>OX381706.1:1210205-1562705 GCA_947462335.1 Harmothoe impar | reverse complement strand
TGGTTATCGCATGATACTTTTGACAGTGTAGCTCTTCAAATTCCACATAGTATGGAAAAGTGACATCTTTTACCGGGTAGAGGAGAAAATATAACATCATGCTATAATGCATGTAAAAGGGCCTACATATAAATATAACAAACTTTAAATAAATTTCCTTTTATATAGTGTGAAAATATCCTTTGACTTTTTCCACCCATTTCTTACTATATAGGTCTAATTTATCCTACATTCTATAATAACGTTTTCCCGGTCAAAGACAATTGTTACAAAGTCGTGAGACTGAGCCAGACGGGATTGTACTACAATATCAAAAAGCCAAATATCTGTATTATTCGTCTGTGTGTGCGTGTTAGGGTAGACCGCCCATGAGACGACTAGCGGGCCTGTTAGTACCATGAGTAGACCGGTATGTCTCACTCAGGGGGCCATTAATCATGGGGCCAATCTGCCACAAGGCTATCACAAACATTGGGCTGATCATCCTCAGGGCAAATAGTCATAGGGCCTATTGTCCACAGGGCTCCTGATTCATGTACCGGTCTACTCAAGGTACCAACAGACGAGCTAGTCATCTCACGGGCAGTCTACCCTACAAGCCAACGATGATGTTCCTGACTGAGGGAACAACCAACATGACACATTCCTCCTTGTCAAACTATTCTGTGTATATATATGTTTTATATGTTGGTCCTTATTAACATCAAAGTGATCTTCCCGGACCAGTTTCTGTTAAACCTGTATATGTCATTAATGTGTCCTATCTGTTCTAACATGGAGCTAACCCTTGAATGCAGTATGCCATCTGTCGTCTTGATGCATGAATGCAGCCCTGGCAAGTTAACCGCTGGTGCTGCATGTATACATCATGCCCATCCTACAGGGGTTGATACACTCCCGAAGGGTTAGTATGATGCATGAATGCAGCACAGCCGAGTTTCTCAGGGGGCTGCATTCATGCATCATGAGGCCCAGGGGCATGCTGCATTAAGGCGCTGTGCTGCCCGGAGAGGGTTGGCGTTGTAACATGATAACACGACTAACGCTGTGATGTACACCACAACAGTGTTTGTACCACACGGAATAAACCATGTTTTATTTATACTAAACCGGTGTCGGTGTATTCATTTTTATTTATGTGTCATTTCTTTAACAACAAACAAGTCTATTTTATTTTAACAAAAACTGACCAAGACTTACCTTAAGTCATGTGTACCAACCAAACCCCCGTATAAGCCGCACCCCTAACATTAGAGAATACTTTAAGCCGCACAGGGGTATGATTATGGTGAGTATATTGTTTATACATCTTACAACTCTTGTATAAGGCACACGCTATGTACAAATAGCACAGAGACCACTTTTCCTACTTTTGCAGGAACTCCTACTTTCTCGCTGTAATTTCTGTACTGGATTAAATCAATTTCCTACAGAGAATCGACCAAACACTTACGATTTCCTGTTTTTCGTCAACCAGTGAGTGGCCTCTCTGAGATAGGCATGTTGGTATCACATGAACACTGGCTCTACCCTGCTACAACCCGTGTCTTCTACTTGGGACGTTACGGTAGCAAATCCTAAATTTTATCCACCAATTTCTAGATTCACTTTCTAAAACCCTCACACTACTATGAACCTTGGGTGTCTACAGTTGCGGAACTTTTCTTCTAGCTCAGGGTCATATGCATGGGTTGAGATACAAATTAAGACGTTTTATCGCATTTTAAATTGCATACCACAGGCAGTAAATATATTACATTGTTATATCTAAATTGCATGCTGCAAGTAGAGATCGGGGGACAAAGTATGCCTTCAAAACTAATTTTCTTTAGTACAAGTAGAAAAAAATAGCACCCACATTTTTAATGTCACCCTTTTGACCTCCATAGAGACCAATGCTAAACCAAAATTGAAGCCAATTTCCAGCCATGGCCGATCCCATGGGCCACAAGGTTAAAACAGGAAAGTAAGACGCTTTTTACACTCTTCTTGGTCTATGAGAGACGTCCACTCTGCTTCAACTACATAGTGATGCATTCATGCATCATGACTCCTGTATACTAACCTTTAAGGAAAGCACACTGCTTCAACTACATAGTGATGCATTCATGCATCATGACTCCTGTATACTAACCTTTAAGGAAAGCACACTGCTTGAACTACATAGTGATGCATTCATGCATCATGACTCCTGTATACTAACCTTTAAGGAAAGCACACTGCTTGAACTACATAGTGATGCATTCATGCATCATGACTCCTGTATACTAACCCTTAACACGAATCCTAATAAGAGGCCGATCACCACACCTATGGTGTGCATGTCCTAGATCAGAAACATTTCCCCTCATGTTTCAGTCAGCAGCCCCCAGACCTGCCAGTGTGTGTGTATAATTTACTACAGTGGGTGTGTTATGTTTCAGTCAGCAGCCCCCAGACGTCACTACAGTGTGTGTGTGTGTGTGTGTGTGTGGTTTGTGTATATAATGTACTACAGTGGGTGTGTAGGTTGTGTGTATAGGTGTATGTGTTATGTTTCAGTAAGCAGCCTCCAGACCTGCCAGACCTTACTACAGTGTGTGTGTGTGTGTAGATGTGTGTGTGGTGTGTGTGTGTGTGTGTGTGTGTGTATGATGTACTACAGTGTGTATGTAGATGTGTGTAGCCTATAGTACACGTAAACATTATGTTTCAGTCAGCAGCCCCCAGACGTCCCAGACTTCACCGGGAGGCTCGGTTACGTCATGCGCCTCATCCACTTCTCTCTCTTCTGCTGCAACCGGTTACGCACGTCACGATGATGCTGAAGTTAGCGACGTCATGACGTCATGCCGACACTGAAGTTATCGACTTCATGACATTGATGTTATCTACTTCATGACGTCACGACGACGTTGAAGTTATCTACTTCATGACGTCACGACGACGTTGAAGTTATCTACTTCATGACGTCACGACGACGTTGAAGTTATCTACATCGTATCTACGACGAAGCTGAAGTCATCTATCTACGTCATAAACTGAACTTATCTATGTTGTGATGTCATGACGACGCTGAAATAACCTACATTATGACGTCATGACAACGTTGAGGTTATCTACATCATCACATTACAACGACGCTGAACGTATTTACCTCGTAATGTCATTACGACACTGAACTTATCTATAGGCTTATCATGACGTCATGAGAACACTGAAGTTATTAGCGGCATGACGTCACAACGATACTGAAGTTATGTACGTCATGAGATACAGAGTCACGGTGCTGGCTGCAAAGCGTCACTTAACCCTTAAGGACGGATGTTGGTAAAAGATGACAGTTGTCGTTATGATGCACCAATATGGGGGTAGACCCATAAAATCGACAGGATGACATGTCTGTTTCTTAAAATCGACAGGTGACATGAGTCTTAGTGACAAATGACAGGAGAAATGCAAAGATAGTGACAAGGGACATGAGTTTTTCTTTAAATCGACATGGGACATGGGCATTTCTTAAAATCGACAGGAGGAATAGAAAAATAGTGACAAGGGACATGGGCATTTCTTAAAATAGACTTAAAATAGACTGGCGACATGGGGACCCCCCATCTAGACCCCCACCAATGCAGCTCTGGCGGGTAACTCGCCGACCCTTCAGGAGTGTAGCTATTAATTCTGTAGAGTTAGCATGATGCTTGAATGCAGCCTAGTACCGAGTACGCCCCCCCCCCTCCACCCCCCCCCCTGGTACGCCTTCCTGCATCAGCTCTGAAACATCCTTTGACTGGATAGCTCTCTCAGGTGAGAGGACAGACGTTTAGAGCGTTATCTTAATCTTAAGTCTTAAAGTCTTAATTCAGTGTCTTACCCAGGGCCGCTTTCATCATTAAAAATAAATCATTTCAAGCCGGCAACCAGCTCAGAGGAACTCAGGATGTCTCTTATAGAAGAAAAAGAAACGGGGGTTGGGGGGCAGAGCCCCCCATTACATACTAGTCGTAATAGTAATATTTTCAAAATATTATTTATTTTTAATGACATAAGCGGCCTCTACTAAAGTTAAGACCAATAAGACCGTCTTAATAGTCTTAATAAGATAACGATTTAAACGTCTGTCCTCTCATTTAGGAGAGCTATCCCGTGCGTGCCTGAAACATTCCCACATGTATCTCGTAGAAGATGCTCAGGACAACTAGTTTTTTTTGTTATTTAATATGTAACACTGTACTACTTGCTCCAGGAATACGCCAATTCCACTTTTCACCATTAGTTGTTAACGAAATAATCTTACGGTGTATTTAACCTTGTATAGATATAGTAATCTATGCAAAACAGTCAGAATGAAAGAAAATATCAAATTTGTTATACAAACTATGAAGTAAGACAATACTTGATAGAATTTAAGATATTTATGTTACTACCTAATTGTTGAATACATAGGGTCTACATGTCTTCTCATTTTATGTCATCATTGTGTACATTTCTCATCCAATCAAATTGTGAGGTTATTTATATCACCGAGGGCAGTCAGCCGAGTACTGTACCGGGAAAACATTCCACGATCGGATTAGCAATAAAAACTACTGACCTTCAACTTGAAAGCCATGATCTGAAATTATCCAGTTTTTTTTGCCCCCCCGCCCGTTGATAAAAAATGATCACTCCCTAATAGGCCACTCAAAAAAATGGTTTCTCATCACCAAGGACTGAATTTGACTAGGGAGTTTTTTTTTTAAATAGTGGGGGAAGAGTTTTTATACACACAATGCTAGTTACTTCTAGCTCATTGCATTAAGCTTTAATTTGATACTAAATATGCTAATATTCTGTCCACTTTTAAAAAGTTTCTTTTTAATCTAAAAAAGAAAAAAAATTTGGCCTCATGGGTGATATGCCAATATAGACAATTGGTGTAGATCTCATCCCCAGCTGCAATGTAGTACTAGTGAGAACAAACTCGCGAGGCTGCTGCTTTTGTTAAATGCAGCATTAAAAAAAAACAAAAAAACATCTGAAACGCCGAAATATCTATTGCTGATTACCGAATATAAACCAGTAGAATGTAAACCATAGCCGGCATATTCACCCGACTACATGTTTACAATGTTTGTCTCAGAACTAAGAAGCTGGTTTCAATATTAGACCTTTAGATCTCAGGTCTAAGAAGTGACATGGCTTTTAACCTAAACTGTGCCTTCTTTGTATCCCATGGGATAAGTGAAATGATAATAAAGACAAACTAAAATAGAAATAATGAAAAGGCAGTATATAGATAATATAATGGCAAACTACTCCAGATGTATTCCACATCCCTTAAAGGACGACATGATGTCGCACAGTTCATGATTCTTTTTTTAACAAATTTGATATTTATTGCTTGAAAGAGTACAATAGTTGGACGATGTGAGAGTCATATGTTGACCATGTATCGAATGTAGGTTGTACGTTTGTATACACATATATTATAGTCTACATTTTCATATTATGATATGATACATGGTATTTGTATGCATCAGGCAACAACGAAGTGATATTCTCGTCAGTAAAACTGTTATATGAGCCATACCACAGATGATATATGGAATAAGAAAATATTTGACATAAAATTTAACGTTTGAGCAAGATGAGCGACAGTTAATGTACTGTAATTAGAATTTATCATATTTAAACGTGTTAAAACCCCTGAGGGATGACTCATACTATTACTCATACATTCATGAATGACTTACTTGTCAGTTTATTGACAACAATTTCCACCACATGGCATGTTTCAAATATACATCAATTTGTGTCACCTTGATCATACTCCATAGAATCCCAGCTAACATGTGTTGTATACCCGTTGCAACGTTCTGAATAGATGACTTCCGGCGGGAACTACCGTAACGCACGTGTTTGTTGTTCTCTGAGTAGATTCCCATTAATTGAGCCAAATAGGAAATACCAGGATAGGCACAGACATAACATGGCGTCAGAAGTGTGTGGTGAAATGAACTTGATGATGTGTCAGTGAAATAAGAGGAGTGGAAGTCCTGAACTGTGAGTAGAGCTTGACTGTTGTGTGGATGCCAGCCATCTGAATATCAAGTTGTGGGACTCACTAGCTGAGTCTGTGGAAGTATTACTGACTGTACTGTATCTAGGTGTGATAGGCCTATAGTGAAGAGCATGGCTACCTTCAAGCCCCCTGCCAAGTTCAGCCCTCAGGCTGAGGAGAATATTGCCCAGGCATGGAAGGAAATGGAGTTCAGGTTGTATTTAGTGGCAGCAGAAAAGAGAAAATAGGTATCTGGGGAGACAAAAGTGGCCATGTTGTTGTGTAGTATGGGGTCCCAGTGGATCAAGGTGTTTGACAAGTTCACCTTTCCGGCTGGGGACGAGAAGAAATTAGACCCTGTGCTGCTTAAATTTGATGCTCATTTTGAGCCAAAGAAGTTGTTGAAAGGCTACATCACACGATTCCAGCAGCGGGTGCAGAAAAATGAGACGGTCGCGGAGTATATCGCAGCTGTGAGGGAGTTAGCGTCACAGTGTGAGTTTGGGGCATCCGAGTAGCAGCAAGTCTGTGTCCAGATCTCAAATGGTGTCAGTGATAAGAAGTTAAAGGACAAATTATGGGAAGATGACTTGACACTTGATCAGCTGATTAAGGCATGTAACTTCCACGAGCAGAAGTTGATGACCAGGAAGATCACCGGAGGTGCTCAGGACAGTCAGGAGTCCCGGGTGGATGTGGTCGACAGGTATCCCCCCCGAGGCCGAGGCTATGGTCGGGGGCGAGGGGGTTTCAGCGCACGTGGTCGAGGTCAAGGTTATGCGGAGAGTGGACAATCATGTGGTAACTGTGGTTATGTGCATAGACCGAGACAGTGCCCAGCGTACAACCAGTCTTGCCATATCTGCCACAGAGTTGGTCATTTTGCCCGGCGTTGCTATTCTCAGAAATCCGTGCATTATGCGGCAAATGAGTATGGCGGTCATGGTTATGAATATGAGGAGTATGGTGCAGTGGGTGGTGGAGAGTATGAATTTGAGGCAGAAAATATTGCTATGGAGACACTCAATATCCACATGGTGACACAGGATGTACATGTTGCCAACAGACAAAAAAGTATGTGGTCGGTGGACCTTAGCACAAAATGTGATGGTTACATTTCCTTTAAAATTGACACAGGTGCAGAATGTTCCTTGCTATCAAAGGTGACTTATGAATCTATGTTTGACAAACCAATTCTGTTTCAGTCAAATATTGCAGTACGTGGACTGTTGGGGCAACCAGCGATGTCACTTGGGACAGTTCAATTACCAGTAGAGTATAGGGGTGTACAATATGACATAAAGTGTGAGGTTCTTGATGGCCCAAATGTGCCGAACATTCTCTCGGAGAAGGACATAGACCTTGAGCCCAATGCACATATATGACATAACAGTCTCATATTGGGGGAACAAACCAGACAATACATTTTGGATTGGTACATATCTAGGGACCCCAAATCACTTTGCTAGACATCTGAGTTGCCCAGCTTCGCTTCAGAATCTTGGAAGATGTTTGGGAAAATGGAATGTATTTAAAATGTACTTGATATGTTAGTTCATAACACTGCTATAACTGGCAGCACTGTAGTCCTATGCCCTAGCTTAGTTCATTTGCATCGTTAATCCACTAGGTGGTAGCACCTCTCAGGGATAGATCCAATTCTTGGAGAACTGGTGATACACTTGGGCAGGTAATGAATGTGAACACACCAGAAACTTTTACAAATGATAATGGATTGACAATTGTTTCCAAATGAGACTCAGTATGATCACTGGGTGACTATCTGGTGTGAGTTATACCTGTGGGAGTTTCCTCATATCTGGGAGTATCTTAAAGAGACACATGGTGACTTACACAGGAGAGAAAGCTCACATATATTCTCAATGTTGAAAACAATTTACAATGGCCACTAGGTTAACACTTTAAGGATAGCATGTTGCTAAAAGATTACATTTGTTGTCATGATGCATGAATGCAGGCCTGGCTAGTAATTCTTTGGTGCATCATGCCGACCTTTCGGAACTGTCTCAACCCTGTATGGCCGGCATGATGCTTGATTGCACCACTGGCAAGTTACTTGCCATGGCTGAATTTATGTATCATGAAGAGCAAGAGTATGATGCATTAGGCTATCATACCATACTTAAAGGTTTAAAGGGCCACATAATGGCAGAAGAAGACAATTTAAAGTCACAGTTGGTGACACACACAGGAGAGAAACTCCATAGGTGTAGACTATTCTGGGCCTCCACATATCCACATAGGGCAGTGGTGGGGCATAGCCAAGGTAGGGACAAGTAACAAGAGGGGAATGGGAGGTGTCTCCAAGTAAAGAAAACATATCAAATAATGTTTCTCTATGTCCGCAAAACGTTATATAACATTAAAGACTTTATTTAGCTGTCCAAGACTGGCCCAAGCTTGATCCAAGACTGGGCCACAATCAGATGTCATGGACCGCCTTATGTAGCCGGGTAGGTGATCGGTGCTGATACCTGGGAACCAAATCCAGTACCAAGGGTAAGTGGGAAAAGGTTACCTGATGCCCCATACGGAATGGAGGGTACAGGTATTGGCTCATACGCGAGGTTTTGACAGTATATGTGACATGTACTGGAAGAAGGTACCTTAGTATACCCGGCATTAAGGTCCCTTTTCACAGATTGTGTCACATATGGTTTCCCATAATACCCTAAAACGCAAGTATTAGCCGCACCTAGACTTTGGGCTGATCGTATAAGCAACACCAGCGATCTGATTCGTGTACTAGCCACTGCCTATATGCAAAGTTTTACGGTAAATGGCAAAAGGTGCTATTTCATTTATATAGCATCCTAGCTACCTATTTGGGTGTAATAATGAATTTAAGCTACACAGAACTATACATGCATTATTCAATTCTAAATCAATTATCTGATTATTTCATTTTGATAACCATAATTATTTCAATTAATTCTCACTAAATCTAAATTAGATGAACATAATCTAAGGCATTCTAAAAATGACCTATTTAAAGAGCATCATTTTGGTACTGGATTTGGCCTTCTAACCCACTTATTAAGGAATCTAGACCTGAAAATGTGAAAACATGACAAAAAACGTGATTTAGACGTATTTCAGAGGATTACAAAGCTAAGCTGGGTGATCCAGATGTCTAGCAAAGTGATTTGGGCTCCCCACACATATACCAATCTAATAAATATTGTCTGGTTTATTCCCCCTATGTGAGACTCAGAAATTGCTCAGCTCATGGACTAACAGTGTGCGGATGAACTTGGTAAAAAGGGTTGATGTGGTTGATTCTGTCCCAAAATCTGCAAGTGATGTGTATGGTCAGTTTAAAGATGTGTTTCAGGGTGTTGGTAAGATTCCAGGTAAATATGATTTGATATGTGACCCAGAAGCGAAGCCTGTTGCCCACCCTCCCCGTCCCATTCCGGCAGCTTTGCGCATGCCTACACGTGCTAAACTCAAAGAACTCGAGTGTTTGGGTATCATCGAGAAAGTGCCTGTGGGTGAGCCGACAGCGTGGTGCTGTGCACTACATGTGGCAGACAAGAAGTCATCTGGTCCAAGTAAGGATATACGAATAACAATTGACCCGAAAGACTTGAACAAGGCACTGCTTCGTGAATATCATCCAATGTGTACCATTGACGAGGTGACGACAAGAACGGATAAGTCAAAGTTTTTTACGGTTCTGGATGCGAATATGGGCTACTTCCAGATAGAACTGACATTTGTTCCGCACCAGAGATATACCAGCGAGCGATGAGTGAGATGTTCTGCGATATTGAGGGTGTTGAGATCATAATGGACGACATTTTGATTCATGCTCCAACTCTAGATAAACATAACGAGAGACTGGCTCTGGTGTTACAGGGGTGTCGTGACCGCAACCTGAAGCTAAACCCAAGGAAGACGAAGCTATGTACAGATGAAGTGGAATACATTGGTCACAAGCTGACTGCAGAGGGGGTGAAGATTAGTGAGGAGAAGGTGAGAGCGGTTGTAGAAATGCCAGAGCCAAAGTCCATTGCCAATGTACAGAGTCTTCTTGGGATGGTCACATATACCTGTAAGTTCCTCCCAAACCTGTCATCGGTGACAGAGCCGCTTCGACAACTGATCAAGGAGAGCAATGCCAGAGACTTTGTATTCCTTTGGGAAGAGGTAAACCGGCAGGCGTTTGAGGAACTGAAAAGGATGATGACAAGTGCTCCAGTCCTGAGATATATACCGATAGCCATGAGAAGTGACATGCTGAAAGTTATCCATGAAGGTCATTTGGGCATAGTGCATTCCAAGCAACTGGCCCGTGATGTTCTGTATTGGCCGGGTATGAACGCTCAGATTTAAAGCTTGGCCGTCAGAAAATAAGTTCATCATTTTGCATACATGGACTAAAATAGCAGTTCCACCAGAGGGCAGCAGTGTTTGGACAGGGGACCATGAGCATTGTCCAGCTACAACATATTCATCCTATCTAGAGCCTGTAAGAACTGAGCTCCCAGCCCTTAAGAGCCCTCTTGTGAATGAAAACTGAACTATATCCAAAAGGGCTTTTGGTCTCACTTCAACCATGACAGTCAAGCTTGAAGATACTGTGAGCAAGTGTGCAAGTTGCCAGGAAAACCGCAACCAGCAACAGAAGGAGCCACTGAATCCGAGCGAGGTACCCACTGGACCATGGAAGGTGATAGCAGCTGATTTACTCAATTGTGTAGGTTCGATGTTCCTTGTAGTGATTGATTATTATTCTGGATTCATCGAAATAGAGGAGCTGAGAGAAAATACGCACAGTTCGACAGTCCAGGAGAAACTGGCTAGAATCCTTGTGGTGCACGGGAAGCCAGACAAACTACTGACAGACAATGGCAGTTCACGCATGTCACTACCAGTCCTTACCATCACCAAGCCAATGGGATGGTTGAACGTGCGAACCAGACAGTTCGTCACATGATGGAGAAAGTGGGAGGCGACCGCATTAAGATACATCTGGCACTATTGAACTTTCGGAATGCACCAAAGACCCCGGAGTCCGGGTGGCCTGCACAGAGACTGTTCGGCAGGAGAACTGCAACCAAGCTGCCGGTGAGCAACAAGCTTTTGGAGTCAAAAGTTGTGAACCCAGGTAAGGTCGGTCAGACACTGAGAGACAACAGAGAAAGGGCAAGGTTACAGTACAACCCAGGCACGAGGGCTCTTGAAGATCTCAGATCTGGAGACACCATCAGCAGGGGTAGACAGTAACGCTGGCCCGGGAGCCAATGGCCCGTAGTTTTGGGTGCGGGCCCGTAGTTTTGTGGATATTTACATTGCTACGGGCCCGGGTGGCCCGTGGCTACATACAGCCTTATTTTCAAGTGAAAACAGCTATTTATATGGGCATTGAACCTCTGTGAAGTAGATGCATGTTATATATCGTTGGAAAGGAAAAATCGCCGTCATACCAACTGTGTTGTCTAATAGGCTAGCTGATATAAACATGGATTTTAAAAAGATAATACAGATTTAATGAGGCCCCTTTTGTGTATGCACTGGCTTGGATATTGAAGTTCCCGGGCCCACAGTTTTAGCTCTGGGTCCACAACTTTCAGGGGCTACGGGCCCGGGTGGCCCATGGTCTAAAATGTTAGTGTCTACCCCTGCATCAGGGGGAGAGTAGGGGATCAGTGGAGACCAGCTAGACTTCTCCCAGATGCGCGGCAGCCGCTCCAGCCAAGGTCATATAACTTGGAGGCGGAGACGGGGAACATCTGGAGACGAAACCGACATGATATATTGAAGACAAGGGAGAGAGACATATTCAACCCAGAGCCACAACAGGTCGACTGGCCAAGACCACTCCAGAGGGCACCTGAAGTAGTGAATGTGCCACCAGTACAAGCTGTCGGAAACCCCAGTCCTCCTCGTCCAAACCAACCCAGTCCACCTCGTCCTGACCCACCTGTATCTCCCATTGCGCGTAATGCACCCAGTCCACCCCGTCTCATACTCCCGCCAAGTCCCGTCAGGCCTAGCTTCACCCCACCTGCTAGTCAGAGCTCGGGTGGACCATATGTCACACGTGCCGGTCGAGCGACAGCCCTGCCCAAGAAATTTGGAGGCTATGACATGGGCTAAGGTTGGGACATATGGTGATATCGGACATGAACAGTTGATGATATATCTAGTATTATTGTAAGGTGTTCTAACTGGCATATATCTATTCCCAAAGCAAAGGTAGTATATTTGACATTTTGATTGTTCATGTGTGTATGATATTTGACAGTTTTATTGTAAGGTGTTCTAACTGACATATATCTATTCTCAAAGCAAAGGTAGTATATTTGACATTTTGATTGTTCATGTTTATGACACTTGACTGTATAATCATATCTTGTCTTTCCCAACGAAAGGAGATGTTGTATACCCGTTGCAACGTTCTGAATAGATGACTTCCGGCGGGAACTACCGTAACGCACGTGTTTGTTGTTCTCTGAGTAGATTCCCATTAATTGAGCCAAATAGGAAATACCAGGATAGGCACAGACATAACAACATGGAAACGTTTTTGTACGTCAAAATAACGTTTTGAAACTTTATATAAAGTTATGCCATATTAAGCCTTAGAGAAACGTTATAGAATGTTATAGAATGTTGTATGACGTTTTTTTGTTTACTGGGATAACCTTAGCCTTTATCTAGGTAGACAGTGAGTCAACATACTATTCAAACAGCAGAGATACTAAGACTCTGGTTTAGTTATTGATACTGACGGGTAAATAATGACGGAGGCCCAATAAACACAGTAACCAGTAGGCTGTAGACCTCCCTGTGATAAAATACATATGAACGACCATAGAAGTGGGCTACACCCAGACTCCAGTCAGGTTAAGTAACCAGGGGAGGCTTGTTCCCTAGCGACCAGTGTCGTGTATATCCACCAGGTGGTAGGACGGTGGTGCAGTCCAATGTTTCAGTTAGTTCCCCCATTGTCCACAGGAGGGGGCGGTGGTGAGGTGAGGAACACCTACGTTCAATACATGCATCACTCAGAGGTTTATACATAGTAATTATAGGACGTGTACCAATCTGTACGCGAAATACAGTGAAGGAGCCTTATAGATTGGTACTAGGCCTATAACTACTTATACCACTAGCTGTATGCAGTATACAAGAGGTGTGAAATGCTTTGTTCTCCATGTCCGCTGTAAATACCAATAATAATAAGGCTCTAAGACTCTGTGACATGAGTTGCTCTATTTTTGTCATCCCTCCTGGCTGTATCAACAAAGCGCCCCTCACTATGTGATATTGTGGTCTAAAAGAAATGTTAAACTACAAAATACAACTCTGCAAAGTCAGCCTGAGCCTGCCACCAGGGTACATACATCTTTTTGTGTTTCTTTTTTTTTTGCAGAAGAGGTGGGGCATATATCCCAAATAGTAAAATTAGATTCAAAATCATGGATTTCAGCTCCAGACAAAAGTGAGAAAGTGTGAGGCGATAACTCTGGTAGAACTTAGTTATTCCTTTATGGGCGTCACAGTACTTTTAATTATGCATCATGCCCTTATCGTCATGATGCATGAATGTAACCCTGACAACGAACGTACCAGTGCTACATCCAAGCATCATGCTGACCCTAATGGTTTGATGCGCTTCCAATTTGTTGGTATGATGCATGAATGCAGCCTTTTTTAAGGTTTGAAGGTTTTTATTGCCAAATCACAACGTAAGCATTAGAAGTGGTAGCATGACAATATGGTGATCCTTAGTAAATTCAGCTTGTACATAACTTTGGTAACACATAATATGATATAAAGATGAGTATTGTACAGATGATATAAAGATGATGTTATACAATATTAATCAACATAAATACAAATAATACAACATACAAAATACAGTAAATAAATACAATAGTGGTAAGGGGAGTTGCAATGGGTTGTAATCAGTTAATATTTTTCAACTAGAATAGGAGAGGGGACTACACAATAGTCTCTGATAGTCTACAATCTAGGACTCAATAGGTGGGTCCTAATCATAAACAGAATACATACGGTTAGCTTTTAAATGAGGCAGGTGTGCGGTAGTATTGCTACTGCATATGATGTCAACAGGCATTCTGAGAATTCTATAATCATCAGTAAGGGTAGGTGATGTCATAACAACAACTCCCACATATGTGTGGTAGGAACTAGGTACTAGGTACTGATCATGGACTAGACTAGACTTAGGTGAGGCTATTACGTCCTCTCCCTCATCATAAGTTTTAAGCCTAATCGTCTATCTGATCATCAAAGACTGCTCCATCAGGATTCGGTACAGCCTTAGATAAGTCCGCCACTTTTTGTAGCCTCTTTTTAAAGGTGAATTTATCCTTGCTGGTCTGATACCAGGAGCCTAGGTTGTTCCATAAACTAACTCCTCTGAATAAAGGTGAACTGTGAATACCATTACATCTAGCTCTAGGTAGCTTGAACCTGATCTGGTTCTTAGATCTTAGTCCCGGCCTCCTTTCACGCTCATCCACCCATCCTGGCTGTCGAGACAGCTTCAGCATGTAGCTCAGGAGGAGTTCTTGCCTACGTCTCGTCAGTCTTTGGACACCAGATTGGTTATACATAGTTTCCTCAGTCATGACTTTGCCCCGGTAACAGATCTTCAGACCTCTTTTTTGTAGGCGATCCAATTTGACTAAGACATCCTTATTAGCACCATCATGGGCAAAGCTAGAGTAATCAAAGAGGCTCAAAATGGTAGCCTTGTATACTTCAATGCAAATGCGTTCACTCATGTTTATTCTTAAGTTACCTAGCCTGAATAGCCTGTGGTTAACCTTACATGATAATTCAGACAGAGCTTCTTCAAAAGTGAGGAGACTGTCAATAGTAAGTCCCAAGTAGGTGTAGCTTGTAACAGTCTCTAGGGGCTGATTGTACAATTTGAAAACTGTGTCCTTAATATTTACCATCTTCTGCCTAGTACCAAACCATGCTATTTTTGTCTTGTCAGTATTTACAGTGAGCCTTTTATCAGAACACCATTTGCCAACCTTATTGATGTTGTTCTGCAGACGATCAATGATGACATTTGATTTGTTGTTTGTGGCATATATTACTAAGTCATCCGCATATAGATAGTACTTACAACCCTCAATCACTTTTTCAACATCATTCACATACAGGATGAACAGTAAGGGTCCCAAGACCGAGCCTTGGGGAACTCCGAATTTTACAGTTTCAACAGTCGAGACAAACTCTCCTATTTTAGTATATTGCTGTCTTCCAGAAAGATAGCTCATGAGCCAATTCAGGCTGGTGTCATGTAGACCTAGGCTTCCAAGGAGCTCAATGAGGTAGGAGTGATGCACACTATCGAAGGCCTTTTTTAGGTCGAGGAAACAGGCACCCGTGAGATGCCCTCTATCCCTATTTTCATACAGATCATTTAAAAAGGCAAAAATAGCATCACCCGTACCTCTGCCCCTGCGGTAGCCAAATTGTCTATCACTCAGGGTGTTGCATGACTCAAGTACCTCAGATAAATGTATGTGCATTAACCGCTCTGCAATTTTAGACTGTACCGGTAGTAGCGAGATAGGTCGCCAGTTAGTGATCATTTTAAGGTTGCCATGCTTCGGGATTGGACTGACTCTGGCAGTCTTCCATGAATCGGGAAATATGCCAGAGTCAAAGGTTAATTGGTATAACCAAGTCATTTTATCAATCAGAAAGAGCAAAGCAGTTTTTAATACATCACACCTGATGCCATGTATGCCAGACGTTTTGTTCACATTAATTTCACTGATTAAGATTCTCACTAACTCTTTATCAACCTTAATGCCATTATGGGCTGGGTCCGCTGGTTCGTTGAACACAGTCTTCTCTGGGAAGCCTGATGCTGTTAACTTGCCTGATAAAACAGAACCAATTGTGGCAAAATAGCTGTTTAGATAATCCACAGATTCCTGATTGGTTTTGATAAAACCATCATCACCAATCAGGACCGGTGGATGTACCGGGAGGTCTGGTTTAAGGACACTATTCATAATCCTCCAGAATTTCTTGGGATTCTCCTGCGCTCCTTCAAGAGAGTCCTTGATTACAGCGGCTTTGGAATACTTTATTGCACGGTTTATTTTACACCTCAGACTCCGGGCTCTATTTAAGTAAAACTCATCACGGTCTTGCATAAAAAGATCCACCATGTCCTCCCGATCCTTTATGAGACCCAGAATTTCAGGAGTCATCCATTTGTTTCTCCTATCAAGAACCTGGATTTCTGTCCACGGACAGTGTACATTCAAGAATGCCTCAATATGGCTTTGTATAAACTGCCAGGCACCATCAGGGTCCTCATTATCATAGAACGTGTCCCAATCAGCCTCACATAACCAATCTTTGAATAATGATTCATTAAAGTCACCATATTTACGTACCAATAGACTCTTTTTGTGATAAGTAATTTTGCACTTTGTTTTGACTGCAAAAACAGGTAGATGGTCGCTCACTAAAAAGTTTAAAACACCACTGACAATTTCTTGATGAAAATTTGTCAATATATTATCAAGGCATGCAACATTCTTTTTGAAGGGCCTAGTACATTGATGGAGAAGTTTGTGATACCCCTCATCTCTGCACATGTCTACCAACTTTATGCTAGTTGACTGCTTTTCACGAAGACTGTTTATATTAATATCTCCCATGATCCACTGCTCACTGTTTTCTCGTTCGCTAATTTTCATCAACCTTTCTAAATGTTCAAAGAATTTGTTGGTTTTCCCCGATGGGGGCCGGTACAAGGTAACTAGTGAGATTAGAGGTGAGTCTTTTAGCTTAACATCCAGCACAAAACATTCTAGATTGGAATCCCTGAAATTTAGATCAGACCTGATTTTAACATCAACTTCCAAGTCGTCCCGTATGTACACAGCTATGCCTCCGCCCTTTTTTCTAAATCTGTCCTGACGGTACAATTTCATACCTTCCCACATGATTAGATCATCATCATAATTCTCATCAAGCCATGTCTCGCTCATAGACACTACATCAGCACCATCCAGTTGATCAAATATGTCATGCCTCTTATTAAACATACTCCTAGTATTAAGATGAACCATTTTGAAGCCCCTCAACTTCATGAAATCAACAACGCGGGTTGTCGTCATTGTCAATCACACCTTACCAAAAGAACAATACAGAGCAAAAATACACAAAAAATAACAATTATAAATAATAAATAAATGAAAAAAAGGGCCTAGGTAACCCTAACCCAGACCCAAGAAAAGTCCCCCCGCAGATTCCCCAACTTAATGTTCCGCGAGCAGACTTACAATATTACCGGTAGGTAGCTATAAGGCGGCTATGTGCGAATAAATAATAGAGACCTGCTCCCCTGGTTACTACATACATGTCGAGAGCCCGAGGGCTTCACCCAGTACAGTCATTACAGAAAGAAGATAAAGAGGCTTTCTAATTGTTGATGACAAAAATAAACTTTACCATGTCAGACTATTTTACAACAATTATCAACAAAACCATCTATAAGTAGCAGAGATTAAAAGATTAAAAGGTATTTTACTAAAAGATGTTGACAACACGGAGTCGCCAGTATACAATAGGGGGTCCATCTCAATCAGATCAAGATGCATCCCTGAACAAAGACAAAAACAAAAACAAGAAAGATCAAAATCTCCCTAGGAGATTATATAAAGTAAAATCAACAGGTAGGTGGAAGAAAAGGCGGCTCATAAAACTGAGCCCTACTAACACAGCGGAATCACCAGTCACCAATTTGATGTTGTGATTATATTACGCTAGTGCTTAAAAGAACAACAGAATAATACTACAATATTAGAAATATAGTAGCAACACTTTATTTAATATCAAATTGAATTAAATCTAAAGTCAGAATTACAGATTTCGATAAGCAGCGATTACATTCAATCCATTCAACATCATTATCAGTTTTAGATTCTAGGACCTGAATTCTTAATTTTGATTTTAATCGTACCTGACATTAGTGATTGTCACCGGTAATTAGTCTTAAATCACCAGGATATTACAATAGTCACAAAATATAAGAACAAATTTTACATACAATTCTAACAAGAATGCAATGTTATGATTCATTCACACGCGAGTATAGTTATTTCAGATGTACAGATTAATGCCGAACATACACATTTGTATATTATAGTTGATATTGCCTGTATCAAACCTCACTTGATCACAAACACTCTTGCTTGTGTAATCTTATCAGGGACCAGTGCAGTCATGACAACTGCTCGCAGTCCAAGGTAGGCAAGTCATTGGTTTGAAATAAAGATTTACCGGTATTACACAACAAATTTTAGGCAAAATGTTAAATTGGTAAGAATCTGGAAACATAAAGTAAACATCAGCAATATGGACAACACATTGACAGTTTTAGATTAGCGGCCACAAAAAACAACATTTACACTAAGATGTGTCTAGTTATGACTATTAATATTGTTCATTAAGTCTCTAGATTGATTGAATCAGATTGAATTACAGCAAGCTTAGATGTAGACAGTGTCATGATTGTCGAGACTAAAAGGCCGTTCTGATTTATGAATTGTAGAAATACCGGTAACACGCTATAGAAGTTTTTAATTTTAATTTCATATATGTACACATTAAACATTGGTTTGAAACTACTACCGGTATTAATTCAAATTCTCATAGACAGTATTTGTTAGCTTATAATACCATGACCCCATGATCACCTCTGTCCACCATGATCAACCGTGTTAGTAAATACACATATAGAAGATGTCAAAATTCAATCAGTTTCCAACGAGTGAAAAGTGTAAGCATTACAATGTTTGGCAAAATTAACTATATAGATTTATAATTCACGAGTTGTTGAACTACCGGTAAAACTAGTAGGTTTATAGTAGTTTTAGTTTTAATATAGTTATACATGTGTTTAAATACCACTACACATCCAGTTGATCAAGTTGATCAAATACCGGTATAAATACAAAGTTTTAAAGAGCACAAACATACTGTAGACATTTTTAGTTAATTAATTTTAGACGACATAACCCTGTAGTACATGATCAACCGTGTTAGTACATACACGCATCTATCGATTTCCAGGTTAATAACTTAAACTTAAACATTAAACATTAAACATTCTCCAACATCAGTCAATGGTATTCAGTTACAATCATGCAAATGTTTGTCCTATCATATGGGTATGAGTCCCGTGTATGGAGAGTCCAAGTTTTAAGGTTTTAAGGTTCAAGTCAGAGAACTGTGAGTAGAGGTGAAATCTCAACGAATTTCTCCCCAAGTTCATACAACCAACCTAGTCCTCAAGACAGATCTTGCTGATCAGCTCACTGACATTGTCCCATTCATAATCATCGTCGTCATCACAGTAATCATCATCATCTCCGTCGCCAGACACGTCCATCGCTGGTGATGTCAAGTCCAGGATATCCTTCACAGTGGTAGCAATTTTCTGAGCGACCTTGACTTTGAACACATCATTGGGGTGACAACCATCTCTCATCTTATTTAGGCCGTACTGCCCAACAAACTTGGGACCCTTGCCAACTTTGCGCCCCTTTTTGCCCTTATTCCAGCGGTTTTTGTGGAACAGCTGGTGCAGACGACAGGTTTTAATATTGTGGATCCTGTTTAGGAATTGAATATCACCTTTCAGGCTTTTTATGGTTTTGTCCACCATATCCTGACTTGTGTCCACCATCTGCTTGCTATTGAACTTGGCGAGGCTCATGCCAAATACAGTACACACAGACTGCTTTACATTTGGGTTACTTCGTGCAATGTCATCCACCAGTTTGCTTAGTCTGACCGCCACAACTGCACGAGCTGTAGCACTGTCCTTGTGTGCAAAGTATATTACCCGCTTGCCTCCAATGTACTTTTTGGCAGTAATGTCACATAAACCCGCCATATAAATGATGAGGTCACAATGATGGTCACTTAAATGCTTGGTCACGTTCTTCTTGATTTGTTGAATATTCCAACTGCTTCTGGCCACTTCTGTCACATGACATAAGTCGGGGTCTAGTTGCTGTTGAACCAAGACACCCATCCCTACGGCTCTAGAATCACCAGTCACAACAATCTCCATTCCGCGTCTGGGCTGTGATACTCTGGAAAATTTATAAACAGTGTATAAATTTCAAATTTGCATAGAGAATGTTTTACAGCTGACAGTCACAGTATCAACTTGGGTACAGCCACTGTCATTGTTGAGACAGGTAGGCACTGGGCTTAAAGTGTCAAAACAGTGTCAGACCAGTGGGTGTCAATGACACTCGCAGTAATAAGTTGAGTTGAGCTGGATAATATCAAGGCTTGAGTGTCACTATAGTGACAGGCCAAGGTGAGTGTCGGTGACACTCGTAATTTGATTGGGTCATATTTGTTATACGGATTTCAACCGGTATTGTTACCATTCTCACACATTGACACCAGTCTATATTTGGTTCTTACCTCCTGAAGCAAGACTCCGTGCAGGTTTCCACCAGGGAATTTTTCCTCAGTGTTGTACTTTTCGTTCTTCGTGCGGGAATCCCACGGCCAGCTCGATCCCCATTTGGCACTTCCGGTGCACTCAATCAATACTCTCGAACCCGTTTTGATCAACAACTCTCTTATATCCTTGTTCTGACCAAACTTCGCTATGATGAGGTCTAACATTAGGCCTCTCTCCATTTTGAAGAAGATGTGATCCTTTTTTAGGCGCAAACTGCCACCTTTTTCTTTGATGTCTCTCGGGTTTGACATCGAGAGTATATCTCGTGCCAGTTCCGGTTTGCCGCCGACAAGGCTTCTAATGTGGAAGAATCCCTGTTCCACCGATGTATACACATAGTCGGTTCCCTCAAAGTTGAAATCTATTTTACAGGTGTACCAGTTAGACAAATATGCATTGATTCCTTGGTAGATGATACCTTGTTTTGTCTCTTGAACATGGACCTCGCTGTCTGTTCTTTGTTGACGTTCAACTCGCCGCTGTGTTTGGGTCTTTGGGGGTTCGTCAGGGGTTGGAGGTCCCGTTCCATCTCCGACCCATTTCTTATACTCATCAGGGAGAGTGGCGAGGTTGGCATATTTAAATGCTTGCCCATCAATTTTGATGCCTTCCCTATCAAAAGATGCCTCTATGTTTCTGGTTTTGGCCGCGTCCACAATTGTTCTACCATAGGCCCTAGTATTTCTGACGTCTTTAGATTCATCAGGCGCTATCCAGATTCTGGGTTTCTCCCTAGTTGTTGTATCCTCCTTTAACTTCCATCTCCTGGCCAGGATGGCTGACCTGATGGCAAGATTTCCACACTGCAGCAAGATGGGCACTTTTTCAGTTGGGGGGTTTTCATGTTCTCTCAGAATTAAAGGTTTCTTAAGCCTGACAGCCCCAATAAAATCTCCTTCTTTCCACTTGACCTCCATCTTTGCAAGTTGCTTTTCTACAGCTAGCTGGGTCTTTTCCGTTTGAGTAGTCTCTAGTCCATAAAAGACTAGATTCCTCTCAGGAGCACTGACATTATGGGTTGCAGTTCTCATAGTACTAAGGAGCTGTGTGTAGCTCTTCCCCCCATAACCAGATTCTGTACCACTTTTTGGGAGTTCATCAATTCTTTTGGACTGTAGTTTGACATTACATTCTACAAGGGCAACTTTCTGATCAGTGACCCCAAGTCTAGTGCTGAGGTCCCTATTGACTTCTTGTACCTGGAGATTTATCTTGTGGCTTTCAGAGGCTAGCTTGTTGTGCCAGTTTGAACTGGCATTTTGAATTGAGTTCCGTAAGGTGCTCACCTCATTGTCTAGTTTGGAGTCTAGGCCCTCTACTCTCCTGTCGACTCCAACAATTAACTCACGGAGTCTTTCCTCTAAATCTTCAATTTTCCTTTCTTGTGCTTCAAATCTGGAATCAATTTCTCTCTCAACACGCTGTACATCCTCACTAAGACCTGCAACCTCAGATCTCCGATCAATAAAATTTTGGTCCCAAATCCTGAATTTTTCATCATAATCCTTATGCTCCTCTTCTAGGGTATCAATTCTATACCCATGGTTGCTAGTTTTGTAGTTATTTTCAAGCGTGTTGATTCTTACCTCCTGGTTGGAGTTTAGAACTACATCCTCCAGAGTATCGAGCCTACTATCAACATTTGATCTCTGACCATCTAGGAGTTTGGCAAATTCTTCTAAGATGCCGGTTTTAAAAGACTGCATCCAGGACCTAGTTACTGGATGGTCTGCATGTTCAAGATTCGGTATGATGGGAAGACTCTTTGATCTTGTTTTTTCATTTACACTCTTGACTCCATCATCAACATCCATAAAAACATCTTCACTGTGAAGACTATCCCCCTCCCCTGTTTCGCCATCAATTATGTCTTTGCCCTCCCCAGGGCAATCAGTTTTGTGTTGTACGACTGGGTCTCGGAACTGAGCCTCGTCAAAACCCCCTACGGCGCCCAATTCGGCCGGCGCCACTGAAGGGGTTTCCCGTGACGTCACTACAAGAGACGCGCGGGGTATTCCCCGGGGATTCCCTCTTCCCGCCACCGGCGGGGGGATTCCCTCCCGTTCGCTCATCAAAGTATTGGTATCTTCAACGTCTCTCTCAAAGAGGTTAACATTTGGTCTCTTGTTATCTGGTGATAATGGTTGGGACCCACTAGAGTCCGATCTGTCCATATCACTCCTCCTGCGCTTTGTACCTGGGGTGTCAACCCCCTGTTGTGTTGACATGACCTAGTTTTGTGGCTGGCTAATTGCCAGGATGTAGCTCAGGTATATACGAGTCTGTCAGATTTTACCCTTAAAATCCCAGCTATAGAGGATAAAATAACGAAAAATAAGTATAACAATGGATTCCCTGCACCTTTATAGGTTGATCATGCAAAAATTATACTTACAGGTAAGTTTGTTAAGGTCAAATTCCAAATAACCAAGGGAGCGAGTTAGGTGTACGTGTTTACTCACTCATAGCTACCTACCCTCTTTTCAAAAAAACTGCTATTTTTGTCTTGTCAGTATTTACAGTGAGCCTTTTATCAGAACACCATTTGCCAACCTTATTGATGTTGTTCTGCAGACGATCAATGATGACATTTGATTTGTTGTTTGTGGCATATATTACTAAGTCATCCGCATATAGATAGTACTTACAACCCTCAATCTTCCAATTTGTTGGTATGATGCATGAATGCAGCCTTGGCGAGTTACTCACCAGGGCTGCATGAATGGATCTGTCTACAAAGGGCCTAGTGCATTAAACCATTATGCGGCCCTTAACCCTTTATGAACACATGTCGCTAAAAGATGCATCATGACGATCAAGGGGATGATGAATTAAGGCATGATGCCGATGAATTAAGGCATGATGTATGGAAAATACACCACGTTCTATATAAGGTCCTAAATCCCTGTCTCAGGCCAGTAAAACATGGAGCAGTAAATCTTCTCTAACAGAAATCATACTCTTATGAGAGCTAGAGTATATCGCATCACTCTTATCAGGTGCAAAAAGCAAAACGTGGATGTATAACTGACAGACTAAAACAATTGTGTTTCACTTCCTATTGGTATTCTTTTAAATTTTTTGGCTAATCACCAATTACTATTTTTGAAACATAAAATAGTAGTATATGCTCACCCTCTCTACCCGCCCTATTTAACTATTCCCTCAAAAGGACCCCCCACACTACAATATGTGTGTACCAGTGTTAATGTTACCCACCTTAAGCAAGGGCAAGGTCATTAGACCGCTAACCCAATTCCCCACAGCCTGGGCAACCAGGTCACATAGGGACAAACCATTATAGGGAGGGGTGAAACCCCCTTGGCAAAGCTGTACATACTTTATCACCTGATGTGATGCAAGTCGAAACTGTTATATCATGGAGAGATAGGCTTTATAAACCCACTCGACAATTAATATAAGAATTGTAGAGCTAAGGTAACTACAAGTTCAGATAACCCACACCTGTTGGATAATAACTACAGGTGGCCACCCCTCAAAGGTTAAGTGGAGAGACCCAGTGCCTCCTCCACAGATCTGTTGATTCCAGTAGGCATGGCACCAGCCAATCGCAGACGCGCATTCTCTAACATACACTCTCCATGCAGAGTCATAGTTAGTAGTTATCCTTGTAGTGCATACAGCCTTGGTGGGAGGAGACCAATCCTTACATACAGTGCATATACTGGCACCCACACAGTCTTTGCCAAATCCTGCCGGACAGTGGCAATGTCCGTCTAAAATGGCTCTGGTCCGGCAGAATGACAAGTGTTGCAGGATCAGATGTCCTCCACCTTCTGGGCTTTCCAAAACTGAAAGAATCTTTCAAATATTCCAACTAGAACTGAAGTTATAAGTTCTGGAGTGCACACTAATATTCTAGGCAAATTAAAGCAATTTTTGTTGTTATTATTTCTTTTATAAATGTTTATTCTATTCTAAATATTATGCAAAACTTTGATTTTGGTACCCGGTCCTGCAGAAATCTATCCGGTCCTGCAAAATTGGCTAGCTACAGGACCGACTGTCCTGCATGATGAAAAAGTTTTCGCAAAGACTGCCCACACAGTGGGTGGTCCTCTCGAGATATAGCGGTAGTGGAAAAAAGTAAGTACTAAAGCCACGTCACCTAGCAAGATGTCCTATTGGTATGGGAAATGTACTAATTTATGATATAAAAACTACCACAATATGACTGGTTTTTACATTTTTATTAATCTGAGAATGCACGGTGTGCCAACATGGGTCACAATAACTGATGATGTAGCTGACATCACATGTGACATCATCTTTCTGATGTCATGGGAATGTGGAAAAAAGCCTGGTGCTGTATCCTCAGGCCATAGCATAACACATCATAGCGGGTTCAAAATGACATACAACCCTGACGCAACAATCTTAACTAACAAAGTACAAAGTAACAGAGTACAACGTCTACAAGATACTGCGACTTTTTGAGACATCCTCCTCCTTTCCTTTTTAGTGTCAGGTACTCTATAGCTATTGTCACAGACTGCTGTTCATCTGTGGATAACAGAGTTTTCAAGGCTATGAAATGTTATTGATAAAACCATCGATCAACACAATTGAAAAGCCTCAGATAAGCTGTCATGACTGGACTACCTTCTGTGTGTATGTACATATGCAACATAGTGTGGTAGTACTAGTGACGTACATGTATACAGTATGTACTCTCGTGGTAACAGATCCGTACACGGTATATACGGTATACACTTGTGGTAACGGTACACGGTATATACGGTGTACACTTGTGGTCATGTTTCTGTACACAACAATGGCGTAGTTTATCACATGTCTTCAGGCTGCACTGAGAGGTGGCAGAGTCAGGAAGTACAATGTACACACAATCTTATTTAGATATTCACAATGTACAGTAGCATACATTTATGCTTTTTTACTGACATATTATCAAACAAATAACATATTCAAATATAAACACAATTAAATACACAATCAGTCAATTTACTCCCATTTGGTAATAGTTCAGACTTGAGTTTGGTGTTTGAATACTTAATCATCTACAAAATCATAAATTAACTGCTGTCATATACACATGCTAATTCATATATATAAAGTGATCACAGGTGTTTATTCTCTGAAGCATGTACATAATGCCACTAGTGTAATGTATATACATCAGACTGCATCAAGGTTTTACACACTACATATTACTATTACATGCTGTTGCTTGATGTAAGTTTGAACCAGTATTTACATAAATTTCTCACATTCTATATCCAAAATCTCATATTCCCTGCGTATAACAATACAAGTTTAACTAAATCTTGTTGGTGAAAATTCCCTTCCTCTCTGGTTTAGCATAGATGAGGATTTGATGTTAACCTGACAATCACAGTTACCTTATTTCACCTTGTAGATTTGATCAGAATCTACATAAAGAGCACCTATCATGGTCTATAATTGCTTTTTGGTTGTTATGATTTTAGTCCCATTCTTTTCAAATATGAAGTATATCCATGTTATCCCTTCCTTACCAATATGGTAACTTTGTATACATACAGTTATTATTGAAAATCATACTCTATGAGACCGTGACCCTAATGTACATCCTTTCTTGTGTATTTCATCATCGAAGTGCAACATACAGGAGGTACATCAGGCAGTCCATCAGCTGTACAAATGTGACTAAAAGTAGACAAAAATACATCAACTATGTCTTTTACAATCCTCATTTCTGTGAATGGTTCACTACTAGCTTCCCCCCTAAAACTACAGGAAAACTTTGAACTTAATATGTAAACATGAAGTACTTTTCCCCTAAAACCATTTGTCAATTTCATGAGGCCTTTTACTCTAGATCTAGACAGTGTAACACATAACTGCACACTTGGAAATATAAAAGTACTATATTCGTTTGGAATGATATATAAATATCTAAAATAGCATCTCTGTGGTCTGTATATACATTAATAGTGGTCAAAATAACTTAATACATCTAGGGAAGTGGCCTGTATCAGTGGCGGAGGAGGCTCAGAAGATGATTGACAGCTAGCAGGGTCATTAGCATGCAGGCCCCGCCCCCTTTGTGTACAGTGGGCGTGGCCTGGCTGTACCCACAGTACAGGGGGACTGTCTTAGTCCTGTGGCACACACGGGGAGGTGTGGCCGGTAACACGGGCGTCGTCATGTGGTTACCATGACAACTGTCAGGCTGCACATGGTATGCACCGGGCGCCAAAACTCTGAAATTAAAAACAAAAATGGGAAATGTCATATAGGGACGATAAATGCAGTTTAATAGCACTGTAGTAAATAAACTATGAAATAATAGGTGCAGTAATTATAGAGGTTATTGAAAACTAAGGGGACTGACCTGTTAGTGATGTGGCAGTTGAAGCTGGTGGGTTAGGGTTAGGTAAGGGGCTGACCTGTTAGTGATGTGGCAGTTAAAGTTGGTGGGTGAGGGTTAGGGTTAGGTAAGGGACTGACCTGTTAGTGATGTGACAGTTGAAGTTGGTGGGTGAGGGTTAGGGTTAGGTAGGGGACTGACCTGTTAGTGATGTGACAGTTGAAGTTGGTGGGTGAGGGTTAGGGTTAGGTAGGGGACTGACCTGTTAGTGATGTGACAGTTGAAGTTGGTAGGTGAGGGTTAGGGTTAGGTAGGGGACTGACCTGTTAGTGATGTGACAGTTGAAGTTGGTGGGTGAGGGTTAGGGTTAGGTAAGGGGCTGACCTGTTAGTGATGTGACAGTTGAAGTTGGTGGGTGAGGGTTAGGGTTAGGTAGGGGACTGACCTGTTAGTGATGTGGCAGTTGAAGTTGGTGGGTGAGGGTTAGGTAGGGGACTGACCTGTTAGTGATGTGACAGTTGAAGTTGGTGGGTGAGGGTTAGGGTTAGGTAAGGGGCTGACCTGTTAGTGATGTGGCAGTTGAAGTTGGCGGGTGAGGGTTAGGGTTAGGTAGGGGACTGACCTGTTAGTGATGTGACAGTTGAAGTTGGCCGGTGAGGGTTAGGGTTAGGTAAGGGGCTGACCTGTTAGTGATGTGGCAGTTGAAGTTGGCGGGTGAGGGTTAGGGTTAGGTAGGGGACTGACCTGTTAGTGATGTGACAGTTGAAGTTGGCCGGTGAGGGTTAGGGTTAGGTAGGGGACTGACCTGTTAGTGATGTGGCAGTTGAAGTTGGTGGGTGAGGGTTAGGTAGGGGACTGACCTGTTAGTGATGTGACAGTTGAAGTTGGTGGGTGAGGGTTAGGGTTAGGTAAGGGGCTGACCTGTTAGTGATGTGGCAGTTGAAGTTGGTGGGTGAGGGTTAGGGTTAGGTAGGGGACTGACCTGTTAGTGATGTGGCAGTTGAAGTTGGTGGGTGAGGGTTAGGTAGGGGACTGACCTGTTAGTGATGTGACAGTTGAAGTTGGTGGGTGAGGGTTAGGGTTAGGTAAGGGGCTGACCTGTTAGTGATGTGGCAGTTGAAGTTGGTGGGTGAGGGTTAGGGTTAGGTAGGGGACTGACCTGTTAGTGATGTGACAGTTGAAGTTGGTGGGTGAGGGTTAGGGTTAGGTAGGGGACTGACCTGTTAGTGATGTGACAGTTGAAGTTGGTGGGTGAGGGTGAGGGTTAGGTAGGGGACTGACCTGTTAGTGATGTGACAGTTGAAGTTGGTGGGTGAGGGTTAGGGTTAGGTAGGGGACTGACCTGTTAGTGATGTGACAGTTGAAGTTGGTAGGTGAGGGTTAGGGTTAGGTAGGGGACTGACCTGTTAGTGATGTGACAGTTGAAGTTGGTGGGTGAGGGTTAGGGTTAGGTAAGGGGCTGACCTGTTAGTGATGTGGCAGTTGAAGTTGGTGGGTGAGGGTTAGGGTTAGGTAAGGGGCTGACCTGTTAGTGATGTGACAGTTGAAGTTGGTGGGTGAGGGTTAGGGTTAGGTAAGGGACTGACCTGTTAGTGATGTGGCAGTTGAAGTTGGTGGGTGAGGGTTAGGGTTAGGTAAGGGGCTGACCTGTTAGTGATGTGACAGTTGAAGTTGGTGGGTGAGGGTTAGGGTTAGGTAGGGGACTGACCTGTTAGTGATGTGACAGTTGAAGTTGGTGGGTGAGGGTTAGGGTTAGGTAAGGGGCTGACCTGTTAGTGATTTGACAGTTGAAGTTGGTGGGTGAGGGTTAGGGTTAGGTAGGGGACTGACCTGTTAGTGATGTGACAGTTGAAGTTGGTGGGTGAGGGTTAGGGTTAGGTAGGGGACTGACCTGTTAGTGATGTGACAGTTGAAGTTGGCAGGAGAGCTCAGGTCACGGTAGTCGTCCAGCACCAGCAGGAAGAGGTTGGTGCCCCCTACTGGCATCAAGTGGTACCGGCCGGCAGAGCACGGAGAGTCCTCCAGCGAGCCCGACACCAGCGACAGGTTCCTGAGTAACGTCTTGTTAGCTTCATAGTACACCATCTGCAATTAATCATACTCAGTCTTAATGTCTTATATCTGTGTAATAGTGTTAATTGGAACTACTTGTGTTTTATTTAGGTAGCTTTACGTCCCAGTGGCTAAAACAGAGGGAACTAGTTAGAACATGTTTGGTTGACTATGACCATTACCATGAAAGTTTACATTTGTAAGCTATATGTTAAGAGCTCATTGTACAGATCTGCTGTACCATGTTTGACATGATGAGCGTCTCGGGTGTTTAAAAAACTCTTAAGTGGAAAAATCAGCCTTAAATATTGATTTTAATATGCCCCCCCTGTGGTGGCTGTTTTGTACAGACAACTTGCACACCTCAGTGGCCTCTACAAAGTTTCCACACATACCTATGCTTTCACACCTGGCTTGGCCTTAACACAGGTGTGAAGTATTCCATATCACATACAATAGTGAGAACAGTAACAAAATCAGAGGAATGAATACAAAAATTTGAATTTGAAAAAAAAAAAGATGGGGCATTTATTACTGGAGGGCGCTCATTAGGTGAAATATGGTACTATAGGGCCCTACCTGCTGCATACAGCTGTACTCTGTCCTTACACTGTACATACCTGCTGCATACAGCTGTACTCATTCTGGAATGGAGGGATGGGTCCCGCTGCCATCCGGGGGTCGTCAGGATTGTCTGTGGGTTCCGGCATCCACTGCCGCTCTGCCTTCTTACCCTGAGACACACGCAAAGATTAACATCAACACAGGACATAGTTATCGAAACAGCAATCCTTGCACAGAAATCCATGAGAAGGTCCTTCACAGTAAGTCATCAGGATGTTACGCTGACAGAGAACATTGACAGTGGATTTAACTGTCGCTATGGCGAAATAAAGATATTTCAAACAAAAAATGAATGGTATAGGCGATTGGCATCACATGTGACCCAGGGGAGAGGGGAGGGGGGACGGAGTACAGGGGGGTCGAGGGACGGGGGTCGAGGGACGGGGGTCGAGGGTCGAGGGACAGGGGTCGAGGGAAGGGGGTCGAGGGAAGGGGGTCGAGGGAAGGGGGTCGAGGGACGGGGGTCGAGGGAAGGGGGTCGAGGGACTGGGGTCGAGGGACTGGGGTCGAGGGACAGGGGTCGAGGGACAGGGGTCGAGGGACAGGGGTCGAGGGACGGGGGTCGAGGGACGGGGGTCGAGGGTCGAGGGACGGGGGTCGAGGGACTGGGGTCGAGGGACGGGGGTCGAGGGACGGGGGTCGAGGGACGGGGGTCGAGGGACGGGGGTCGAGGGACGGGGGTCGAGGGACGGGGGTCGAGGGACGGGGGTCGAGGGCGGGGGTCGAGGGACGGGGGTCGAGGGACGGGGGTCGAGGGACGGGGGTCGAGGGACGGGGGTCGAGGGACGGGGGTCGAGGGACGGGGGTCGAGGGACGGGGGTCGAGGGACGGGGGTCGAGGGACGGGGGTCGAGGGACGGGGGTCGAGGGACGGGGGTCGAGGGACGGGGGTCGAGGGACGGGGGTCGAGGGACGGGGGTCGAGGGACGGGGGTCGAGGGACGGGGGTCGAGGGACGGGGGTCGAGGGACGGGGGTCGAGGGACGGGGGTCGAGGGGCGGAGGGAGGAGGGACGGGGGAGGGGGGATAGGGGAGGGGAGAGGGGGGACGAAGGGAGGAGGGATGGTGGAGGGGGTACAGGCGAGGGGGGATGGGAGAGGGGGGATAGAGGGAGGAGGGACGGGGGAGGGGGATGGAGGGAGGGGGAAAAAAAAGATTTGGAAAAAAAAGATTTGGAAAAGAAGAAAAAAAAACGAAGTTTGGAAAAAACGAAGTTTGGAAAAAACGAAGTTTGGAAAAAACGAAGTTTGAAAAAAAAAAAAAAAAAAAAAAAAAAAAAAATTAATTAGAGGGAGGTAATCACCAGGCGTCTCATATACCGTCTCAAAAAGCGTTCCCCAAGCCTTTAACATGGAGCTCTATGGGTTCAACAAGTTGGTGGAGGGCATTAGAGGGAGGTTTTTCCTATACCAGCAATGCTAAAGAAATTAGTGAAAAAAAAGCCAAATGTGACACTTTTTTAAATGCCTTTTTTGAGAATTTGAGGAAACGCACATTTACAATATTGGTATCGGGAGATCGGCATTGAGCTGTACAACTCAAAACACAGATATTTGTTTGGCAGGAAAATTTATTTGCTGAAATATTTGAGGTACAAGTCATGGGAAAAATGTCTTAATTTTGGTTGAGAACCGTCGTATAAGACCCTGAGGCACAGTAGTGCCCCTGGGTCAATAAAACTGTTCTGACAAAAAATGTAAGTTACGTGAATCTGAACCTGGGTACAGTATAAAGGATATTTCATTGACAGAGAACACTTTCCAACAAATATTCACGAGAAAGTCAGTACATTGTTTCATAATAGAAACCTCTCTTAAGGACCCCTCTACTCACCCTGGGTACAGTATTCGACACCTTGCAGACACCCTCAAAGTTGAGCCGTGTGTTCTGTACAAAGATGCCCTTCCTCAGGAGCTGACTGAAGAGGTGGCCCTCCTTGGTAGCCAGAGACTGACTCTCGTACTTATTGACATCTGTGTCAGGTATGTGGATGAAGGCAGCGTCGTAGACTAAGTGTCCGACGTCGTCCACCAGGTAACACCTGAATACAGGGACAAGGTTATCTGATCACAATTACATAATGTTAATGTCTATGTTTAACATTTATATCTTTATACTTAACAGTGGCACTGACAGATTGCTTATTGACAGTGACAGCCAGTACAGTGGTTCTAATCACAGTTGACAAGAGTGATAGCCATCAATGACAGTCATCAAACACTATTATTATTGACAATTGTTTGTGATAGTCATGCTTGATTTATATTTTGAAAGTCTCTTTTTTCTTGGGACATTTAAAAACTGTGAAATACGCACCTAACCTCACAGGGCCTGGCTTTGTGACAGTTGTAGCGGAGGTTGCAGTATTTCCGGGTGCCCGTGGAGCGCAGGATGGTGCTAACAAGTTTGTGGAAGTCTGGGTAGCGGAAGTCGGTGGCGACAACCCCCTGGATGAGGTCGTCAGCGCAGGACTTGAAGTAGCAGTACTCTGACTTACACTGGTGGTTGGTGGAGCAGGGGCACCCATAGCCACGGCGGTCTCCTGAGGGTATAAGGATGTAGGGTGCAGACAAGTTACAAAACACATGCTGAGAGTAGGAGAGTGTTAGAGGATGTGTGTGCCTATTGTGGAGGCACACGTAACCACAGAGGATGCAATGATATATATGACATAAAACAATGCATTATTACCCACAACAGTGGCACCTGTAGCCATGAGTGGAGTATACTGAGGGTAAACAGACATTTAAGAATACCGTCCCTTATTACAGGATAGTTCTTTTTTGACACATGAATGTTGCAAAACAATGGTGTTGCTAAGTGTTCCTACAGTTTGTATCTCCTCTAGGCTGGTCAAAAACATATCAGAGGATATTGTGTGCTTATTACAATAGTCAACAATACACTATATAAATGTGACATATGGTTGCATCAAATTAGAACATGACAACATGTCTATTAGTAATGAGACAGATTCAGTACCTGTACAGTCGGGCGGGGTGAGGGGCTTGGCCTTGTGGATGGCGCGGCTGAGGGTGACCACTTTACCCATACCGGGTACCGAGTCCTGGTACACACTGGACACCACCAGACGACCTCGGTTAACCTCCGACCGGTGGTACCACGGCCGGCTACAGAACAATATAGAAAGGGATCTGTAACTAACTGCTTAGACACCTCATGTGTGAAATAGTGTTACATCAAACTTACGTCTGTATCTGTAACTAACTGCTTAGACACCTGATGTGTGAAATAGTGTTACATCAAACTTACGTCTGTATCTGTAACTAACTGTTAGACACCTCATGTATGAAATATAGTTATAAAAACTTACTTCTGTCTTTGTCAACATACTAACACTCTAAAACTGCTACTTACGTGGTGGGGTCAAAGTCTCGGCTGATTTCTACCCCAGGGTAGATGCGCATCACTCCCCCCATGGTCCCGATGTACGTCCATGCTAGTTGACTTTGTAGTGACGCCTCACGTCGCCTCCAGAGGTTCTCCAGCTGGGCAGTTAGCTTTACATCAGGCCTGTAACCATGGTAACCACTATATGGTCAGTGATAAGTGATAATTAACTAAGGTAAGTAATAGAAGCTGTAACAATGGTAACTTACTAGGGCAGTACAAGAAGCTGTAACCTTGGTAACTTAACTAAGGTCAGTAATAGAAGTTGTAATTGTGGTAACTAAACTAAAGTAACAACAAGAATTGTACCCATAGTAACAAAACTAAGGTCAGTTACAAGAAAAGTATTATGGTCAGTAATAGAAGCTGTAACCATGGTAACCTAACTAAGGTCAGTAATAGAAGTTGTAACCATGGTAACCTAACTAAGGTCGGTAATAGAAGCTGTAACTGTGGTATCTAAACTAAAGTAATAACAAGAATTGTAACCATAGTAACAAAACTAAGGTCAGTAACAAGAAAAGTATTAACCAAGGTACGGTCAGTAATAGAAGCTGTAACTATAGTAACCAAACAAAAGTTGTGAAAATATTGTAATCAGTAGTATAGTATGTATCGGAACGGGACTATAGTTAAGTACTGTTTATTACTCAATCAGAGGCCTCCATTTGGTCACGTGACCGGAAGTGACCTACTTAGGGGATTAGTGGTGCATTCTGGGTAACCCTGCAGCCAATCAGAGGCCACCATTTGGTCACGTGACCGGAAGTGACCTACTTAGGGGATTAGTGGTGCATTCTGGGTAACCTACTGACCTACTTAGGGGACCGGAAGTGACGTCATATGACCTAATTTAGGATCACGTGACCGGAAGTGACCTGATGAGTCACGTGAGCGGAAGTGACGTCACATGACCTAATGGCCGACCGGAAGTGAGTGACCTCATTGAGGATCACGTGACCGGAAGTGACTTGATTGATCACGTGAGCGGAAGAAGAAGTTTTTTGTTTAGGAAGTGAGGGTCTTTAGGATCACGTGACTGGAAGCGACGTCGTCACATGAGTGACGCTTTAAGAGACTGCGCGACTTACTAGTAAAAGAAGACGTATGAAAATAAAAACACAACAATATTTTATTTTATTTTTTTTATTTCTTTTTTTTTCAATCTTGATAAACACTCTATTTTTGAAAAGATGCACACGCTTATTTTTTTTTTTTTCATATCTCTAAAGGACTCGTTGTCACACCGTCAGAATGCACGCGACGCTTATAATACAAGTAGCGCACGCCGTCTTTCTCTATGGTGTAGGTGACCATTTTGTTTCGCACCACTTTGAAGTTTCTATTTACAGCAATGAGAGTTTTTCGTTGGCGAAGAACATCCAAGAAGTCGTCTGGTTCCTGAGGGTTTTGTTTCTTCTGTACGCCTTTTGCACTCCATTTTTTGGATTTTCTTTCACCGGTGTCGCTGACTCGATCGTAGCAAATGTAAGTCTTAGGGTTGAGACTTAGGATCCCGTCACCTTCCCACTCCGCTTTCATAAGCCCCGAAGTTCTCAGATCGTGAAGGTACCGTCTCTCACAACATCCGCCGGGCGGCGGACACCATTCTCGCACTCTTTCCGTTTTTGTCTTCACGAAAAGCTCTAAGTGATCGTCGCACACCGCTGTCGGAAGCCACTTTCGTTTCTCTCTGAAGTACGTCTCTCTCAGGCGAGGTTTGACTAGGTCATCCAACGTGTCACCGCTGAGAGCCATGTAAAGACTGTCGGTGTCCATTTGACAAAGGGCATAATCGCGCCGATCGACGAATCTATCCAAGAAGTAGTATGTGAACTCTAACATTTTCAACTTCGCGTACTGGTATACCATGAACCCTATTTGAATAGGGAGGTTGTTGTTGACTGTTTTCGGTTGTAGTTCGACTTCAAACAGATCGGAACTCAACTCGGACGCCTTTTTGAAGCGCCACGAATTGGCCAATAGTTCGAACTTCCGACTGTCAGTGTATCTCACCGCCGTGTGTTTTTCTTTGTTGCAGATTGTTTTACCGTACGTAGCGTTTCCCATTAACTTGTAACAGTCTGACAGAATTTTCTCGTTCTCGTTCACGTCGCCACGTCTTCGCGCCGCCGTTACTTCGTCCGCGAAACCCGCAAAGGAGCGTTTAGGTAGGTATTCTACCACCAGCTGCACTTTGGTGACTATCAAACCGTGCTCTAAATACCACTTGAGAAGCGGCGTTCCCAAGAGAATATTTTTTCCGTGGTAACTCCCTATCAGACATCTCTGAGGCGTGTTCAACAGCTTTTCTTCCTGCGCAAAGTCTGACATGTGAGGTCCTATGTCCGATTTTGAAACGGTCGCGTTCTTGAAAACGGGGGTCATTTCTTCGAAGTAGTCTCGTAGGTGAGGCGGCGTAGTGATGTCCACTTGAACTAAACCGAACATTTTCTCCTCTTTCACAGCGGAAAGGATGTCGCTCTCGCTCATCGCGTTTCGAGACACTTTCAAAGCGTCAACCTTCCAGCGTTGTTGGGAGGCCTTGACCCGCTCATCTCGACGCTTCATCTCTCGCCATTCGCACTCCCACACGACGACCAGCTTGTGACCTAGCGCTTTCAAGTAAGCGCTTACTCTGGTCGTTCTGTCGCGTCTCTCCTCTCTCAGTGAAGCGCACTGATATCGGTGCGACGGTATGCACTCGTGAGCGTGGAACCAACACCCGTGAAACTGGAAAACCGTATTAGAGGCCGCGTGAAACCCGTCCACGCGAATTCTCCGACAGCCTACAACCATCTCGCCGCCGTTCAAAGCGTGGCGCAGTTTCACGTCGCGGTCGTGCTCTACGAAGCGTAACCACTCCAAAGCGCTGTGAGAGTTTCTTTGCCTAATTTCGGGCTTGAACTCGGTCTCGGGCCGTCTCACCGCGTAATAGCCCGTGCAGTGCGCTTCGCTCATGCAGCGCAAGTACAGAGAGTTAGCGTCTAGTCCTAGGATGTGTTGGCACGGTCTCGCTTCTTCGCCGTACTTGTGCTCCCTTATCCGCGTGGTGCCCTTCTCGTGAAATCTATGGAAGATGATGGAAGGACCGCCGACTAGATTTTCTTTGATCAGAGCGTGGAGGACGGCGTCGAACTGGGGGAACGTTGTGAACGCGTCTTCTAGGTTTTGGAAGAGGAACCGTAAAGTCAAACCGGCGAGAGAAACTCCGTCTTTCAACATGTCAATGCCGCGATCTTGGAAAAATTTAGCGTGATTTTTCAGAGCTTCTATGAAAGGTTTGACGTCTTTGTTGTTGTAGTGGATCAAGTAGTCTTCCATAGTTTGCATCTTCTCGTCGGACCAAACTTTCTGACATGCGGCGTAGTCGGATTCGGACATTTTGACGCCCGTCAGCTCGCTGTCGAAAGCCGATCTCGGTGGCAGCGTTCTGTTTGCCAGTTTCCTGGTAGACGTCATCCATTCGTAAGGAAAGTGACCTTTCTCTTCGTTCCTGGTGAAAGCTCGCAAATAGGTCGCGTAGTTGTAACCGGGTGCCAAATAGTTGACTACGTCCAAGAAAACCGTGTGCTGTGTGTAAACCGCCAAGTATTGATTGCTTCTCTTTATGACGCTGAATTCTTGGTTTCTTCGGTCTCCGGAGGCGAAGAACGAGTGAAGGCGTATTTTGATCAGGTTCAAGTCGTAACGCCCCGAGTTGAAGCCCACGACTGGAGCTTGACGGATGTATCTCAGAAGACGCTTCTTCAGTTGAACTAACGGGTGTCTGGTCTGAGCCGCAGCGAAGCCGCCTGGAGAAGGGGTGAACGTCGCCTCCTCCAGCAGGAGAGCTTCACCTATCGCCGCATCTAACTTCGCTAAGGTCGGTCGGTAAAGTTCTAGCACAGCTTCCCCGATGACTTTGGCGTTCTCGTTTATGTGATTTAAAACTCGGTCCAACAAGGGGTCGGAATCTGCGTCGGATTCTCTGACGAAGCAGACGGGCCCCTCCCACCCCGGAAAGTCGGATGCGACGCTAGCCGACAAAGGGACGTGATCCCACAGCAGGGACACGTGTTCCGTCGACGGTTCTTTGCACGGTCTGAAGAAAGCCTCGAAATCGAAGGCGATCTTGTAAGGGTAGATTCCGGAATGTCCGTCGGGGGGAAAAATGGAGAAGTCTGCTAGCGCTTCGAAAATCGTTCTCGAATTTTGGTAGATGCCACCTACGTAGCGCAACTTGACTTGTCGGCAAGAGGAAAGCTGGTTCCTGTGTCTCTTCAGCAAGAACTCGGTGGTGAACGCCGCCTTACACTTGCAACATTCGTATATGCCCGCGTACGCGTTGAAGTCCGTGACGAGAGAGACATGCAAACCGCCTTTCGCCGTCAGGTGTAGGTTGACTTTACCTCGGGCGGCCAGAGTTCTGGAAGGCGGTCTGATCAGAGTAACGCGTCTTCTCAACTTCCGCCCCGGCACTTGACGCGACGCGGTGTAAACCGCTATCTGTACGTCAAACAAGTTCTCTAACGCGGGTAAGTCGCGGATGTTCAGGTGTGGCAGCGGGACAGAACTGACGTAACAAATCTGAAGCGCGCTTGCTGGTGTTGTATAAGTGAAAGGAAATGCAGCGGAATCTGAATCTTTGTGTCAAGTGAATGCGACGCATAGTATCTACAGCGTCACTCAACTCGCCGGTTGGTAGCCTGAAGTTTGTTACACTCACGCGAGTCCCATGCATCCTGACGCCCGTTTGTATCGCAGGCCAATTCGCCGTGAACGTTTCCTCCCCGTTCGGTACAGCACATATGCGCGGAGGGACGGTCACCCCGTCCAGAGATTCGCGTCGACAGGCGATCTTTCGGCAATCGCCTTCGCCGCATAGAGGGCAAAACTTAGGTACTACTCTACAATTTTCTACGTGTCTCTCGTGGTTGTACGGTCTTTTAAACATTTTGAAACACTTTTCGCATACGTACTGTGTCATGTTTTTTTTCACTCAGTTACCAACTACTTAGCCGTCTAACTATCTATCTATCTATCAATCTATCTGTCTATCTATCTATCTATTTATCTTTCTGTCTGCTGTCTGTGTATCCGTCTGTCTGTCTGATACAGCGTACGTCAAACGCTGTGTGTGTGTGTGTGTGCGCGCGTGAGCGTTGAGCGTCTCTCATTACGAATCTATGCCGAGATATTTCAGAATGATCTCTGTTTTGTCATCCAACTCTTTGAGCGCTCTGGCGGACAGCGTCACTCCCTGCTGTGTGGGTTTTTTGTCAGGACCTTCGTACTTGCGCACGTGGACGAGGTTCTTACCGCTGTAGTAGCTCACAGCTGCGTACACTTCGCCCTCCTCATCCAGCACTGCGAACCAGGGGGTGTGATTAGGTTTTCCTTGCGCGGCCGCTGTGTCGCGTATGCGCACCACTGCGCGGATATCGGCGATGCGTGCTATTAGCTCGCGCAGCGCGTCGGCCGTGAAGTGCACTCGCTTGCTTCTGGTCAGAGACGCCTCTTTCACCTGGCCGTCTTTTGTGTAGCGCGGCCTCCTAGACAGTCTAGCCACGTCCTCCCAGATCTCCAGCGTCAAAGCTCCGTCTAAGCAGAACTCTAACCCGAGAAGACGGGAGAAGGTTTTCTCTGCTTCTTCTCGTCCATCTCGTTCTTTTTCTTGTATTTTTCTCTTCTTACTAGGCCTTGTTGTTCTGGAACTCACCTTAGAACGTTTCACACCCGCAGGATGAGTAACACCATCAGGGTGAGCTGAATCAGCAGCAGAACCGATAGCAGGAGCAGCGTCAGCGCTGGTGGTATCCGAGGCCTCGTTGTTGGAACAGCGCAGCCACACGCCGTCGGTGCTGAGTGTAGCGGTAGAAGATGAAGCGCCGCCGCCCTCGTAAGGTGGCGGTGAGGGCAGTCGCCACGGACCGGACGGGACGCTACTAGTGGAGGAAGTGAGGTCGAAAGGTCGAAGAGGGAAGCCGAAAAACGTACCGCCCACCCCTTTCCCTTCGGGTTGTTCGTACGCCTCGTCGTCAGCGTCGTTCTCTGTCTCACCCTGTTGCTGCTGCTCCTCCTCCTCCTCCTCTTCTTCTCGGTTTAGGGGCTGAGTGTCCGAATAGCTGTCACTCTCAGCGCGAGCGGCGTCGAGGGCGTCGGTCGATGTAGTGGTGGAGGAGAGGGGCTGTCATCAACAGTAGTGGGGAGGTAAAAACCCGGTTGCCAGTACTGCGCTGTGCCAGGAGCGTTGTCGTCAGTAGTAGTAGCGGTAGCAGCAGGTGCAGCAGAAGCAGCAGCAGCAGCAGCAGCAGCAGCAGCAGCAGCAGACGCAACAGTAGCAGGCGCAGCAGCCTCAGCAGGCGCAGCAGTAGCAGGCGCAGCGGTAGCAGGTGCAGCAGCAGCAGCAGCCGCAGCAGGCGGGGCGGCAGTAGCAGCGGCAGCGCGCTTAGCAGCAACGTGTACCGTCGCGAGTGTAACAACGTCGCTAGCACGACGACTACTACCAGTAGTACTACTACTACTACTACTACTACTAGTACTACTACTGCTACTACTACTGCTACTACTACTACTACTGCCGCGAGCGCTCGCTACAGCGGGAGGGTGATAAGACCAAGCGGCTGCGGCGGTAGTCTCATTTTCAGTAGCAAGAGGAGGCACTGACGCTAAACGAGCGCTGTTCCGCGTAGTCTTCTTGTTCTTGGACGGCGCTAGGTGTTGTCTTTTGCTCATGGTGGTGACTGTAGAGAGCTGCAAAAGAATGAGTGAGTGAATGGAGGTTTCCAGACCCCTTATATACGCCTTCTCGCTTCTAGAGCTAAGCTACTTACTGACCCTGTTCAGCTGCCGCCGGCTGGCCGGCGGCCATTCACAAAGAGAAACAAAAGACATAAGGTATGACGTTTTCAGCTGGATCCCTTTCCCCTCTTTTTTTTTGAGGGATCCACTGTCATGAGCTAAGCCACTTACCACCCTGTTCAGCCATTCAGCGCGCGTTAGCTGTATAAAGGATTAACGGTGATGAGCTTAGAGTGTGTATACAAAAAAAAACTACAGGAGGCGTGTGGCGTGAAGCAGGACCCCCCTAAGACGAACGTGTCTGTCTGTGAGTAGAGGCGTGTGCATGTGGTGAGCGACTTAAGTGTAAGACAAAAAAAAAATCACCACCTCCTGCCGTGGTGAGTAGACCGGGCCGGCCAGGCGGCGGCCGGCTAGTTCAATAGGGAGGGGTGACAGCTGACTAAGGCTGTGCATGAAAAAAATCCGATTTTCACCTGACCTCTGACGTTTGTTACAATGAATGTCAGAGGGAGGGAGACGTCCTCAGGTAGGGGGTAGGAGGTAAGGCTATGGATGAGGAAGAAACACCGTTTTCAGCTGGTCTCCACGGATAGCGATGACACACCCCTCGTCATCTAAGCTCTTAAGGAGCGGAGCGGTTGAAAAAGCGTCATGCGGACAGGTCGCTACACAGCTGGAGTGCTGTTGGAAATGGGATTAAACTCCCTCTGTATAAAAAGCTCTGATTTCTGTTGGAAAAAAACCATATCGCCTCTGACCACAGTAACGTCTACTACCACCACCGCCGCCACCACCGCCGCCGCCGCCACCGCCGCCACCGCCGCCGCCGCCGCCGCCGCCGCCAAGACGAGACGAGATGGCTCAAGCTATTCCACTTTCAAGCTCGCCTTCACCGCCTTGTCCACCTGAAAAAAAGTTAATGCGGCTTGACGACGTGAGACGCGCGAGGCAGACCGATGGGGAGAACAGAGAGGTAGGACAGCGGCGGTTAGCCTATAGCGACGCCTTGCTTCGTCAACTAGGTAAAGAGTTGAGCGGCTGTTGGAGAGAGTTGGGCAGTAGCTTAAAAGTTACCGCCGCCCGTATGGATGCTCTAGTAGAGCGCAGTGTCAAGACACCGGAGGAGCTGTGTACGGCGATGTTCCGAGTCTGGTGGGGTGAAACCCCGCATCGTCATAGATGGGGAGAGCTCGGTCGCGTCTTCACCCGCATTAGATGCGTGGAACTGTTGGCTCAGTGGATGTCCCTTCTCCACAGACAGGGGTTGGATTTCGAAAACCCCGACTCGCGCGCGATGCATAAGCACTTGGGCACCCTCGGCAGACGTCTAGGTAGCAGGTGGAAAGAGGTGGGGGACCATTTAAAATTGTCGCCTGAGAGGTTAGATAAGATCGCTGAAGAATGCGAATACGGAGGAAGTCCCGCTGAGTGGGCCTTCCGAGTGTTGAAAATGTGGCAAGATGAAGCTGACGGTGCCGGCGGTACACCTTTTGAACTCCTTCGAGTGTTGACTGAGGACATGGGAAAGTTTGACCTCGGCATCGCGATATTACTTGACTTTATCAAGCAAGAAACAACGAGAACGACGGACATGTGAATTGTTGTGTTTTATTTTCATACGTCTTCTTTATTAGTAAGTAAAAAAAAAAAAATCATAACAATTAAGACGCGCGCCCTCTTAAAGTGTCACTTCCTCCAGTCGCAGCTGATCGCCTCATCGAAGCACGTGATAAACAAAAAAAAACGAAGAGACACGCTTCTTCCTCTCGAGAGGAAGAAGCGTGTCTCTCGATTGAAATCTTTTTCTTTTCTTTTTTTCTTAAAAGAGACAAACGCCCCTTAGAGTGCCCCCCCACCCCCCTAGAGTGCCCCCCTCCCCCCTCCCCCCCTCCCCCCCCACCACTCGCCCCATGCATCCTAAAAGCGCCCCCCTCCCCATGCATCTTAAAGGGGCCCCCCTCCCCTTCCCTCCCCTCCCCTCCCCTCCCCCCCCTTTATACACTCTAAAGAACGCTTCTACCTAGTTCAATAAGTCACTTCCAGTCGCTCGTAAAACAATAAAAAATGAAAAAAACAAACAAACTTATATCGTAGTGTTTTTTATTAGTTTACTGAAAAAAATAAGAGACTTGCCTCCTTCTCCTCCTCCTCCTCCTCCTCCTCCTCCTCCTCCAAAAAAAAAAAAGATATCACATTTTAAAGCGCGTGACCCCTTAAAGACGCTCATCTCTTCATTAAGTCGCGTGACGTCACTTCTTCTTCTTCTTCCGGTCACGTGATCAATCAGGTCACTTCCGGTCACGTGATCCTCAATCAGGTCACTCACTTCCGGTTGGCCATTAGGTCATGTGACGTCACTTCCGGTCACGTGACTCATCAGGTCACTTCCGGTCACGTGATCCTAAAGTAGGTCATATGACCTCACTTCCGGTCCCCTAAGTAGGTCATATGACGTCACTTCCGGTCCATAAGTAGGTCATATGACCTCACTTCCGGTCACGTGACCAAATGGCGGCCTCTGATTGGCTAACTAGGTCAAGTGACGTCACCACTAATCCCCTAAGTAGGTCACTTCCGGTCACGTGACCAAATGGAGGCCTCTGATTGGCTGCAGGTCGATTGAGTAATAAACAGTACTTAACTATAGTCCCGTTCCGATACATACTATACTACTGTAATCATTGTAACAAAACTAAGTTCAATAATACAAGATGGACAGTGCATGAAAGCTCTTGATGAGCTGTAAAGGAATATGGCAATATCACACCATATTTACCTGACGTCTGTATGGTAGGTGGGTGTGGTAGGATGTCTATGTAAGGGGGTCATACTTATATCTCTACTTACCTGACGTCAGTGCGGTAGGTGGGGGTGTGGTAGGATGTCTATGTAAGGGGGTCATACTTATATCTCTACTTACCTGACGTCTGTGCGGTAGGTGGGGGTGTGGTAGGATGTCTATGTAAGGGGGTCATACTTATATCTCTACTTACCTGACGTCAGTGCGGTAGATGCCGCGGGGGCAGTGTACATCGTAGGTGGGGGTGTGGTGGTTGTCTATATAAGGGGGTTATACTTTACTTACCTGACGTCGGTGCGGTAGGTGCCGCGGGGGCAGTGTACGTCGTAGGTGGGGGTGAAGGTGTTGATGTACTCGTGGATGTCTATATAAGGGGGTTATACTTATACTTACCTGACTTCAGTGCGGTAGGTGTGGGTGTTGGTGGTTATTGTACTTACCTGACGTCGGTGCGGTAGGTGTGGGTGTTGGTGGTTATTGTACTTACCTGACGTCGGTGCGGTAGGTGTGGGTGTTGGTGGTTATTGTACTTACCTGACGTCGGTGCGGTAGGTGTGGGTGTTGGTGGTTATTGTACTTACCTGACGTCGGTGCGGTAGGTGTGGGTGTTGGTGGTTATTGTACTTACCTGACGTTGGTGCGGTAGGTGTGGGTGTTGGTGGTTATTGTACTTACCTGACGTCGGTGCGGTAGGTGTGGGTGTTGGTGGTTATTGTACTTACCTGACGTCGGTGCGGTAGGTGTGGGTGTTGGTGGTTATTGTACTTACCTGACGTCGGTGCGGTAGGTGTGGGTGTTGGTGGTTATTGTACTTACCTGACGTCGGTGCGGTAGGTGCCGCGGGGGCAGTGTACATCGTAGGTGGGGGTGAAAGTGTTGATGTACTCGTGGATGTCTAAGAAGGAGGGCCGGTGTTCCTCCATGTAGGCCGCTGCGTTACAGAACCCCCGCGGTGCCAGCTTCACCACAGAGTGCCGGAACGTCACTTCTATACCTGAAACAAGGAGTTAGATATAACGTCACCTCTATACCTGAAATAAGGAGAAGGATGGAACGTCACTTCTATAGCTGGAATAGGGAGAAAGATGGAACGTCACCTCTATACCTGAAATAGGGAGAAAGGTGGAACGTCACCTCTATACCTGAAATAGGGAGAAAGATAAAATGTCACTTCTATACCTGAAACAGGGAGAAGATGAAACGTCACTTCTATACCTGAATACACCCGAAATTAGGAGAAAGATGGAACGCCACTATATCTGAAACAGTGGGAAAACATAACACCTGAAATATGGAAAGAGGAATACTCAGCACTAATAAAATGGTGATGTCTGGGAGAGATATGACACATTTGAAATAAGGATGACATATTGAACAGAACATATTTCCTACCTTGGTACCGGGAGAGGTTGGTTGAGGGTGACAGCTGGTTCCAGACCCCGGGTATTGCCTCCTGCAGGTCCTTGTACAGAGTCATCTCATGCAGGAAACTAACAGGACCGTCCACCGGCGGGTCACGTGCATGCTGGAATGTCGCATCTGTCTGAGCCAGGTTAAAGGCAAACGAGAAGTCGGACCCTGGGAGAAAGATTTAAAATGTGATAAATGTGCTGGCATTGTTTATTATATAGTTATGTTATATTGTTGAGGTTCACAAGAGCATGGAAATGTAATTTTGGATGAAATGCATGGTGCTAGATGGCATGCTACTTCCATGCTCTAGGAGCTACATCCATCTTCCAGACTTACTTAAAGTAGCCTAGGTAGCCAGAACATCAGAATCATGGCCCAGACAGCAACATAGATTTAGTACAGAAGTAGTAAGTACCAGGTATATCCGTGTAGAAGTAGTGGGAGTACTCGGTGGGTCTCCATACCAATGAGTTGTGCACAGATATTGCACGTTTAGCATTATCCGTCACTTTCAGGTCCCCTGTCTCCCGAGCCATCATGGCCGCCAACACACGATGGAAGTCACGCGGCTCCCCGCCGTGGGTCTCCAGGTGGGTGATGGGAATAAACGCTGGGTCCTCCAGTAACTGTGGGTGATAATAGGAGATACTGGTAACTGTGGGTGATAATAGGGGATATTGGTTGCTATGGTGGTAATAGGGGATATTGGTAGCTATGGGGGTATTTGTAACTGTGGGTGATAATATGGAATATTATGAAATGAATATGGCTGAATATGCTATTCATAAAAGATGGATATAGTGTGATCCACTAATTTTATAGTGTCATATGAAACAGTGCATTTTCATTGATATTTTTATCCAGGGCAGATTGCCTTTTGGACCGCTTTGACCCTGTGCTATTTGGTAATTCCCTAGTGCAGAATCCCACTATTGGCGGTGCCTACCTGTGTGGGTGATAATAAGGGGTGTTGGTGTTTAACTGTGTGTGTGATAATAAGGGGTGTTGGTGCTTCCCTGTGTGGGTGATAATAAGGGGTGTTGGTGTTTACCTGTATGGGTGATAATAAGAGTTGTTGGTGCCTACCTGTGCGGAGGGTTTAGAGAAGGGGTGGATGATGGCGCTGCCGTCCTCACTGTCTATAACAAAGGCGTAGGTGCTGCCCCACAACTCGTGCCTCATGATGTTCTCTATGTGCTTCAACTCCACGTCTATACCAACCACGCCCAGGTGACTGCAAGATGTAAAGTATAGTATATTAGTACAGGGGATTTCAAGAATAGGATACAATGGTATGGAGTTCCCAAGTTGGTTGGAGATTGCAAACCATGCACGTAATGTTGATTATATATTTTTTGCAATGTTTCTGCGATCCTTTTGTGAAACATTAAAAAAAGAGGCCATTGCCTTTCAAGAACGCCAACTTCATCCTATTCTAGCCTAACTCTGTGTAGAAGAACAACCTTGCTCTAACACATGTCTGATATGGTTACACACGCTTACATTGTAAGTGCAAGTAGACGTAATGTTACCTTCAACATGAGCCCTAACCTGGCTTTATCTACATAAACTAACCTGTTACATGGGTATGGACTCACCTTCTAGTTAAGTTACTGTATACAGGAACAGACACAGTCACCATCAGCCCTAACCCGGCTTTATCTACATAAGGGGCCGTCCACACAGCCGACCTGGCACCAGAACTGGCCTCCAGGAAGCGGAAGTAGGGCGCCATCTGGTGGAAGGTGTTGGAGTCAGCCGTGACCTTGGCCATAGCGCCCTGGTTGTCACACGCGAGCTGACCCGGCAGGACGCGGTTATCTCCTTTATCTGACGTCAGGAAGGTGAACAGGTGCGTCTGTAACAGAGGAGGTATGGTGTGTAATGTAACATACAGGCCCTACAACTCAGTAATCTCCTATATCAGGAAGGTAAACAGTACATGTAAACAGTACATACAGAGTAACAGAGGACGTATGGTGTATACAACATACAGGTGGGGCAAATATAGATAAAATGATATTCAATATTTGATAATATATGAAGATGTAGTACTCTTCCCTTCCATACAGATTTCAACAGGCAGTGTATTTTAGTACAATAACCAACCTTTTATCACCAGTGGGATATTTCGCACCATGTCAACAAAGTATTTGTTATATTCATGTATAACAATTTCATCTGCTGATCAGCATGAAGTCACACAGCATTAAGTTGACAAAGTTAAGCATTAATGGTAAATGAAGCCACTGTACTGTAGCATATATAGCAATAGATGTCAAAGACATTCTATGTTGTATATGAAACCACTCACCCTCCTGTAGCTGGTACTGCAGCATATATAACAATTGATGTCAAAGAAATTCTATGTGGTATATATATATATAATATATACTAATGTTTATGTTAATGTAACCACTCACCCTCCTATGTAGCTGGTACTGTAGCAGACTCACAATGTGAGTCACCTCATCAAAGTCGTACACACACAGCTCCCCCGGCTGGTAGTGTTTGCGGTTCTGTTCATCGTACTTGTAGTAACCAGGACTACAGCGCTGCTCCAGGTCTGTGCTCTGTCCGTCTGTCACAAAGATGATGAAGCTCTGACAGTCGTCGTGACTCGCATTCTTTAACAAGGTGAAGGCCTTCTGGAACGCCTCACTGTCAAAAGGAGAATGTCAGGTCAAGGGGTTGTACATCAGCACCACTGGATTTCAATCAGCTGCCATTAAGCACAAGTGCCTAAAATGACCCAAAATTATTGAATTTGAAAATAATCGTATTCAAATACAAAGTACTTGTTATATTCATATCGAAACATGAAAAAATTCCAGTTGTATTTTCTAGAATCTAGCCAAGAATTACACCCTTAATAATCTTGGAGCTGCCTTTGTGCTGGATGTCCCAGTATACCTTCCCACACTTATATGTGGTAGGAGCCCCCATAAGGCTGTAGGTCCTGTACACATACACACACACACATGCACACACGCGCACAAACACACACACACACACACACACACACTTATATGTGGTAGGAGCCCCCGTAAGGTCCTGTACTGATACACACAAACACACTCACACACACACACACACACACATACACACAGACACATACACACACATACACACACACACTTACATGTGGTAGGAGCCCCCGTAAGGCTGTAGGTCCTGTACTGCTACACACACACACACACACACACACACACACAAACACACACACACACACACACACACACTTACATGTGGTAGGAGCCCCCGTAAGGCTGTAGGTCCTGTACTGCTACACACACACACACACACACACACACACACACACACACACACAGACACAGACACAGACACACACACACACACACACACACACCACACACACACACACACACACTTACATGTGGTAGGAGCCCCCGTAAGGCTGTAGATCCTGTACACACACACACACACACACTTACATGTGGTAGGAGCCCCCGTAAGGCTGTAGGTCCTTTACACACACACACACACACACACACACACACACACACTTACATGTGGTAGGAGCCCCCGTAAGGCTGTAGATCCTGTACACACACTCACACACACACTTACATGTGGTAGGAGCCCCCGTAAGGCTGTAGATCCTGTACTGCTGTACACACATACACACACACACACACACTTACATGTGGTAGGAGCCCCCGTAAGGCTGTAGGTCCTGTACACACACACACACACACACTTACATGTGGTAGGAGCCCCCGTAAGGCTGTAGGCCCTGTACTGCTGTACACACATACACACACACACACACACTTACATGTGGTAGGAGCCCCCGTAAGGCTGTAGGTCTTGTACTGCTGTGTGAAGCTCCTTCAGGTTGGAGGTGGAGGCAGGTAGAAGTGACGTCTGGTGGCAGCTCAGGACCTCTGCCTTGTGTGGGTAGTAGAGACCTTTGGGTGAGTAGTACTCCGAGCGGGAAACAACAATGTTCACTGAGTCCTTCTTAGTTAACGTACTGAGGATATTCTGTGCCACTGACTTCATACGCTGCATACTGAAGGAGAATCAAGAGGAGAAACATCAGATTAGTTATCAGTTAATCATAGAACAAACATGCCCTGTAATCATCACCACAAGCACCCACTCCACTGACCCCAGCATAGGGATAAATAAGTTGTTTTCATGTTAATCAGTGTTTCCTCAGCTTTTTAGGGACATTTTGAAAAACTAAGTAAGCTGTGAACTCCAGTAACACTGTAGGGTTATACCAAGGCGAACAGGTGTCAAATGCTGTATTTCTCATGCAGGATTTCTCTTTGAATTATCCTAGATACATCTTGTTCCACCAAAAAGATAGAGGTCTGGTAAATAAGCTGCCTCCTTGAATGACAGTTATCACTGAATATGCTGTATGATCATGACAGGCTCTCTATACTACACTGGTCATGTTAATACAGCCTCCACCGTCGCTATCTACGTCCTCATCACCTTCTTGTCAGCAGCACACTTTGCTATAGGACCCTTGTGGTGACCCCTGGTGGCTAGAACAGGAATTACTTCTGGTCACTTATTCCCTGTGTAGGCTGGTCTGAATGACATCATTATGTCAGTGACAGCTGGGAGGGACGTCAGATGGCGGAACACCTGAGAGGAGGATCCGCAGACAGGAAGTGGCTCCTGAATGGTCAACACAGTCAGCTGACCTGACTGAAAGGCACTAAAATTAGGCTGTAGACCTGTGAGGAAGGCATTTACTCAGATGAAGGAATTATCAGTATTCTAGAGGTTCATCCTTCATACGTTTGAAGCTTTCATCATGTTTCAGAATCTTTAGAAATCTTCAAATAAATAACAAGTCCTCCTAACTGATAATATTCTATTTTACGTCAAAATAATGTTTTTGATACTATATAATGATTTTCCACAATAAGCTTAAGGAGCCATAGAGAAACATTATATAACATTGTTTTGTTCACTGGGCTTTTGTCAATATAAAAGAAATCAGCCTCAATTAACAGAGTTAATTACTGAATGCCCTCATAACAATGTCCTCAGTGACCTTCACAATCTCCTATGTGTCCTTGACCCTGAAGGTTAATCAGTGTTTGACCTCTGACCCCATCCTCCTTAATCCTGTCAGCCTCGGTGCACTGTAATGAGAAGTAAATGGGTGCAAGGAGGGTTGGTGTGAACAGAGTATGGAATATTGACAGTCAAGGAGTAAGGATTATACATGCAGGGGAGGAGATCATCCTTTCTGCATGACTGCTTGCAAATACTCTTGTGAGACAAGTTTTTGTTTTCTGTTTCTGATTGGAGAATATATAAAGATTTGTGTAAAAGAAACCAGATATCTTTATTTCATACGGACTGCAGGTAGTTGTGTTCATACTGTAGAGAACCACTCCTTACCCCCAACATGAACCCCTGGCATTAGGAACGGAGCTACAGGAGCTAATCATCTCACCTCTGACAGAGTTTGGCATTTGGAGAAGTAAATGTGGATTGGAGGAAATAGTCCATGTAGGAAAAAGGGCTGAAGATGAAAGACACAGAAAAGATGTCCTTGGTTTTAGTACCTCCACAAGGACCCCTGACACTGGGAACTGTCAGAACCCACAGAGCTGCAGCAGCTAATGATCTCACCTCTGACAGAGTTTGGCATTTGGAGAAGTAAATGTGGATTAGAGGAAATAGTCCATGTAGGAAAGAGGACTGAAGATAAAAGGCACAGAAACGATGAAATAGTCTGTATTTATTGAGGTGAGAGCCATGAGGGTGACTACTGGGCATTCACATATTCAAGGCCAATAAATTAATAAACCGTAACCCTTGCACATAGCAAAGAGAACAGGGAAAAAGGGGGAAAAAGTGCTTTGGTGGACCACTGGATAGCGACCTGTGAATTCTTGGCCTATTTAGTTATAGCCACCATAACACACTCTTCAGAGACCTACTATAGCTAGGCTGTCTCACCACATGTGCCTCAGGCACGGCTCCCCTTGGGCAGCTCCCTGCCACCATGAGCTGCTCCCTTAGAGTTATTAATGCAGGACTGTGAGGTGAGTAGCTCTAGTGGTGCCTGAAGGACCCTTTTATACATAAGGTTGAAAGCCCTCCCCACATGGATAGAGGCTCACTAAAGGCCCATGTCACGCTACATATTCTTATTATACGATATGGGCGCACACCGACCATTTTAGGTGATATTCGCGTTCTGATATTGGTGCATACAGGAGACTTGGGGGGGTGAAATCGTTCTGATATTCTGGATATCAGAACGATACTGAATGGGGAATTCAGAATCGTTCTGATATCCTGAATATCAGAACGATTCTGAATGGGAATCGGCAGCCATAAAATCCGAGGTTCTATGGAGACTCGAACACGCTACATCAAGACTTGAAGTCCGATGTGCTAACCACCATGCCGTGAAGGCGCTGGTAGAGGTAGGTGGCGAAACAAGGAGTCTACAGGCGGATTTCCAGCCCTGTAGGACCATTATTTACCGAGTTACATAAGAAAAGGCATTTTTTGGTATAGTTTCTTTGAAAATCAAAAATTTTTTCTAATTTCTTTTTTACTATAAAGGTAGAAGTTGGACTTTACTTAGCCTTTCGTTAAAATAATTCTAGGGATTTTTTTTCACATAGAAATAGGCATTTTGAAAAAGGTTCGTTTCCACCTAGGATCGATCCGGGAACCCTTGGTGTGTGAGGCGGAGACGCTAGCTGCCATGCCTATCCGGCTGTGGTGAATGCGGAGGGAAACGCTGGTTAGTATAAAACATAGCCCCAAGCTGGCCCCCTCACAAATTCTATGTTGGACTCAGTGTTGGAGATTGAGCGCATGACGTCACCAGGCTCCACCAATCAGCGAGCAGGGTTGGTGGGATATCAAAACAACATGGCGCTACTGGCGTACGAGTGATATTCAGTCAATAATCCTTCAAAATGGCCAAATTAGGACTCATATAAGGTAATTAAAGACATTTGAATGGGAATATCGTATAATAAACCTAATAATATATGAATATCACCGAACTTAGGGTGTGTATTCATGAATAACAAACCTCGGTGCTACGCACCTCGGTTCGTTATTCAAGTATACACACCCTGCGTTCGGTGATATCCATACATTATTGGTTAAATATCTAACTGTGTCGCATGCTACAAAGGCAGATATGACATTTCTGTGAATTTATGGCTTTCTGCTCAGCGCCACTGGATGGAGTGACAATCTAATGGAAAATAACAACTCAGTCACTTGTCAGCTTCCTGGTTTATCTATTCAATGTCAAGTTCAAGGGTTTTTATTGTGTGTTTGTCAAAGCTCATGTTCTTCACTTACAATATTGGGCAACCAATCCCTCATGGACATTTTAACAAGTATCACCTTATATATGCAGACAATTTAGAATTGTGAATACAAAGACACTTTGGAGTTGTACTTTAATATATAAGTTGTTTCCCATTCTGATGTAGCCTCATATACTGCTGTACTACAACAGGGGCTGTCACCCATTCTGATGTAGCCTCATATACTGCTGTACTACAACAGGGGCTGTCACCCATTCTGATGTAGCCTCATATACTGCTGTACTACAACAAGGGCTGTCAACCATTCTGATGTAGCCTCATATACTGCTGTACTACAACAGGGGCTGTCACCCATTCTGATGTAGCCTCATATACTGCTGTACTACAACAGGTCACTAAGGGCTGTCACCCATTCTGATGTAGCCCCATATACTGCTGTTCTACAACAGGGGCTGTCACCCATTCTGATGTAGCCTCATATACCGCTGTACTACAACAGGTCACTGTCACCCATTCTGATGTAGCCTCATATACTGCTGTACTACAACAGGTCACTGTCACCCATTCTGATGTAGCCTCATATACTGCTGTACTACAACAGGGGCTGTCACCCATTCTGATGTAGCCTCATATACTGCTGTACTACAACAGGGGCTGTCACCCATTCTGATGTAGCCTCATATACTGCTGTACTACAACAGGTCACTAAGGGCTGTCACCCATTCAGATGTAGCCTCATATACTGCTGTACTACAACAGGGGCTGTCACCCATTCTGATGTAGCCCCATATACTGCTGTACTACAACAGGGGCTGTCACCCATTCTGATGTAGCCTCATATACTGCTGTACTACAACAGGGGCTGTCACCCATTCTGATGTAGCCCCATATACTGCTGTACTACAACAGGGGCTGTCACCCATTCTGATGTAGCCTCATATACTGCTGTACTACAACAGGGGCTGTCACCCATTCTGATGTAGCCCCATATACTGCTGTACTACAACAGGTCACTAAGGGCTGTCACCCATTCTGATGTAGCCTCATATACTGCTGTACTACAACAGGGGCTGTCACCCATTCTGATGTAGCCTCATATACTGCTGTACTACAACAGGTCAGTAAGGGCTGTCACCCATTCTGATGTAGCCCCATATACTGCTGTACTACAACAGGGGCTGTCACCCATTCTGATGTAGCCTCATATACTGCTGTACTACAACAGGTCACTAAGGGCTGTCACCCATTCTGATGTAGCCTCATATACTGCTGTACTACAACAGGGGCTGTCACCTATTCTGATGTAGCCCCATATACTGCTGTACTACAACAGGGGCTGTCACCCATTCTGATGTAGCCTCGTATACTGCTGTACTACAACAGGGGCTGTCACCTATTCTGATGTAGCCCCATATACTGCTGTACTACAACAGGGGCTGTCACCCATTCTGATGTAGCCTCATATACTGCTGTACTACAACAGGTCACTGTCACCCATTCTGATGTAGCCTCATATACTGCTGTACTACAACAGGGGCTGTCACCCATTCTGATGTAGCCTCATATACTGCTGTACTACAACAGGTCAGTAAGGGCTGTCACCCATTCTGATGTAGCCTCATATACTGCTGTACTACAACAGGGGCTGTCACCCATTCTGATGTAGCCTCATATACTGCTGGACTACAACAGGGGCTGTCACCCATTCTGATGTAGCCTCATATACTGCTGTACTACAACAGGGGCTGTCACCCATTCTGATGTAGCCTCATATACTGCTGGACTACAACAGGGGCTGTCACCCATTTTGATGTAGCCTCGTATACTGCTGTACTACAACAGGTCACTAAGGGCTGTCACCCATTCTGATGTAGCCTCATATACTGCTGTACTACAACAGGTCACTAAGGGCTGTCACCCATTCTGATGTAGCCTCATATACTGCTGTACTACAACAGGGGCTGTCACCCATTCTGATGTAGCCCCATATACTGCTGTACTACAACAGGGGCTGTCACCCATTCTGATGTAGCCTCATATACTGCTGTACTACAACAGGTCACTAAGGGCTCCCACCCATTCTGATGTAGCCCCATATACTGCTGTACTACAACAGGGGCTGTCACCCATTCTGATGTAGCCTCATATACTGCTGTACTACAACAGGGGCTGTCACCCATTCTGATGTAGCCTCATATACTGCTGTACTACAACAAGGGCTGTCACCCATTCTGATGTAGCCCCATATACTGCTGTACTACAACAGGTCAGTAAGGGCTGTCACCCATTCTGATGTAGCCTCATATACTACTGTACTACAACAGGGGCTGTCACCCATTCTGATGTAGCCTCATATACTGCTGTACTACAACAGGTCACTAAGGGCTGTCACCCATTCTGATGTAGCCCCATATACTGCTGTACCACAACAGGGGCTGTCACCCATTCTGATGTAGCCTCATATACTGCTGTACTACAACAGGTCACTAAGGGCTGTCACCCATTCTGATGTAGCCTCATATACTGCTGTACTACAACAGGGGCTGTCACCCATTCTGATGTAGCCCCATATACTGCTGTACTACAACAGGGGCTGTCACCCATTCTGATGTAGCCTCATATACTGCTGTACTACAACAGGTGCTGTCACCCATTCTGATGTAGCCCCATATACTGCTGTACTACAACAGGGGCTGTCACCCATTCTGATGTAGCCCTATATACTGCTGTACTACAACAGGGGCTGTCACCCATTCTGATGTAGCCTCATATACTGCTGTACTACAACAGGGGCTGTCACCCATTCTGATGTAGCCCCATATACTGCTGTACTACAACAGGTCAGTAAGGGCTGTCACCCATTCTGATGTAGCCTCGTATACTGCTGTACTACAACAGGTCAGTAAGGGCTGTCACCCATTCTGATGTAGCCTCATATACTGCTGTACTACAACAGGTCAGTAAGGGCTGTCACCCATTCTGATGTAGCCTCATATACTGCTGTACTACAACAGGTCAGTAAGGGCTGTCACCCATTCTGATGTAGCCTCATATACTGCTGTACTACAACAGGTCAGTAAGGGCTGCCACCCATTCTGATGTAGCCCTATTTACTGCTGTACTACAACAGGTGCTGTCACCCATTCTGATGTAGCCCTATATACTGCTGTACTACAACAAGGGCTGTCACCCATTCTGATGTAGCCTCATATACTGCTGTACTAGAACAGGGGCTGTCACCCATTCTGATGTAGCCCCATATACTGCTGTACTACAACAGGGGCTGTCACCCATTCTGATGTAGCCTCATATACTGCTGTACTACAACAGGGGCTGTCACCCATTCTGATGTAGCCTCATATACTGCTTTACTACAACAGGGGCTGTCACCCATTCTGATGTAGCCTCATATACTGCTGTACTACAACAGGGGCTGTCACCCATTCTGATGTAGCGTCATATACTGCTGTACTACAACAGGGGCTGTCACCCATTCTGATGTAGCCTCATATACTGCTGTACTACAACAGGTCAGTAAGGGCTGTCACCCATTCTGATGTAGCCCCATATACTGCTGTACTACAACAGGTCAGTAAAGGCTGTCACCCATTCTGATGTAGCCCCATATACTGCTGTACTACAACAGGTCAGTAGGTGCTGTCACCCATTCTGATGTAGCCTCATATACTGCTGTACTACAACAGGGGCTGTCACCCATTCTGATGTAGCCTCATATACTGCTGTACTACAACAGGTCAGTAAGGGCTGTCACCCATTCTGATGTAGCCTCATATACTGCTGTACTACAACAGGTCACTGTCACCCATTCTGATGTAGCCTCATATACTGCTGTACTACAACAGGGGCTGTCACCCATTCTGATGTAGCCCCATATACTGCTGTACTACAACAGGGGCTGTCACCCATTCTGATGTAGCCTCATATACTGCTGTACTACAACAGGGGCTGTCACCCATTCTGATGTAGCCTCATATACTGCTGTACTGCAACAGGGGCTGTCACCCATTCTGATGTAGCCCCATATACTGCTGTACTACAACAGGGGCTGTCACCCATTCTGATGTAGCCTCATATACTGCTGTACTACAACAGGGGCTGTCACCCATTCTGATGTAGCCTCATATACTGCTGTACTACAACAGGGGCTGTCACCCATTCTGATGTAGCCTCATATACTGCTGTACTACAACAGGTCAGTAAGGGCTGTCACCCATTCTGATGTAGCCTCATATACTGCTGTACCACAACAGGTCACTAAGGGCTGTCACCCATTCTGATGTAGCCTCATATACTGCTGTACTACAACAGGGGCTGTCACCCATTCTGATGTAGCCTCATATACTGCTGTACTACAACAGGGGCTGTCACCCATTCTGATGTAGCCTCATATACTGCTGTACCACAACAGGTCACTAAGGGCTGTCACCCATTCTGATGTAGCCCCATATACTGCTGTACTACAACAGGGGCTGTCACCCATTCTGATGTAGCCTCATATACTGCTGTACTACAACAGGGGCTGTCACCCATTCTGATGTAGCCCTATATACTGCTGTACTACAACAGGTCACTGTCACCCATTCTGATGTAGCCTCATATACTGCTGTACTACAACAGGTCAGTAAGGGCTGTCACCCATTCTGATGTAGCCTCATATACTGCTGTACTACAACAGGGGCTGTCACCCATTCTGATGTAGCCCCATATACTGCTGTACTACAACAGGTCACTAAGGGCTGTCACCCATTCTGATGTAGCCCCATATGCTGCTGTACTACAACAGGTCAGTAGGTGCTGTCACCCATTCTGATGTAGCCCCATAAACTGCTGTACTACAACAGGGGCTGTCACCCATTCTGATGTAGCCTCATATATTGCTGTACTACAACAGGGGCTGTCACCCATTCTGATGTAGCCTCATATACTGCTGTACTAGAACAGGGGCTGTCACCCATTCTGATGTAGCCTCATATACTGCTGTACTACAACAGGTCAGTAAGGGCTGTCACCCATTCTGATGTAGCCTCATATACTGCTGTACTACAACAGGGGCTGTCACCCATTCTGATGTAGCCTCATATACTGCTGTACTACAACAGGGGCTGTCACCCATTCTGATGTAGCCTCGTATACTGCTGTACTACAACAGGGGCTGTCACCCATTCTGATGTAGCCTCATATACTGCTGTACTACAACAGGGGCTGTCAGCCATTCTGATGTAGCCCCATATACTGCTGTACTACAACAGGGGCTGTCACCCATTCTGATGTAGCCTCATATACTGCTGTACTACAACAGGTCACTAAGGGCTGTCACCCATTCTGATGTAGCCTCATATACTGCTGTACTACAACAGGGGCTGTCACCCATTCTGATGTAGCCTCATATACTGCTGTACTACAACAGGTCACTAAGGGCTGTCACCCATTCTGATGTAGCCTCATATACTGCTGTACTACAACAGGGGCTGTCACCCATTCTGATGTAGCCTCATATACTGCTGTACTACAACAGGTCAGTAAGGGCTGTCACCCATTCTGATGTAGCCTCATATACTGCTGTACTACAACAGGGGCTGTCACCCATTCTGATGTAGCCCCATATACTGCTGTACTACAACAGGGGCTGTCACCCATTCTGATGTAGCCTCATATACTGCTCTACTACAACAGGTCACTAAGGGCTGTCACCCATTCTGATGTAGCCTCATATACTGCTGTACTACAACAGGTCACTAAGGGCTGTCACCCATTCTGATGTAGCCTCATATACTGCTGTACTACAACAGGTCACTACTGTCACCCATTCTGATGTAGCCTCATATACTGCTGTACTACAACAGGTCACTACTGTCACCCATTCTGATGTAGCCCCATATACTTCTGTACTACAACAGGTCACTAAGGGCTGTCACCCATTCTGATGTAGCCTCATATACTGCTGTACTATCACAGGTCACTAAGGGCTGTCACCCATTCTGATGTAGCCCCATATACTGCTGTACTACAACAGGTCACTAAGTGCTGTCACCCATTCTGATGTAGCCTCATATACTGCTGTACTACAACAGGGGCTGTCACCCATTCTGATGTAGCCTCATATACTGCTGTACTACAACAGGGGCTGTCACCCATTCTGATGTAGCCCCATATACTGCTGTACTACAACAGGGGCTGTCACCCATTCTGATGTAGCCTCATATACTGCTGTACTACAACAGGGGCTGTCACCCATTCTGATGTAGCCTCATATACTGCTGTACTACAACAAGGGCTGTCACCCATTCTGATGTAGCCCCATATACTGCTGTACTACAACAGGTCAGTAAGGGCTGTCACCCATTCTGATGTAGCCTCATATACTACTGTACTACAACAGGGGCTGTCACCCATTCTGATGTAGCCTCATATACTGCTGTACTACAACAGGTCACTAAGGGCTGTCACCCATTCTGATGTAGCCCCATATACTGCTGTACTACAACAGGGGCTGTCACCCATTCTGATGTAGCCTCGTATACTGCTGTACCACAACAGGGGCTGTCACCCATTCTGATGTAGCCTCATATACTGCTGTACTACAACAGGGGCTGTCACCCATTCTGATGTAGCCTCATATACTGCTGTACTACAACAAGGGCTGTCACCCATTCTGATGTAGCCCCATATACTGCTGTACTACAACAGGTCAGTAAGGGCTGTCACCCATTCTGATGTAGCCCCATATACTGCTGTACTACAACAGGTCACTAAGGGCTGTCACCCATTCTGATGTAGCCTCATATACTGCTGTACTACAACAGGGGCTATCACCCATTCTGATGTAGCCTCATATACTGCTGTACTACAACAGGGGCTGTCACCCATTCTGATGTAGCCTCATATACTGCTGTACTACAACAGGTCACTAAGGGCTGTCACCCATTCTGATGTAGCCTCATATACTGCTGTACTACAACAGGGGCTGTCACCCATTCTGATGTAGCCTCATATACTGCTGTACTACAACAGGTCAGTAAGGGCTGTCACCCATTCTGATGTAGCCTCGTATACTGCTGTACTACAACAGGTCAGTAAGGGCTGTCACCCATTCTGATGTAGCCTCATATACTGCTGTACTACAACAGGTCAGTAAGGGCTGTCACCCATTCTGATGTAGCCTCATATACTGCTGTACTACAACAGGTCAGTAAGGGCTGTCACCCATTCTGATGTAGCCTCATATACTGCTGTACTACAACAGGTCAGTAAGGGCTGCCACCCATTCTGATGTAGCCCTATATACTGCTGTACTACAACAGGGGCTGTCACCCATTCTGATGTAGCCTCATATACTGCTGTACTACAACAGGGGCTGTCACCCATTCTGATGTAGCCCTATATACTGCTGTACTACAACAAGGGCTGTCACCCATTCTGATGTAGCCTCATATACTGCTGTACTACAACAGGGGCTGTCACCCATTCTGATGTAGCCCCATATACTGCTGTACTACAACAGGTCACTGTCACCCATTCTGATGTAGCCTCATATACTGCTGTACTACAACAGGGGCTGTCACCCATTCTGATGTAGCCTCATATACTGCTGTACTACAACAGGGGCTGTCACCCATTCTGATGTAGCCTCATATACTGCTGTACTACAACAGGGGCTGTCACCCATTCTGATGTAGCCTCATATACTGCTGTACTACAACAGGGGCTGTCACCCATTCTGATGTAGCCTCATATACTGCTGTACTACAACAGGTCACTAAGGGCTGTCACCCATTCTGATGTAGCCTCATATACTGCTGTACTACAACAGGTCACTACTGTCACCCATTCTGATGTAGCCTCATATACTGCTGTACTACAACAGGTCACTACTGTCACCCATTCTGATGTAGCCCCATATACTTCTGTACTACAACAGGTCACTAAGGGCTGTCACCCATTCTGATGTAGCCTCATATACTGCTGTACTATCACAGGTCACTAAGGGCTGTCACCCATTCTGATGTAGCCCCATATACTGCTGTACTACAACAGGTCACTAAGTGCTGTCACCCATTCTGATGTAGCCTCATATACTGCTGTACTACAACAGGGGCTGTCACCCATTCTGATGTAGCCTCATATACTGCTGTACTACAACAGGGGCTGTCACCCATTCTGATGTAGCCCCATATACTGCTGTACTACAACAGGGGCTGTCACCCATTCTGATGTAGCCTCATATACTGCTGTACTACAACAGGGGCTGTCACCCATTCTGATGTAGCCTCATATACTGCTGTACTACAACAAGGGCTGTCACCCATTCTGATGTAGCCCCATATACTGCTGTACTACAACAGGTCAGTAAGGGCTGTCACCCATTCTGATGTAGCCTCATATACTACTGTACTACAACAGGGGCTGTCACTCATTCTGATGTAGCCTCATATACTGCTGTACTACAACAGGTCACTAAGGGCTGTCACCCATTCTGATGTAGCCCCATATACTGCTGTACTACAACAGGGGCTGTCACCCATTCTGATGTAGCCTCGTATACTGCTGTACCACAACAGGGGCTGTCACCCATTCTGATGTAGCCTCATATACTGCTGTACTACAACAGGTCACTAAGGGCTGTCACCCATTCTGATGTAGCCTCATATACTGCTGTACTACAACAGGGGCTATCACCCATTCTGATGTAGCCTCATATACTGCTGTACTACAACAGGGGCTGTCACCCATTCTGATGTAGCCTCATATACTGCTGTACTACAACAGGTCACTAAGGGCTGTCACCCATTCTGATGTAGCCTCATATACTGCTGTACTACAACAGGGGCTGTCACCCATTCTGATGTAGCCTCATATACTGCTGTACTACAACAGGTCAGTAAGGGCTGTCACCCATTCTGATGTAGCCTCGTATACTGCTGTACTACAACAGGTCAGTAAGGGCTGTCACCCATTCTGATGTAGCCTCATATACTGCTGTACTACAACAGGTCAGTAAGGGCTGTCACCCATTCTGATGTAGCCTCATATACTGCTGTACTACAACAGGTCAGTAAGGGCTGTCACCCATTCTGATGTAGCCTCATATACTGCTGTACTACAACAGGTCAGTAAGGGCTGCCACCCATTCTGATGTAGCCCTATATACTGCTGTACTACAACAGGGGCTGTCACCCATTCTGATGTAGCCTCATATACTGCTGTACTACAACAGGGGCTGTCACCCATTCTGATGTAGCCCTATATACTGCTGTACTACAACAAGGGCTGTCACCCATTCTGATGTAGCCTCATATACTGCTGTACTACAACAGGGGCTGTCACCCATTCTGATGTAGCCCCATATACTGCTGTACTACAACAGGTCACTGTCACCCATTCTGATGTAGCCTCATATACTGCTGTACTACAACAGGGGCTGTCACCCATTCTGATGTAGCCTCATATACTGCTGTACTACAACAGGGGCTGTCACCCATTCTGATGTAGCCTCATATACTGCTGTACTACAACAGGGGCTGTCACCCATTCTGATGTAGCCTCATATACTGCTGTACTACAACAGGGGCTGTCACCCATTCTGATGTAGCCTCATATACTGCTGTACTACAACAGGGGCTGTCACCCATTCTGATGTAGCCTCATATACTGCTGTACTACAACAGGTCACTGTCACCCATTCTGATGTAGCCTCATATACTGCTGTACTACAACAGGGGCTGTCACCCATTCTGATGTAGCCTCATATACTGCTGTACTACAACAGGGGCTGTCACCCATTCTGATGTAGCCTCATATACTGCTGTACTACAACAGGTCACTGTCACCCATTCTGATGTAGCCTCATATACTGCTGTACTACAACAGGGGCTGTCACCCATTCTGATGTAGCCCCATATACTGCTGTACTACAACAGGGGCTGTCACCCATTCTGATGTAGCCTCATATACTGCTGTACTACAACAGGGGCTGTCACCCATTCTGATGTAGCATCATATACTGCTGTACTACAACAGGGGCTGTCACCCATTCTGATGTAGCCCCATATACTGCTGTACTACAACAGGGGCTGTCACCCATTCTGATGTAGCCTCATATACTGCTGTACTACAACAGGGGCTGTCACCCATTCTGATGTAGCCTCATATACTGCTGTACTACAACAGGGGCTGTCACCCATTCTGATGTAGCCTCATATACTGCTGTACTACAACAGGGGCTGTCACCCATTCTGATGTAGCCTCATATACTGCTGTACTACAACAGGGGCTGTCACCCATTCTGATGCAGCCCTATATACTGCTGTACTACAACAGGTCACTGTCACCCATTCTGATGTAGCCTCATATACTGCTGTACTACAACAGGTCAGTAAGGGCTGTCACCCATTCTGATGTAGCCTCATATACTGCTGTACTACAACAGGGGCTGTCACCCATTCTGATGTAGCCCCATATACTGCTGTACTACAACAGGTCACTAAGGGCTGTCACCCATTCTGATGTAGCCCCATATGCTGCTGTACTACAACAGGTCAGTAGGTGCTGTCACCCATTCTGATGTAGCCCCATAAACTGCTGTACTACAACAGGGGCTGTCACCCATTCTGATGTAGCCTCATATATTGCTGTACTACAACAGGGGCTGTCACCCATTCTGATGTTGCCTCATATACTGCTGTACTACAACAGGGGCTGTCACCCATTCTGATGTAGCCTCATATACTGCTGTACTACAACAGGTCAGTAAGGGCTGTCACCCATTCTGATGTAGCCTCATATACTGCTGTACTACAACAGGGGCTGTCACCCATTCTGATGTAGCCTCATATACTGCTGTACTACAACAGGGGCTGTCAGCCATTCTGATGTAGCCTCATATACTGCTGTACTACAACAGGTCACTAAGGGCTGTCACCCATTCTGATGTAGCCTCATATACTGCTGTACTACAACAGGGGCTGTCACCCATTCTGATGTAGCCTCATATACTGCTGTACTACAACAGGTCAGTAAGGGCTGTCACCCATTCTGATGTAGCCTCATATACTGCTGTACTACAACAGGGGCTGTCACCCATTCTGATGTAGCCCCATATACTGCTGTACTACAACAGGTCAGTAAGGGCTGTCACCCATTCTGATGTAGCCTCATATACTGCTGTACTACAACAGGGGCTGTCACCCATTCTGATGTAGCCTCATATACTGCTGTACTACAACAGGGGCTGTCACCCATTCTGATGTAGCCTCATATACTGCTGTACTACAACAGGGGCTGTCACCCATTCTGATGTAGCCCCATATACTGCTGTACTACAACAGGGGCTGTCACCCATTCTGATGTAGCCTCATATACTGCTGTACTACAACAGGTCACTAAGGGCTGTCACCCATTCTGATGTAGCCTCATATACTGCTGTACTACAACAGGGGCTGTCACCCATTCTGATGTAGCCCCATATACTGCTGTACTACAACAGGGGCTGTCCCCCATTCTGATGTAGCCTCATATACTGCTGTAATACAACAGGGGCTGTCACCCATTCTGATGTAGCCTCATATACTGCTGTACTACAACAGGGGCTGTCACCCATTCTGATGTAGCCTCATATACTGCTGTACTACAACAGGGGCTGTCACCCATTCTGATGTAGCCCCATATACTGCTGTACTACAACAGGGGCTGTCACCCATTCTGATGTAGCCCCATATACTGCTGTACTACAACAGGTCACTAAGGGCTGTCACCCATTCTGATGTAGCCCAATATACTGCTGTACTACAACAGGTCAGTAAGGGCTGTCACCCATTCTGATGTAGCCCCATATACTGCTGTACTACAACAGGTCACTAGGGGCTGTCACCCATTCTGATGTAGCCTCATATACTGCTGTACTACAACAGGGGCTGTCACCCATTCTGATGTAGCCTCATATACTGCTGTACTACAACAGGGGCTGTCACCCATTCTGATGTAGCCTCATATACTGCTGTACTACAACAGGGGCTGTCACCCATTCTGATGTAGCCTCATATACTGCTGTACTACAACAGGGGCTGTCACCCATTCTGATGTAGCCCCATATACTGCTCTACTACAACGGGTCACTAAGGGCTGTCACCCATTCTGATGTTGCCTCATATACTGCTGTACTACAACAGGGGCTGTCACCCATTCTGATGTAGCCCCATATACTGCTGTACTACAACAGGGGCTGTCACCCATTCTGATGTAGCCTCATATACTGCTGTACTACAACAGGTCACTAAGGGCTGTCACCCATTCTGATGTAGCCTCATATACTGCTGTACTACAACAGGGGCTGTCACCCATTCTGATGTAGCCCCATATACTGCTGTACTACAACAGGGGCTGTCACCCATTCTGATGTAGCCTCATATACTGCTGTACTACAACAGGTCACTAAGGGCTGTCACCCATTCTGATGTAGCCTCATATACTGCTGTACTACAACAGGGGCTGTCACCCATTCTGATGTAGCCCCATATACTGCTGTACTACAACAGGTCAGTAAGGGTTGTCACCCATTCTGATGTAGCCCCATATACTGCTGTACTACAACAGGTCACTAAGGACTGTCACCCATTCTGATGTAGCCCCATATACTGCTGTACTACAACAGGTCACTAAGGACTGTCACCCATTCTGATGTAGCCCCATATACTGCTGTACTACAACAGGTCACTAAGGGCTGTCACCCATTCTGATGTAGCCTCGTATACTGCTGTACTACAACAGGTCACTAAGGGCTGTCACCCATTCTGATGTAGCCCCATATACTGCTGTACTACAACAGGGGCTGTCACCCATTCTGATGTAGCCCCATATACTGCTTTACTACAACAGGGGCTGTCACCCATTCTGATGTAGCCTCATATACTGCTGTACTACAACAGGGGCTGTCACCCATTCTGATGTAGCCCCATATACTGCTGTACTACAACAGGTCACTAAGGGCTGTCACCCATTCTGATGTAGCCTCATATACTGCTGTACTACAACAGGGGCTGTCACCCATTCTGATGTAGCCTCATATACTGCTGTACTACAACAGGTCAGTAAGGGCTGTCACCCATTCTGATGTAGCCCCATATACTGCTGTACTACAACAGGGGCTGTCACCCATTTTGATGTAGCTTCATATACTGCTGTACTACAACAGGTCAGTAAGGGCTGTCACCCATTCTGATGTAGCCCCATATACTGCTGTACTACAACAGGTCAGTAAGGGCTGTCACCCATTCTGATGTAGCCTCATATACTGCTGTACTACAACAGGGGCTGTCACCCATTCTGATGTAGCCTCATATACTGCTGTACTACAACAGGGGCTGTCACCCATTCTGATGTAGCCCCATATACTGCTGTACTACAACAGGGGCTGTCACCCATTCTGATGTAGCCTCATATACTGCTGTACTACAACAGGTCAGTAAGGGCTGTCACCCATTCTGATGTAGCCTCGTATACTGCTGTACTACAACAGGGGCTGTCACCCATTCTGATGTAGCCTCATATACTGCTGTACTACAACAGGGACTGTCACCCATTCTGATGTAGCCTCGTATACTGCTGTACTACAACAGGTCACTAAGGGCTGTCACCCATTCTGATGTAGCCTCATATACTGCTGTACTACAACAGGGGCTGTCACCCATTCTGATGTAGCCTCATATACTGCTGTACTACAACAGGGGCTGTCACCCATTCTGATGTAGCCTCATATACTGCTGTACTACAACAGGGACTGTCACCCATTCTGATGTAGCCTCGTATACTGCTGTACTACAACAGGTCACTAAGGGCTGTCACCCATTCTGATGTAGCCTCATATACTGCTGTACTACAACAGGGGCTGTCACCCATTCTGATGTAGCCTCATATACTGCTGTACTACAACAGGTCACTAAGGGCTGGCACGCATTCTGATGTAGCCTCATATACTGCTGTACTACAACAGGGGCTGTCACCCATTCTGATGTAGCCTCATATACTGCTGTACTACAACAGGGGCTGTCACCCATTCTGATGTAGCCTCATATACTGCTGTACTACAACAGGTCACTAAGGGCTGTCACCCATTCTGATGTAGCCCCATATACTGCTGTACTACAACAGGGGCTGTCACCCATTCTGATGTAGCCCTATATACTGCTGTACTACAACAGGTCACTAAGGGCTGTCACCCATTCTGATGTAGCCCCATATACTGCTGTACTACAACAGGTCACTAAGGGCTGTCACCCATTCTGATGTAGCCCCATATACTGCTGTACTACAACAGGGGCTGTCACCCATTCTGATGTAGCCTCATATACTGCTGTACTACAACAGGGGCTGTCACCCATTCTGATGTAGCCTCATATACTGCTGTACTACAACAGGGGCTGTCACCCATTCTGATGTAGCCCCATATACTGTTGTACTACAACAGGGGCTGTCACCCATTCTGATATAGCCTCATATACTGCTGTACTACAACAGGGGCTGTCACCCATTCTGATGTAGCCCCATATACTGCTGTACTACAACAGGGGCTGTCACCCATTCTGATGTAGCCTCATATACTGCTGTACTACAACAGGGGCTGTCACCCATTCTGATGTAGCCTCATATACTGCTGTACTACAACAGGGGCTGTCACCCATTCTGATGTAGCCTCGTATACTGCTGTACTACAACAGGGGCTGTCACCCATTCTGATGTAGCCCCATATACTGCTGTACTACAACAGGGGCTGTCACCCATTCTGATGTAGCCTGATATACTGCTGTACTACAACAGGGGCTGTCACCCATTCTGATGTAGCCTCATATACTGCTGTACTACAACAGGTCACTAAGGGCTGTCACCCATTCTGATGTAGCCTCATATACTGCTGTACTACAACAGGGGCTGTCACCCATTCTGATGTAGCCCCATATACTGCTGTACTACAACAGGTCACTAAGGGCTGTCACCCATTCTGATGTAGCCTCATATACTGCTGTACTACAACAGGGGCTGTCACCCATTCTGATGTAGCCCCATATACTGCTGTACTACAACAGGTCAGTAAGGGCTGTCACCCATTCTGATGTAGCCCCATATACTGCTGTACTACAACAGGTCAGTAAGGGCTGTCACCCATTCTGATGTAGCCTCATATACTGCTGTACTACAACAGGGGCTGTCACCCATTCTGATGTAGCCTCATATACTGCTGTACTACAACAGGGGCTGTCACCCATTCTGATGTAGCCTCATATACTGCTGTACTACAACAGGGGCTGTCACCCATTCTGATGTAGCCCCATATACTGCTGTACTACAACAGGGGCTGTCACCCATTCTGATGTAGCCTCATATACTGCTGTACTACAACAGGTCAGTAAGGGCTGTCACCCATTCTGATGTAGCCTCATATATATATACTGCTGTACTACAACAGGGGCTGTCACCCATTCTGATGTAGCCCCATATACTGCTGTACTACAACAGGTCACTAAGGGCTGTCACCCATTCTGATGTAGCCTCATATACTGCTGTACTACAACAGGTCACTAAGGGCTGTCACCCATTCTGATGTAGCCCCATATACTGCTGTAATACAACAGGGGCTGTCACCCATTCTGATGTAGCCTCATATACTGCTGTACTACAACAGGGGCTGTCACCCATTCTGATGTAGCCTCATATACTGCTGTACTACAACAGGGGCTGTCACCCATTCTGATGTAGCCTCATATACTGCTGTACTACAACAGGGGCTGTCACCCATTCTGATGTAGCCTCATATACTGCTGTACTACAACAGGGGCTGTCACCCATTCTGATGTAGCCTCATATACTGCTGTACTACAACAGGGGCTGTCACCCATTCTGATGTAGCCTCATATACTGCTGTACTACAACAGGTCACTAAGGGCTGTCACCCATTCTGATGTAGCCTCATATACTGCTGTACTACAACAGGTCACTAAGGGCTGTCACCCATTCTGATGTAGCCTCATATACTGCTGTACTACAACAGGGGCTGTCACCCATTCTGATGTAGCCCCATATACTGCTGTACTACAACAGGGGCTGTCACCCATTCTGATGTAGCCTCGTATACTGCTGTACTACAACAGGGGCTGTCACCCATTCTGATGTAGCCTCATATACTGCTGTACTACAACAGGGGCTGTCACCCATTCTGATGTAGCCCCATATACTGCTGTACTACAACAGGGGCTGTCACCCATTCTGATGTAGCCTCGTATACTGCTGTACTACAACAGGGGCTGTCACCCATTCTGATGTAGCCTCATATACTGCTGTACTACAACAGGGGCTGTCACCCATTCTGATGTAGCCTCATATACTGCTGTACTACAACAGGTCACTAAGGGCTGTCACCCATTCTGATGTAGCCCCATATACTGCTGTACTACAACAGGTCAGTAAGGGCTGTCACCCATTCTGATGTAGCCTCGTATACTGCTGTACTACAACAGGGGCTGCCACCCATTCTGATGTAGCCTCATATACTGCTGTACTACAACAGGGGCTGTCACCCATTCTGATGTAGCCTCATATACTGCTGTACTACAACAGGGGCTGTCACCCATTCTGATGTAGCCCCATATACTGCTGTACTACAACAGGTCACTAAGGGCTGTCACCCATTCTGATGTAGCCCCATATACTGCTGTACTACAACAGGTCAGTAAGGGCTGTCACCCATTCTGATGTAGCCTCATATACTGCTGTACTACAACAGGTCACTAGGGGCTGTCACCCATTCTGATGTAGCCTCATATACTGCTGTACTACAACAGGGGCTGTCACCCATTCTGATGTAGCCTCATATACTGCTGTACTACAACAGGGGCTGTCACCCATTCTGATGTAGCCCCATATACTGCTCTACTACAACAGGTCACTAAGGGCTGTCACCCATTCTGATGTAGCCTCATATACTGCTGTACTACAACAGGGGCTGTCACCCATTCTGATGTAGCCCCATATACTGCTGTACTACAACAGGGGCTGTCACCCATTCTGATGTAGCCTCATATACTGCTGTACTACAACAGGTCACTAAGGGCTGTCACCCATTCTGATGTAGCCCCATATACTGCTGTACTACAATAGGTCACTAGGTGCTGTCACCCATTCTGATGTAGCCTCATATACTGCTGTACTACAACAGGGGCTGTCACCCATTCTGATGTAGCCCCATATACTGCTGTACTACAACAGGTCACTAAGGGCTGTCACCCATTCTGATGTAGCCCCATATACTGCTGTACTACAACAGGTCAGTAAGGTCTGTCACCCATTCTGATGTAGCCTCATATACTGCTGTACTACAACAGGTCACTAAGGGCTGTCACCCATTCTGATGTAGCCCCATATAATGCTGTACTACAACAGGTCACTAAGGACTGTCACCCATTCTGATGTAGCCTCATATACTGCTGTACTACAACAGGTCACTAAGGGCTGTCACCCATTCTGATGTAGCCCCATATACTGCTGTACTACAACAGGTCAGTAAGGTCTGTCACCCATTCTGATGTAGCCTCATATACTGCTGTACTACAACAGGTCACTAAGGGCTGTCACCCATTCTGATGTAGCCCCATATACTGCTGTACTACAACAGGTCACTAAGGACTGTCACCCATTCTGATGTAGCCCCATATACTGCTGTACTACAACAGGTCACTAAGGGCTGTCACCCATTCTGATGTAGCCCCATATACTGCTGTACTACAACAGGGGCTGTCACCCATTCTGATGTAGCCTCATATACTGCTGTACTACAACAGGGGCTGTCACCCATTCTGATGTAGCCTGATATACTGCTGTACTTCAACAGCGGCTGTCACCCATTCTGATGTAGCCTCATATACTGCTGTACTACAACAGGGGCTGTCACCCATTCTGATGTAGCCCCATATACTGCTGTACTACAACAGGGGCTGTCACCCATTCTGATGTAGCCCCATATACTGCTGTACTACAACAGGTCAATAAGGGCTGTCACCCATTCTGATGTAGCCTCATATATTGCTGTACTACAACAGGTCACTAAGGGCTGTCACCCATTCTGATGTAGCCCCATATACTGCTGTACTACAACAGGTCAGAAAGGGCTGTCACCCATTCTGATGTAGCCCCATATACTGCTGTACTACAACAGGGGCTGTCACCCATTCTGATGTAGCCTCATATACTGCTGTACTACAACAGGTCACTAAGGGCTGTCACCCATTCTGATGTAGCCCCATATACTGCTGTACTACAACAGGGGCTGTCCCCCATTCTGATGTAGCCTCATATACTGCTGTAATACAACAGGGGCTGTCACCCATTCTGATGTAGCCTCATATACTGCTGTACTACAACAGGGGCTGTCACCCATTCTGATGTAGCCTCATATACTGCTGTACTACAACAGGGGCTGTCACCCATTCTGATGTAGCCCCATATACTGCTGTACTACAACAGGGGCTGTCACCCATTCTGATGTAGCCCCATATACTGCTGTACTACAACAGGTCACTAAGGGCTGTCACCCATTCTGATGTAGCCCCATATACTGCTGTACTACAACAGGTCAGTAAGGGCTGTCACCCATTCTGATGTAGCCCCATATACTGCTGTACTACAACAGGTCACTAGGGGCTGTCACCCATTCTGATGTAGCCTCATATACTGCTGTACTACAACAGGGGCTGTCACCCATTCTGATGTAGCCTCATATACTGCTGTACTACAACAGGGGCTGTCACCCATTCTGATGTAGCCTCATATACTGCTGTACTACAACAGGGGCTGTCACCCATTCTGATGTAGCCTCATATACTGCTGTACTACAACAGGGGCTGTCACCCATTCTGATGTAGCCCCATATACTGCTCTACTACAACGGGTCACTAAGGGCTGTCACCCATTCTGATGTTGCCTCATATACTGCTGTACTACAACAGGGGCTGTCACCCATTCTGATGTAGCCCCATATACTGCTGTACTACAACAGGGGCTGTCACCCATTCTGATGTAGCCTCATATACTGCTGTACTACAACAGGTCACTAAGGGCTGTCACCCATTCTGATGTAGCCTCATATACTGCTGTACTACAACAGGGGCTGTCACCCATTCTGATGTAGCCCCATATACTGCTGTACTACAACAGGGGCTGTCACCCATTCTGATGTAGCCTCATATACTGCTGTACTACAACAGGTCACTAAGGGCTGTCACCCATTCTGATGTAGCCTCATATACTGCTGTACTACAACAGGGGCTGTCACCCATTCTGATGTAGCCCCATATACTGCTGTACTACAACAGGTCAGTAAGGGTTGTCACCCATTCTGATGTAGCCCCATATACTGCTGTACTACAACAGGTCACTAAGGACTGTCACCCATTCTGATGTAGCCCCATATACTGCTGTACTACAACAGGTCACTAAGGACTGTCACCCATTCTGATGTAGCCCCATATACTGCTGTACTACAACAGGTCACTAAGGGCTGTCACCCATTCTGATGTAGCCTCGTATACTGCTGTACTACAACAGGTCACTAAGGGCTGTCACCCATTCTGATGTAGCCCCATATACTGCTGTACTACAACAGGGGCTGTCACCCATTCTGATGTAGCCCCATATACTGCTTTACTACAACAGGGGCTGTCACCCATTCTGATGTAGCCTCATATACTGCTGTACTACAACAGGGGCTGTCACCCATTCTGATGTAGCCCCATATACTGCTGTACTACAACAGGTCACTAAGGGCTGTCACCCATTCTGATGTAGCCTCATATACTGCTGTACTACAACAGGGGCTGTCACCCATTCTGATGTAGCCTCATATACTGCTGTACTACAACAGGTCAGTAAGGGCTGTCACCCATTCTGATGTAGCCCCATATACTGCTGTACTACAACAGGGGCTGTCACCCATTTTGATGTAGCTTCATATACTGCTGTACTACAACAGGTCAGTAAGGGCTGTCACCCATTCTGATGTAGCCCCATATACTGCTGTACTACAACAGGTCAGTAAGGGCTGTCACCCATTCTGATGTAGCCTCATATACTGCTGTACTACAACAGGGGCTGTCACCCATTCTGATGTAGCCTCATATACTGCTGTACTACAACAGGGGCTGTCACCCATTCTGATGTAGCCCCATATACTGCTGTACTACAACAGGGGCTGTCACCCATTCTGATGTAGCCTCATATACTGCTGTACTACAACAGGTCAGTAAGGGCTGTCACCCATTCTGATGTAGCCTCGTATACTGCTGTACTACAACAGGGGCTGTCACCCATTCTGATGTAGCCTCATATACTGCTGTACTACAACAGGGACTGTCACCCATTCTGATGTAGCCTCGTATACTGCTGTACTACAACAGGTCACTAAGGGCTGTCACCCATTCTGATGTAGCCTCATATACTGCTGTACTACAACAGGGGCTGTCACCCATTCTGATGTAGCCTCATATACTGCTGTACTACAACAGGGGCTGTCACCCATTCTGATGTAGCCTCATATACTGCTGTACTACAACAGGGACTGTCACCCATTCTGATGTAGCCTCGTATACTGCTGTACTACAACAGGTCACTAAGGGCTGTCACCCATTCTGATGTAGCCTCATATACTGCTGTACTACAACAGGGGCTGTCACCCATTCTGATGTAGCCTCATATACTGCTGTACTACAACAGGTCACTAAGGGCTGGCACGCATTCTGATGTAGCCTCATATACTGCTGTACTACAACAGGGGCTGTCACCCATTCTGATGTAGCCTCATATACTGCTGTACTACAACAGGGGCTGTCACCCATTCTGATGTAGCCTCATATACTGCTGTACTACAACAGGTCACTAAGGGCTGTCACCCATTCTGATGTAGCCCCATATACTGCTGTACTACAACAGGGGCTGTCACCCATTCTGATGTAGCCCTATATACTGCTGTACTACAACAGGTCACTAAGGGCTGTCACCCATTCTGATGTAGCCCCATATACTGCTGTACTACAACAGGTCACTAAGGGCTGTCACCCATTCTGATGTAGCCCCATATACTGCTGTACTACAACAGGGGCTGTCACCCATTCTGATGTAGCCTCATATACTGCTGTACTACAACAGGGGCTGTCACCCATTCTGATGTAGCCTCATATACTGCTGTACTACAACAGGGGCTGTCACCCATTCTGATGTAGCCCCATATACTGTTGTACTACAACAGGGGCTGTCACCCATTCTGATGTAGCCTCATATACTGCTGTACTACAACAGGGGCTGTCACCCATTGTGATGTAGCCCCATATACTGCTGTACTACAACAGGGGCTGTCACCCATTCTGATGTAGCCTCATATACTGCTGTACTACAACAGGGGCTGTCACCCATTCTGATGTAGCCTGATATACTGCTGTACTACAACAGGGGCTGTCACCCATTCTGATGTAGCCTCATATACTGCTGTACTACAACAGGTCACTAAGGGCTGTCACCCATTCTGATGTAGCCTCATATACTGCTGTACTACAACAGGGGCTGTCACCCATTCTGATGTAGCCCCATATACTGCTGTACTACAACAGGTCACTAAGGGCTGTCACCCATTCTGATGTAGCCTCATATACTGCTGTACTACAACAGGGGCTGTCACCCATTCTGATGTAGCCCCATATACTGCTGTACTACAACAGGTCAGTAAGGGCTGTCACCCATTCTGATGTAGCCCCATATACTGCTGTACTACAACAGGTCAGTAAGGGCTGTCACCCATTCTGATGTAGCCTCATATACTGCTGTACTACAACAGGGGCTGTCACCCATTCTGATGTAGCCTCATATACTGCTGTACTACAACAGGGGCTGTCACCCATTCTGATGTAGCCTCATATACTGCTGTACTACAACAGGGGCTGTCACCCATTCTGATGTAGCCTCATATACTGCTGTACTACAACAGGGGCTGTCACCCATTCTGATGTAGCCTCATATACTGCTGTACTACAACAGGGGCTGTCACCCATTCTGATGTAGCCTCATATACTGCTGTACTACAACAGGTCACTAAGGGCTGTCACCCATTCTGATGTAGCCTCATATACTGCTGTACTACAACAGGTCACTAAGGGCTGTCACCCATTCTGATGTAGCCTCATATACTGCTGTACTACAACAGGGGCTGTCACCCATTCTGATGTAGCCCCATATACTGCTGTACTACAACAGGGGCTGTCACCCATTCTGATGTAGCCTCGTATACTGCTGTACTACAACAGGGGCTGTCACCCATTCTGATGTAGCCTCATATACTGCTGTACTACATCAGGGGCTGTCACCCATTCTGATGTAGCCCCATATACTGCTGTACTACAACAGGGGCTGTCACCCATTCTGATGTAGCCTCGTATACTGCTGTACTACAACAGGGGCTGTCACCCATTCTGATGTAGCCTCATATACTGCTGTACTACAACAGGGGCTGTCACCCATTCTGATGTAGCCTCATATACTGCTGTACTACAACAGGTCACTAAGGGCTGTCACCCATTCTGATGTAGCCCCATATACTGCTGTACTACAACAGGTCAGTAAGGGCTGTCACCCATTCTGATGTAGCCTCGTATACTGCTGTACTACAACAGGGGCTGCCACCCATTCTGATGTAGCCTCATATACTGCTGTACTACAACAGGGGCTGTCACCCATTCTGATGTAGCCTCATATACTGCTGTACTACAACAGGGGCTGTCACCCATTCTGATGTAGCCCCATATACTGCTGTACTACAACAGGTCACTAAGGGCTGTCACCCATTCTGATGTAGCCCCATATACTGCTGTACTACAACAGGTCAGTAAGGGCTGTCACCCATTCTGATGTAGCCTCATATACTGCTGTACTACAACAGGTCACTAGGGGCTGTCACCCATTCTGATGTAGCCTCATATACTGCTGTACTACAACAGGGGCTGTCACCCATTCTGATGTAGCCTCATATACTGCTGTACTACAACAGGGGCTGTCACCCATTCTGATGTAGCCCCATATACTGCTCTACTACAACAGGTCACTAAGGGCTGTCACCCATTCTGATGTAGCCTCATATACTGCTGTACTACAACAGGGGCTGTCACCCATTCTGATGTAGCCCCATATACTGCTGTACTACAACAGGGGCTGTCACCCATTCTGATGTAGCCTCATATACTGCTGTACTACAACAGGTCACTAAGGGCTGTCACCCATTCTGATGTAGCCCCATATACTGCTGTACTACAATAGGTCACTAGGTGCTGTCACCCATTCTGATGTAGCCTCATATACTGCTGTACTACAACAGGGGCTGTCACCCATTCTGATGTAGCCCCATATACTGCTGTACTACAACAGGTCACTAAGGGCTGTCACCCATTCTGATGTAGCCCCATATACTGCTGTACTACAACAGGTCAGTAAGGTCTGTCACCCATTCTGATGTAGCCTCATATACTGCTGTACTACAACAGGTCACTAAGGGCTGTCACCCATTCTGATGTAGCCCCATATAATGCTGTACTACAACAGGTCACTAAGGACTGTCACCCATTCTGATGTAGCCTCATATACTGCTGTACTACAACAGGTCACTAAGGGCTGTCACCCATTCTGATGTAGCCCCATATACTGCTGTACTACAACAGGTCAGTAAGGTCTGTCACCCATTCTGATGTAGCCTCATATACTGCTGTACTACAACAGGTCACTAAGGGCTGTCACCCATTCTGATGTAGCCCCATATACTGCTGTACTACAACAGGTCACTAAGGACTGTCACCCATTCTGATGTAGCCCCATATACTGCTGTACTACAACAGGTCACTAAGGGCTGTCACCCATTCTGATGTAGCCCCATATACTGCTGTACTACAACAGGGGCTGTCACCCATTCTGATGTAGCCTCATATACTGCTGTACTACAACAGGGGCTGTCACCCATTCTGATGTAGCCTGATATACTGCTGTACTTCAACAGCGGCTGTCACCCATTCTGATGTAGCCTCATATACTGCTGTACTACAACAGGGGCTGTCACCCATTCTGATGTAGCCCCATATACTGCTGTACTACAACAGGGGCTGTCACCCATTCTGATGTAGCCCCATATACTGCTGTACTACAACAGGTCAATAAGGGCTGTCACCCATTCTGATGTAGCCTCATATATTGCTGTACTACAACAGGTCACTAAGGGCTGTCACCCATTCTGATGTAGCCCCATATACTGCTGTACTACAACAGGTCAGAAAGGGCTGTCACCCATTCTGATGTAGCCCCATATACTGCTGTACTACAACAGGGGCTGTCACCCATTCTGATGTAGCCTCATATACTGCTGTACTACAACAGGTCACTAAGGGCTGTCACCCATTCTGATGTAGCCCCATATACTGCTGTACTACAACAGGTCACTAAGAGCTGTCACCCATTCTGATGTAGCCCTATATACTGCTGTACTACAACAGGGGCTGTCACCCATTCTGATGTAGCCCCATATACTGCTGTACTACAACAGGGGCAACCATTCTGATGTAGCCTCGTATACTGCTGTACTACAACAGGGGCTGTCACCTATTCTGATGTAGCCTCATATACTGCTGTACTACAACAGGTCAGTAAGGGCTGTCACCCATTCTGATGTAGCCTCATATACTGCTGTACTACAACAGGTCAGTAAGGGCTGTCACCCATTCTGATGTAGCCTCATATACTGCTGTACTACAACAGGTCAGTAAGGGCTGTCACCCATTCTGATTTAGCCTCATATACTGCTGTACTACAACAGGTCACTAAGGGCTGTCACCCATTCTGATGTAGCCCCATATACTGCTGTACTACAACAGGGGCTGTCACCCATTCTGATGTAGCCTCATATACTGCTGTACTACAACAGGTCAGTAAGGGCTGTCACCCATTCTGATGTAGCCTCATATACTGCTGTACTACAACAGGGGCTGTCACCCATTCTGATGTAGCCTCATATACTGCTGTACTACAACAGGGGCTGTCACCCATTCTGATGTAGCCTCGTATACTGCTGTACTACAACAGGGGCTGTCACCCATTCTGATGTAGCCTCATATACTGCTGTACTACAACAGGGGCTGTCACCCATTCTGATGTAGCCTCATATACTGCTGTACTACAACAGGGGCTGTCACCCATTCTGATGTAGCCCCATATACTGCTGTACTACAACAAGGGCTGTCACCCATTCTGATGTAGCCTCGTATACTGCTGTACTACAACAGGGGCTGTCACCCATTCTGATGTAGCCTCATATACTGCTGTACTACAACAGGGGCTGTCACCCATTCTGATGTAGCCTCATATACTGCTGTCCTACAACGGGTCACTAAGGGCTGTCACCCATTCTGATGTAGCCCCATATACTGCTGTACTACAACAGGTCAGTAAGGGCTGTTTCCCATTCTGATGTAGCCTCGTATACTGCTGTACTACAACAGGGGCTGTCACCCATTCTGATGTAGCCTCATATACTGCTGTACTACAACAGGGACTGTCACCCATTCTGATGTAGCCTCATATACTGCTGTACACCAACAGGTCAGTAGGTGCTGTCACCCATTCTGATGTAGCCCCATATACTGCTGTACTACAACAGGTCAGTAAGGGCTGTCACCCATTCTGATGTAGCCCCATATACTGCTGTACTACAACAGGTCAGTAAGGGCTGTTTCCCATTCTGATGTAGCCTCATATACTGCTGTACTACAACAGGGGCTGTCACCCATTCTGATGTAGCCCCATATACTGCTGTACTACAACAGGTCAGTAAGGGCTGTCACCCATTCTGATGTAGCCTCATATACTGCTGTACTACAACAGGTCAGTAAGGGCTGTCACCCATTCTGATGTAGCCCCATATACTGCTGTACTACAACAGGGGCTGTCACCCATTCTGATGTAGCCTCATATACTGCTGTACTACAACAGGGGCTGTCAGCCATTCTGATGTAGCCTCATATACTGCTGTACTACAACAAGGGCTGTCACCCATTCTGATGTAGCCCCATATACTGCTGTACTACAACAGGGGCTGTCACCCATTCTGATGTAGCCTCATATACTGCTGTACTACAACAGGTCACTAGGAGCTGTCACCCATTCTGATGTAGCCCCATATACTGCTGTACTACAACAGGGGCTGTCACCCATTCTGATGTAGCCTCATATACTGCTGTACTACAACAGGGGCTGTCACCCATTCTGATGTAGCCTCATATACTGCTGTACTACAACAGGGGCTGTCACCCATTCTGATGTAGCCTCATATACTGCTGTACTACAACAGGTCACTAAGGGCTGTCACCCATTCTGATGTATCCCCATATACTGCTGTACTACAACAGGGGCTGTCACCCATTCTGATGTAGCCTCATATACTGCTGTACTACAACAGGTCACTAGGAGCTGTCACCCATTCTGATGTAGCCCCATATCCTGCTGTACTACAACAGGGGCTGTCACCCATTCTGATGTAGCCTCATATACTGCCCAGGTAAAAAAATACCAGGGTTTATTGTGATATAAATCATAATAAATTTACTGGGGTACTTTGGAACCAATCATGGTTTTTATACTGTGATAATTCATGATACCTAGCATTATAATATATTAGAGTATTTTCAATACCATGATATAAACTATGGTTTTATATGGTTCTGATATGTGATATATCATGATATTTTGTGTCCTGTATACTATCATATTAACCAAGCTTCACAGGTATACCATGATATCAACATGTGATACACCATGGTAAATGTACTGTGGTACTTTGGAACTAACTATGGATATTGTACTGTGATGTGATCATGATCTTTATGCTGGTATATCATGGTATTGATTATGCCCAAAAGGAATCCATTTGAATTAATTCCAATTGGTTTCACATCTATTTTCACAAAGTATCCTAGTACCAAGACACATGTGTCATCCCAGAACTTAGAACATGATTCCAGATACATTATTATTGTACACCATGAATAGTTCTAAGTTACTATAGGATTGTTACAATGATAGCTCTCCACCTCTGTGGCTATATGCTAGTCCTATTTCCCACAAAAGGGTGTTTGTATCTTTTCAAGTGGTTCCTTCAGTATATTGTCAATTTATTTTGCAAGTTTTGTCAAAAGTACAACTAGATCAGATCGTTCATGGCTTTAGTGTTTCAGGTATTCCAAAATGATTATCATTTTAACAGTTATAAATATCATTTGTGATTTGAACACCCCAGAAAAGTCCTCTCATATACCAAACACCACCTAGTGCGAGAGAATTGAACTATGTTACTATAGTTTACCATGGTATACCATGGTTTACCATGGTACCATGTGCTTTCTATATCCCCTATTATTTTTTATCAAATACGGCTGTCTCATTGACTTAACCAAGGAAGGCCGTATTACACACCCCCTGTTAAATAACCCATGGCCGTATTACACGACTCTGTGACGTCATCAAAATGGCAGTTTGTTTACATTTGAACGATGTAGAAAAATTTCATTTTAGCCCCCAACTCCCCCTATAGGCCCTAATACTTCAATTTGAATCGAAAAAGGTTAAAAAATAAACACAAAGGCACACTCGTTTCTGGTCTTTTGAAGGGTTATTTCACTTGTTGACCCTCGGGCCGCATTTCACTCGGCCTGCGGCCTCGTGAAATACGGCCCGAGGGTCAACTCGTGAAATAACCCTCAAAAAGACCAGAAACTCGTTCACCTTTGTCTATTTATCGACCAGTGCACATTCTATTTCTGCTGTGTGCAAGCAATCTACTGTATTATATCACATGACATACGGCCATATTATGCTCTAACCCTTACATTTTGTGTATTTTATATTATCCTGACATATTTCTGTCCAAATAATGCATAATATCCACAAATTCGTCCTACAGTGTTAATCCCCATAGACAGACAGAAATGCTAATAATCACTTAAATAAGGATCTGAATTTAGATATTTAGATGTCCAAGTAGTGCCTGGTTACTAGTTTGGTCATCTAGGACAAGAAAATTTGATGATTTGTGAGCCAATTAATTACTTCCATTAGCTATCTGTTTTTGGACTAAAACTACTGTGGTAGACATAGGACTTGATGTGGGCTGTCCTAACTAAGGCTAGACTGATTGATTATTTAGGCAGTTATTAAGTATATTTTGTCAAAAATAACCAGAGATTAGATTGCTGATCATTGAATGTTTGAGAATATTTAGAATTCCTAATTATTACAGCATTTATAGATGTTTTACGTGGCATAAACCAGGCTGCTACCTAGTGTGAGAGAATTGAACTATGTTACTATAGTTCACCATGGTATACCATGATATACCATGGTATATCATGGTTTACCATGATACATGAGTGGGGTAAAATAGCCTGGTTTATTCTGGTATATCCTAGTAAATAATGGATCAAAGGCATGGTATTACCATGATACAGAGGAAGCATGGTATCCAATATTGCTATAAATCTTAGATGTAAATATCACAATTTACTCTAGTATATCATAGTTAACTATAGTATCTGAACCATGGTTTAATGTACTGTAATAAATGTGAGTAATAGCTATGATGATATTATCATGATATAAAAGGAATATTGTGGTATCTTGAAAGATTATGGAATACTATGATCTTAGAATCATTGTAGATCATGGGTCTTGTATATCGCAGTAAATTATGGTTAACTATACCACAAAATAACACGATATACTATGGTACATTATGGTATACCATGATGTATTCCGGTTTACTAGAGTAGATTATGATATTTACTGTGGTACTTTTTTACCTGGGTGCTGTACTACAACAGGGGCTGTCAGCCATTCTGATGTAGCCTCATATACTGCTGTACTACAACAGGGGCTGTCACCCATTCTGATGTAGCCTCATATACTGCTGTACTACAACAGGGGCTGTCACCCATTCTGATGTAGCCCCATATACTGCTGTACTACAACAGGGGCTGTCACCCATTCTGATGTAGCCTCATATACTGCTGTACTACAACAGGGGCTGTCACCCATTCTGATGTAGCCTCATATACTGCTGTACTACAACAGGGGCTGTCACCCATTCTGATGTAGCCCCATATACTGCTGTACTACAACAGGGGCTGTCAGCCATTCTGATGTAGCCTCATATACTGCTGTACTACAACAGGGGCTGTCACCCATTCTGATGTAGCCTCATATACTGCTGTACTACAACAGGGGCTGTCACCCATTCTGATGTAGCCTCATATACTGCTGTACTACAACAGGGGCTGTCACCCATTCTGATGTAGCCTCATATACTGCTGTACTACAACAGGGGCTGTCACCCATTCTGATGTAGCCTCATATACTGCTGTACTACAACAGGGGCTGTCACCCATTCTGATGTAGCCCCATATACTGCTGTACTACAACAGGGGCTGTCAGCCATTCTGATGTAGCCTCATATACTGCTGTACTACAACAGGGGCTGTCAGCCATTCTGATGTAGCCTCATATACTGCTGTACTACAACAGGTCACTAAGGGCTGTCACCCATTCTGATGTAGCCTCATATACTGCTGTACTACAACAGGGGCTGTCACCCATTCTGATGTAGCCTCATATACTGCTGTACTACAACAGGTCACTAGGGGCTGTCACCCATTCTGATGTAGCCTCATATACTGCTGTACTACAACAGGGGCTGTCACCCATTCTGATGTAGCCTCATATACTGCTGTACTACAACATGTCACTGTCACCCATTCTGATGTAGCCTCATATACTGCTGTACTACAACAGGGGCTGTCAATCATTCTGATGTAGCCCCATATACTGCTGTACTACAACAAGGGCTGTCACCCATTCTGATGTAGCCTCGTATACTGCTGTACTACAACAGGGGCTGTCACCCATTCTGATGTAGCCCCATATACTGCTGTACTACAACAAGGGCTGTCACCCATTCTGATGTAGCCTCATATACTGCTGTACTACAACAGGGGCTGTCACCCATTCTGATGTAGCCTCATATACTGCTGTACTACAACAGGGTCTGTCACCCATTCTGATGTAGCCTCATATACTGCTGTACTACAACAGGGGCTGTCACCCATTCTGATGTAGCCTCATATACTGCTGTACTACAACAGGGGCTGTCACCCATTCTGATGTAGCCTCATATACTGCTGTACTACAACAGGTCAGGAAGGGCTGTCACCCATTCTGATGTAGCCTCATATACTGCTGTACTACAACAGGGGCTGTCACCCATTCTGATGTAGCCTCATATACTGCTGTACTACAACAGGTCACTAGGGGCTGTCACCCATTCTGATGTAGCCTCGTATACTGCTGTACTACAACAGGGGCTGTCACCCATTCTGATGTAGCCTCATATACTGCTGTACTACAACAGGGGCTGTCACCCATTCTGATGTAGCCTCATATACTGCTGTACTACAACAGGTCAGTAAGGGCTGTCACCCATTCTGATGTAGCCTCATATACTGCTGTACTACAACAGGGGCTGTCACCCATTCTGATGTAGCCTCATATACTGCTGTACTACAACAGGGGCTGTCACCCATTCTGATGTAGCCTCATATACTGCTGTACTACAACAGGTCAGTAAGGGCTGTCACCCATTCTGATGTAGCCTCATATACTGCTGTACTACAACAGGGGCTGTCACCCATTCTGATGTAGCCTCATATACTGCTGTACTACAACAGGGGCTGTCACCCATTCTGATGTAGCCTCATATACTGCTGTACTACAACAGGGGCTGTCACCCACTCTGATGTAGCCTCATATACTGCTGTACTACAACAGGGGCTGTCACCCATTCTGATGTAGCCTCATATACTGCTGTACTACAACAGGGGCTGTCACCCATTCTGATGTAGCCTCATATACTGCTTTACTACAACAGGGGCTGTCACCCATTCTGATGTAGCCTCATATACTGCTGTACTACAACAGGTCACTAAGGGCTGTCACCCATTCTGATGTAGCCTCATATACTGCTGTACTACAACAGGTCACTAGGGGCTGTCACCCATTCTGATGTAGCCTCATATACTGCTGTACTACAACAGGGGCTGTCACCCATTCTGATGTAGCCTCATATACTGCTGTACTACAACAGGTCAGTAAGGGCTGTCACCCATTCTGATGTAGCCCCATATACTGCTGTACTACAACAGGGGCTGTCACCCATTCTGATGTAGCCCCATATACTGCTGTACTACAACAGGTCACTAAGGGCTGTCACCCATTCTGATGTAGCCCCATATACTGCTGTACTACAACAGGGGCTGTCATCCATTCTGATGTAGCCTCGTATACTGCTGTACTACAACAGGGGCTGTCACCCATTCTGATGTAGCCCCATATACTGCTGTACTACAACAGGGGCTGTCACCCATTCTGATGTAGCCTCATATACTGCTGTACTACAACAGGGGCTGTCACCCATTCTGATGTAGCCTCATATACTGCTGTACTACAACAGGTCAGTAAGGGCTGTCACCCATTCTGATGTAGCCTCGTATACTGCTGTACTACAACAGGGGCTGTCACCATTTTTTTTGTAGCCTCATATACTGCTGTACTACAACAGGGGCTGTCACCCATTCTGATGTAGCCTCATATACTGCTGTACTACAACAGGGGCTGTCACCCATTCTGATGTAGCCTCATATACTGCTGTACTACAACAGGGGCTGTCACCCATTCTGATGTAGCCCCATATACTGCTGTACTACAACAGGGGCTGTCACCCATTCTGATGTAGCCTCGTATACTGCTGTACTACAACAGGTCACTAAGGGCTGTCACCCATTCTGATGTAGCCCCATATACTGCTGTAATACAACAGGGGCTGTCACCCATTCTGATGTAGCCCCATATACTGCTGTACTACAACAGGGGCTGTCACCCATTCTGATGTAGCCCCATATACTGCTGTACTACAACAGGGGCTGTCACCCATTCTGATGTAGCCTCATATACTGCTGTACTACAACAGGGGCTGTCACCCATTCTGATGTAGCCCCATATACTGCTGTACTACAACAGGTGCTGTCACCCATTCTGATGTAGCCTCATATACTGCTGTACTACAACAGGTGCTGTCACCCATTCTGATGTAGCCCCATATACTGCTGTACTACAACAGGTCAGTAAGGGCTGTCACCCATTCTGATGTAGCCTCATATACTACTGTACTACAACAGGGGCTGTCACCCATTCTGATGTAGCCCCATATACTGCTGTACAACAACAGGGGCTGTCACCCATTCTGATGTAGCCCCATATACTGCTGTACTACAACAGGGGCTGTCACCCATTCTGATGTAGCCTCATATACTGCTGTACTACAACAGGGGCTGTCACCCATTCTGATGTAGCCTCGTATACTGCTGTACTACAACAGGGGCTGTCACCCATTCTGATGTAGCCTCATATACTGCTGTACTACAACAGGGGCTGTCACCCATTCTGATTTAGCCTCGTATACTGCTGTACTACAACAGGGGCTGTCACCCATTCTGATGTAGCCTCATATACTGCTGTACTACAACAGGGGCTGTCACCCATTCTGATGTAGCCTCGTATACTGCTGTACTACAACAGGGGCTGTCACCCATTCTGATGTAGCCCCATATACTGCTGTACTACAACAGGTCACTAAGGGCTGTCACCCATTCTGATGTAGCCTCGTATACTGCTGTACTACAACAGGGGCTGTCACCCATTCTGATGTAGCCTCATATACTGCTGTACTACAACAAGGGCTGTCACCCATTCTGATGTAGCCTCGTATACTGCTGTACTACAACAGGTCAGTAAGGGCTGTCACCCATTCTGATGTAGCCTCATATACTGCTGTACTACAACAGGGGCTGTCACCCATTCTGATGTAGCCTCATATACTGCTGTACTACAACAGGGGCTGTCACCCATTCTGATGTAGCCTCATATACTGCTGTACTACAACAGGGGCTGTCACCCATTCTGATGTAGCCTCATATACTGCTGTACTACAACAGGGGCTGTCACCCATTCTGATGTAGCCCCATATACTGCTGTACTACAACAGGGGCTGTCACCCATTCTGATGTAGCCTCATATACTGCTGTACTACAACAGGTCAGTAAGGGCTCTCACCCATTCTGATGTAGCCCCATATACTGCTGTACTACAACAGGGGCTGTCACCCATTCTAATGTAGCCTCATATACTGCTGTACTACAACAGGGGCTGTCACCCATTCTGATGTAGCCTCATATACTGCTGTACAACAACAGGGGCTGTCACCCATTCTGATGTAGCCCCATATACTGCTGTACTACAACAGGTCAGTAAGGGCTGTCACCCATTCTGATGTAGCCCCATATACTGCTGTACTACAAGAGGGGCTGTCACCCATTCTGATGTAGCCTCATATACTGCTGTACTACAACAGGGGCTGTCACCCATTCTGATGTAGGCCCATATACTGCTGTACTACAACAGGGGCTGTCACCCATTCTGATGTAGCCTCATATACTGCTGTACTACAACAGGGGCTGTCACCCATTCTGATGTAGCCCCATATACTGCTGTACTTCAACAGGGGCTGTCACCCATTCTGATGTAGCCCCATATACTGCTGTACTTCAACAGGTCAGTAAGGGCTGTCACCCATTCTGATGTAGCCCTATATACTGCTGTACTACAACAGGTCAGTAAGGGCTGTCACCCATTCTGATGTAGCCTCATATACTGCTGTACTACAACAGGGGCTGTCACCCATTCTGATGTAGCCCCATATACTGCTGTACTACAACAGGTCACTGTCACCCATTCTGATGTAGCCTCATATACTGCTGTACTACAACAGGGGCTGTCACCCATTCTGATGTAGCCTCATATACTGCTGTACTACAACAGGGGCTGTCACCCATTCTGATGTAGCCTCATATACTGCTGTACTACAACAGGTCACTAAGGGCTGTCACCCATTCTGATGTAGCCTCATATACTGCTGTACTACAACAGGTCACTAAGGGCTGTCACCCATTCTGATGTAGCCTCATATACTGCTGTACTACAACAGGGGCTGTCACCCATTCTGATGTAGCCTCATATACTGCTGTACTACAACAGGGGCTGTCACCCATTCTGATGTAGCCCCATATACTGCTGTACTACAACAGGGGCTGTCACCCATTCTGATGTAGCCCCATATACTGCTGTACTACAACAGGGGCTGTCACCCATTCTGATGTAGCCTCATATACTGCTGTACTACAACAGGGGCTGTCACCCATTCTGATGTAGCCTCATATACTGCTGTACTACAACAGGGGCTGTCACCCATTCTGATGTAGCCTCATATACTGCTGTACTACAACAGGGGCTGTCACCCATTCTGATGTAGCCCCATATACGGCTGTACTACAACAGGTCAGTAAGGGCTGTCACCCATTCTGATGTAGCCTCATATACTACTGTACTACAACAGGGGCTGTCACCCATTCTGATGTAGCCTCATATACTGCTGTACTACAACAGGGGCTGTCACCCATTCTGATGTAGCCTCATATACTGCTGTACTACAACAGGGGCTGTCACCCATTCTGATGTAGCCTCATATACTGCTGTACTACAACAGGTCAGTAAGGGCTGTCACCCATTCTGATGTAGCCTCATATACTGCAGTACTACAACAGGTCACTAAGGGCTGTCACCCATTCTGATGTAGCCCCATATACTGCTGTACTACAACAGGTGCTGTCACCCATTCTGATGTAGCCTCATATACTGCTGTACTACAACAGGGGCTGTCACCCATTCTGATGTAGCCCCATATACTGCTGTACTACAACAGGGGCTGTCACCCATTCTGATGTAGCCTCATATACTGCTGTACTACAACAGGGGCTGTCACCCATTCTGATGTAGCCTCATATACTGCTGTACTACAACAGGTCAGTAAGGGCTGTCACCCATTCTGATGTAGCCTCATATACTGCTGTACTATAACAGGGGCTGTCACCCATTCTGATGTAGCCTCATATACTGCTGTACTACAACAGGTCAGTAAGGGCTGTCACCCATTCTGATGTAGCCTCATATACTGCTGTACTACAACAGGTCACTGTCACCAATTCTGATGTAGCCTCATATACTGCTGTACTACAACAGGTCACTGTCACCCATTCTGATGTAGCCTCATATACTGCTGTACTACAACAAGGGCTGTCACCCATTCTGATGTAGCCTCATATACTGCTGTACTACAACAGGGGCTGTCACCCATTCTGATGTAGCCTCATATACTGCTGTACTACAACAGGTCACTAAGGGCTGTCACCCATTCTGATGTAGCCTCATATACTGCAGTACTACAACAGGTCACTAAGGGCTGTCACCCATTCTGATGTAGCCCCATATACTGCTGTACTACAACAGGGGCTGTCACCCATTCTGATGTAGCCTCATATACTGCTGTACTACAACAGGGGCTGTCACCCATTCTGATGTAGCCTCATATACTGCTGTACTACAACAGGGGCTGTCACCCATTCTGATGTAGCCTCATATACTGCTGTACTACAACAGGTCACTAAGGGCTGTCACCCATTCTGATGTAGCCTCATATACTGCTGTACTACAACAGGGACTGTCACCCATTCTGATGTAGCCTCATATACTGCTGTACTACAACAGGGACTGTCACCCATTCTGATGTAGCCTCATATACTGCTGTACTACAACAGGTCACTAAGGGCTGTCACCCATTCTGATGTAGCCTCATATACTGCTGTACTACAACAGGGGCTGTCACCCATTCTGATGTAGCCTCATATACTGCTGTACTACAACAGGGGCTGTCACCCATTCTGATGTAGCCCCATATACTGCTGTACTACAACAGGGGCTGTCACCCATTCTGATGTAGCCTCATATACTGCTGTACTACAACAGGGGCTGTCACCCATTCTGATGTAGCCCTATATACTGCTGTACTACAACAGGGGCTGTCACCCATTCTGATGTAGCCTCATATACTGCTGTACTACAACAGGGGCTGTCACCCATTCTGATGTAGCCTCATATACTGCTGTACTACAACAGGTCAGTAAGGGCTGTCACCCATTCTGATGTAGCCTCATATACTGCTGTACTACAACAGGGGCTGTCACCCATTCTGATGTAGCCTCATATACTGCTGTACTACAACAGGGGCTGTCACCCATTCTGATGTAGCCTCGTATACTGCTGTACTACAACAGGTCACTAAGGGCTGTCACCCATTCTGATGTAGCCTCATATACTGCTGTACTACAACAGGGGCTGTCACCCATTCTGATGTAGCCTCGTATACTGCTGTACTACAACAGGGGCTGTCACCCATTCTGATGTAGCCTCATATACTGCTGTACTACAACAGGTCACTAAGGGCTGTCACCCATTCTGATGTAGCCCCATATACTGCTGTACTACAACAGGTCAGTAAGGGCTGTCACCCATTCTGATGTAGCCCCATATACTGCTGTACTACAACAGGTCAGTAAGGGCTGTCACCCATTCTGATGTAGCCTCATATACTGCTGTACTACAACAGGTCAGTAAGGGCTGTCACCCATTCTGATGTAGCCCCATATACTGCTGTACTACAACAGGGGCTGTCACCCATTCTGATGTAGCCCCATATACTGCTGTACTACAACAGGGGCTGTCACCCATTCTGATGTAGCCTCATATACTGCTGTACTACAACAGGGGCTGTCACCCATTCTGATGTAGCCTCATATGCTGCTGTACTACAACAGGGGCTGTCACCCATTCTGATGTAGCCTCATATACTGCTGTACTACAACAGGGGCTGTCACCCATTCTGATGTAGCCTCGTATACTGCTGTACTACAACAGGGGCTGTCACCCATTCTGATGTAGCCTCATATACTGCTGTACTACAACAGGTCACTAAGGGCTGTCACCCATTCTGATGTAGCCTTGTATACTGCTGTACTACAACAGGGGCTGTCACCCATTCTGATGTAGCCTCATATACTGCTGTACTACAACAGGTCAGTAAGTGCTGTCACCCATTCTGATGTAGCCTCATATACTGCTGTACTACAACAGGGGCTGTCACCCATTCTGATGTAGCCTCATATACTGCTGTACTACAACAGGTGCTGTCACCCATTCTGATGTAGCCCTATATACTGCTGTACTACAACAGGTCACTAAAGGCTGTCACCCATTCTGATGTAGCCTCGTATACTGCTGTACTACAACAGGGGCTGTCACCCATTCTGATGTAGCCCTATATACTGCTGTACTACAACAGGGGCTGTCACCCATTCTGATGTAGCCTCATATACTGCTGTACTACAACAGGGGCTGTCACCCATTCTGATGTAGCCTCATATACTGCTGTACTACAACAGGTCAGTAAGGGCTGTCACCCATTCTGATGTAGCCTCATATACTGCTGTACTACAACAGGGGCTGTCACCCATTCTGATGTAGCCTCATATACTGCTGTACTACAACAGGGGCTGTCACCCATTCTGATGTAGCCTCGTATACTGCTGTACTACAACAGGTCACTAAGGGCTGTCACCCATTCTGATGTAGCCCCATATACTGCTGTACTACAACAGGGGCTGTCACCCATTCTGATGTAGCCTCATATACTGCTGTACTACAACAGGTCACTAAGGGCTGTCACCCATTCTGATGTAGCCCCATATACTGCTGTACTACAACAGGTCAGTAAGGGCTGTCACCCATTACGATGTAGCCCCATATACTGCTGTACTACAACAGGTCAGTAAGGGCTGTCACCCATTCTGATGTAGCCCCATATACTGCTGTACTACAACAGGTCACTAAGGGCTGTCACCCATTCTGATGTAGCCCCATATACTGCTGTACTACAACAGGTCAGTAAGGGCTGTCACCCATTCTGATGTAGCCCCATATACTGCTGTACTACAACAGGTCAGTAAGGGCTGTCACCCATTCTGATGTAGCCCCATATACTGCTGTACTACAACAGGTCACTAAGGGCTGTCACCCATTCTGATGTAGCCTCATATACTGCTGTACTACAACAGGGGCTGTCACCCATTCTGATGTAGCCTCATATACTGCTGTACTACAACAGGTCACTAAGGGCTGTCACCCATTCTGATGTAGCCTCATATACTGCTGTACCACAACAGGTCAGTAAGGGCTGTCACCCATTCTGATGTAGCCCCATATACTGCTGTACTACAACAGGGGCTGTCACCCATTCTGATGTAGCCCCATATACTGCTGTACTACAACAGGGGCTGTCACCCATTCTGATGTAGCCTCATATACTGCTGTACTACAACAGGGGCTGTCACCCATTCTGATGTAGCCTCATATGCTGCTGTACTACAACAGGGGCTGTCACCCATTCTGATGTAGCCTCATATACTGCTGTACTACAACAGGGGCTGTCACCCATTCTGATGTAGCCTCGTATACTGCTGTACTACAACAGGGGCTGTCACCCATTCTGATGTAGCCTCATATACTGCTGTACTACAACAGGTCACTAAGGGCTGTCACCCATTCTAATGTAGCCCCATATACTGCTGTACTACAACAGGGGCTGTCACCCATTCTAATGTAGCCCCATATACTGCTGTACTACAACAGGGGCTGTCACCCATCCTGATGTAGCCTCATATACTGCTTCACTACAACAGGTCACTAAGGGCTGTCACCCATTCTGATGTAGCCTTGTATACTGCTGTACTACAACAGGGGCTGTCACCCATTCTGATGTAGCCTCATATACTGCTGTACTACAACAGGTCAGTAAGTGCTGTCACCCATTCTGATGTAGCCTCATATACTGCTGTACTACAACAGGGGCTGTCACCCATTCTGATGTAGCCTCATATACTGCTGTACTACAACAGGTGCTGTCACCCATTCTGATGTAGCCCTATATACTGCTGTACTACAACAGGTCACTAAGGGCTGTCACCCATTCTGATGTAGCCTCGTATACTGCTGTACTACAACAGGGGCTGTCATCCATTCTGATGTAGCCCCATATAATGCTGTACTACAACAGGGGCTGTCACCCATTCTGATGTAGCCTCATATACTGCTGTACTACAACAGGTCACTAAGGGCTGTCACCCATTCTGATGTAGCCTCATATACTGCTGTACTACAACAGGTCACTAAGGGCTGTCACCCATTCTGATGTAGCCCCATATACTGCTGTACTACAACAGGGGCTGTCACCCATTCTGATGTAGCCCCATATACTGCTGTACTACAACAGGTCACTAAGGGCTGTCACCCATTCTGATGTAGCCCCATATACTGCTGTACTACAACAGGGGCTGTCACCCATTCTGATGTAGCCTCATATACTGCTGTACTACAACAGGTCACTAAGGGCTGTCACCCATTCTGATGTAGCCTCATATACTGCTGTACTACAACAGGTCACTAAGGGCTGTCACCCATTCTGATGTAGCCCCATATACTGCTGTACTACAACAGGGGCTGTCACCCATTCTGATGTAGCCTCATATACTGCTGTACTACAACAGGGGCTGTCACCCATTCTGATGTAGCCTCATATACTGCTGTACTACAACAGGTGCTGTCACCCATTCTGATATAGCCCTATATACTGCTGTACTACAACAGGTCACTAAGGGCTGTCACCCATTCTGATGTAGCCTCGTATACTGCTGTACTACAACAGGGGCTGTCACCCATTCTGATGTAGCCCCATATAATGCTGTACTACAACAGGGGCTGTCACCCATTCTGATGTAGCCTCATATACTGCTGTACTACAACAGGTCACTAAGGGCTGTCACCCATTCTGATGTAGCCTCATATACTGCTGTACTACAACAGGTCAGTAAGGGCTGTCACCCATTCTGATGTAGCCTCGTATACTGCTGTACTACAACAGGGGCTGTCACCCATTCTGATGTAGCCCCATATACTGCTGTACTACAACAGGGGCTGTCACCCATTCTGATGTAGCCCCATATACTGCTGTACTACAACAGGTCACTAAGGGCTGTCACCCATTCTGATGTAGCCCCATATACTGCTGTACTACAACAGGGGCTGTCACCCATTCTGATGTAGCCTCATATACTGCTGTACTACAACAGGTCACTAAGGGCTGTCACCCATTCTGATGTAGCCTCATATACTGCTGTACTACAACAGGTCACTAAGGGCTGTCACCCATTCTGATGTAGCCCCATATACTGCTGTACTACAACAGGGGCTGTCACCCATTCTGATGTAGCCTCATATACTGCTGTACTACAACAGGGGCTGTCACCCATTCTGATGTTGCCTCGTATACTGCTGTACTACAACAGGTGCTGTCACCCATTCTGATGTAGCCTCATATACTGCTGTACTACAAGAGGGGCTGTCACCCATTCTGATGTTGCCTCATATACTGCTGTACTACAACAGGGGCTGTCACCCATTCTGATGTAGCCTCATATACTGCTGTACTACAACAGGGGCTGTCACCCATTCTGATGTAGCCCCATATACTGCTGTACTACAACAGGGGCTGTCACCCATTCTGATGTAGCCTCATATACTGCTGTACTACAACAGGTCACTAAGGGGCTGTCACCCATTCTGATGTAGCCTCATATACTGCTGTACTTCAACAGGTCACTAAGGGCTGTCACCCATTCTGATGTAGCCTCATATACTGCTGTACTACAACAGGGGCTGTCACCCATTCTGATGTAGCCTCATATACTACTGTACTACAACAGGGGCTGTCACCCATTCTGATGTAGCCTCATATACTGCTGTACTACAACAGGTCAGTAAGGGCTGTCACCCATTCTGATGTAGCCTTGTATACTGCTGTACTACAACAGGGGCTGTCACCCATTCTGATGTAGCCTCATATACTGCTGTACTACAACAGGGGCTGTCACCCATTCTGATGTAGCCTCATATACTGCTGTACTACAACAGGGGCTGTCACCCATTCTGATGTAGCCTCATATACTGCTGTACTACAACAGGGGCTGTCACCCATTCTGATGTAGCCTCATATACTGCTGTACTACAACAGGGGCTGTCACCCATTCTGATGTAGCCTCATATACTGCTGTACTACAACAGGGGCTGTCACCCATTCTGATGTAGCCTCATATACTGCTGTACTACAACAGGGGCTGTCACCCATTCTGATGTAGCCTCATATACTGCTGTACTACAACAGGTCAGTAAGGGCTGTCACCCATTCTGATGTAGCCTCATATACTGCTGTACTACAACAGGGGCTGTCACCCATTCTGATGTAGCCTCATATACTGCTGTACTACAACAGGGGCTGTCACCCATTCTGATGTAGCCTCATATACTGCTGTACTACAACAGGTCACTAAGGGCTGTCACCCATTCTGATGTAGCCCCATATACTGCTGTACTACAACAGGGGCTGTCACCCATTCTGATGTAGCCTCGTATACTGCTGTACTACAACAGGGGCTGTCACCCATTCTGATGTAGCCTCATATACTGCTGTACTACAACAGGGGCTGTCACCCATTCTGAAGTAGCCTCATATACTGCTGTACTACAACAGGTCAGTAAGGGCTGTCACCCATTCTGATGTAGCCTCATATACTACTGTACTACAACAGGGGCTGTCACCCATTCTGATGTAGCCCCATATACTGCTGTACTACAACAGGGGCTGTCACCCATTCTGATGTAGCCTCATATACTGCTGTACTACAACAGGGGCTGTCACCCATTCTGATGTAGCCTCATATACTGCTGTACTACAACAGGGGCTGTCACCCATTCTGATGTAGCCCCATATACTGCTGTACTACAACAGGTCACTAAGGGGCTGTCACCCATTCTGATGTAGCCTCATATACTGCTGTACTACAACAGGGGCTGTCACCCATTCTGATGTAGCCTCATATACTGCTGTACTACAACAGGGGCTGTCACCCATTCTGATGTAGCCCCATATACTGCTGTACTACAACAGGGGCTGTCACCCATTCTGATGTAGCCTCATATACTGCTGTACTACAACAGGTCACTAAGGGCTGTCACCCATTCTGATGTAGCCCCATATACTGCTGTACTACAACAGGGGCTGTCACCCATTCTGATGTAGCCTCATATACTGCTGTACTACAACAGGGGCTGTCACCCATTCTGATGTAGCCTCATATACTGCTGTATTACAACAGGGGCTGTCACCCATTCTGATGTAGCCCCATATACTGCTGTACTACAACAGGGGCTGTCACCCATTCTGATGTAGCCTCATATACTGCTGTACTACAACAGGGGCTGTCACCTATTCTGATGTAGCCTCATATACTGCTGTACTACAACAGGGGCTGTCACCCATTCTGATGTAGCCTCGTATACTGCTGTACTACAACAGGGGCTGTCACCCATTCTGATGTAGCCTCGTATACTGCTGTACTACAACAGGGGCTGTCACCCATTCTGATGTAGCCTCATATACTACTGTACTACAACAGGTCAGTAAGGGCTGTCACCCATTCTGATGTTGCCTCATATACTGCTGTACTACAACAGGTCACTAAGGGCTGTCACCCATTCTGATGTAGCCTCATATACTGCTGTACTATAACAGGGGCTGTCACCCATTCTGATGTAGCCTCATATACTGCTGTACTACAACAGGTCACTAAGGGCTGTCACCCATTCTGATGTAGCCTCATATACTGCTGTACTACAACAGGTCAGTAAGGGCTGTCACCCATTCTGATGTAGCCCCATATACTGCTGTACTACAACAGGGGCTGTCACCCATTCTGATGTAGCCTCATATACTGCTGTACTACAACAGGGGCTGTCACCCATTCTGATGTAGCCCCATATACTGCTGTACTACAACAGGTCACTAAGGGCTGTCACCCATTCTGATGTAGCCCTATATACTGCTGTACTACAACAGGGGCTGTCACCCATTCTGATGTAGCCTCATATACTGCTGTACTACAACAGGGGCTGTCACCCATTCTGATGTAGCCTCGTATACTGCTGTACTACAACAGGTCAGTAAGGGCTGTCACCCATTCTGATGTAGCCCCATATACTGCTGTACTACAACAGGGACTGTCACCCGTTCTGATGTAGCCTCATATACGGCTGTACTACAACAGGTCACTAAGGGCTGTCACCCATTCTGATGTAGCCCTATATACTGCTGTACTACAACAGGGGCTGTCACCCATTCTGATGTAGCCTCATATACTGCTGTACTACAACAGGGGCTGTCACCCATTCTGATGTAGCCTCATATACTGCTGTACTACAACAGGTCAGTAAGGGCTGTCACCCATTCTGATGTAGCCTCATATACTGCTGTACTACAACAGGGGCTGTCACCCATTCTGATGTAGCCTCATATACTGCTGTACTACAACAGGTCACTAAGGGCTGTCACCCATTCTGATGTAGCCCCATATACTGCTGTACTACAACAGGGGCTGTCACCCATTCTGATGTAGCCTCATATACTGCTGTACTACAACAGGGGCTGTCACCCATTCTGATGTAGCCTCATATACTGCTGTACTACAACAGGGGCTGTCACCCATTCTGATGTAGCCTCATATACTGCTGTACTACAACAGGGGCTGTCACCCATTCTGATGTAGCCTCATATACTGCTGTACTACAACAGGGGCTGTCACCCATTCTGATGTTGCCTCATATACTGCTGTACTACAACAGGGGCTGTCACCCATTCTGATGTAGCCTCATATACTGCTGTACTACAACAGGGGCTGTCACCCATTCTGATGTAGCCTCATATACTGCTGTACTACAACAGGGGCTGTCACCCATTCTGATGTAGCCCCATATACTGCTGTACTACAACAGGTCACTAAGGGCTGTCACCCATTCTGATGTAGCCCTATATACTGCTGTACTACAACAGGTCAGTAAGGGCTGTCACCCATTCTGATGTAGCCTCATATACTGCTGTACTACAACAGGTCACTAAGGGCTGTCACCCATTCTGATGTAGCCCTATATACTGCTGTACTACAACAGGTCACTAAGGGCTGTCACCCATTCTGATGTAGCCCCATATACTGCTGTACTACAACAGGGGCTGTCACCCATTCTGATGTAGCCCCATATACTGCGGTACTACAACAGGGGCTGTCACCCATTCTGATGTAGCCCCATATACTGCTGTACTATAATAGGTCAGCAGGTGCTGTCACCCATTCTGATGTAGCCCCATATACTGATGTACTACAACAGGGGCTGTCACCCATTCTGATGTAGCCCCATATACTGCTGTACTACAACAGGGGCTGTCACCCATTCTGATGTAGCCCCATATACTGCTGTACTACAACAGGGGCTGTCACCCATTCTGATGTAGCCCCATATACTGCTGTACTACAACAGGTCAGTAAGGGCTGTCACCCATTCTGATGTAGCCCCATATACTGCTGTACTACAACAGGTCAGTAAGGGCTGTCACCCATTCTGATGTAGCCTCATATACTGCTGTACTACAACAGGGGCTGTCACCCATTCTGATGTAGCCCCATATACTGCTGTACTACAACAGGGGCTGTCACCCATTCTGATGTAGCCCCATATACTGCTGTACTACAACAGGTCACTAAGGGCTGTCACCCATTCTGATGTAGCCTCATATACTGCTGTACTACAACAGGTCAGTAAGGGTTGTCACCCACTCTGATGTAGCCTCATATACTGCTGTACTACAACAGGTCACTAAGGGCCATCACCCATTCTGATGTAGCCCCATATACTGCTGTACTACAACAGGGGCTGTCACCCATTCTGATGTAGCCTCATATACTGCTGTACTACAACAGGTCACTAAGGGCTGTCACCCATTCTGATGTTGCGTCATATACTGCTGTACTACAACAGGGGCTGTCACCCATTCTGATGTAGACCCATATACTGCTGTACTACAACAGGGGCTGTCACCCATTCTGATGTAGCCTCGTATACTGCTGTACTACAACAGGGGCTGTCACCCATTCTGATGTAGCCTCATATACTGCTGTACTACAACAGGGGCTGTCACCCATTCTGATGTAGCCCCATATACTGCTGTACTACAACAGGGGCTGTCACCCATTCTGATGTAGCCTCATATACTGCTGTACTACAACAGGGGCTGTCACCCATTCTGATGTAGCCTCATATACTGCTGTACTACAACAGGGGCTGTCACCCATTCTGATGTAGCCTCATATACTGCTGTACTACAACAGGGGCTGTCACCCATTCTGATGTAGCCTCATATACTGCTGTACTACAACAGGGGCTGTCACCCATTCTGATGTAGCCTCATATACTGCTGTACTACAACAGGGGCTGTCACCCATTCTGATGTAGCCGCATATACTGCTCTACTACAACAGGGGCTGTCACCCATTCTGATGTAGCCTCGTATACTGCTGTACTACAACAGGGGCTGTCACCCATTCTGATGTAGCCTCGTATACTGCTGTACTACAACAGGGGCTGTCACCCATTCTGATGTAGCCTCGTATACTGCTGTACTACAACAGGGGCTGTCACCCATTCTGATGTAGCCTCATATACTGCTGTACTACAACAGGGACTGTCACCCATTCTGATGTAGCCTCATATACTGCTGTACTACAACAGGGGCTGTCACCCATTCTGATGTAGCCTCATATACTGCTGTACTACAACAGGGGCTGTCACCCATTCTGATGTAGCCTCATATACTGCTGTACTACAACAGGTCACTAAGGGCTGTCACCCATTCTGATGTAGCCTCATATACTGCTGTACTACAACAGGGGCTGTCACCCATTCTGATGTAGCCTCATATACTGCTGTACTACAACAGGTCACTAGGGGCTGTCACCCATTCTGATGTAGCCTCATATACTGCTGTACTACAACAGGTCACTAAGGGCTGTCACCCATTCTGATGTAGCCTCATATACTGCTGTACTACAACAGGGGCTGTCACCCATTCTGATGTAGCCTCATATACTGCTGTACTACAACAGGTCACTATGGGCTGTCACCCATTCTGATGTAGCCCCATATACTGCTGTACTACAACAGGGGCTGTCACCCATTCTGATGTAGCCTCATATACTGCTGTACTACAACAGGGGCTGTCACCCATTCTGATGTAGCCTCATATACTGCTGTACTACAACAGGGGCTGTCACCCATTCTGATGTAGCCTCATATACTGCTGTACTACAACAGGTCACTAAGGGCTGTCACCCATTCTGATGTAGCCTCATATACTGCTGTACTACAACAGGTCACTAAGGGCTGTCACCCATTCTGATGTAGCCCCATATACTGCTGTACTACAACAGGGGCTGTCACCCATTCTGATGTAGCCCCATATACTGCTGTACTATAACAGGTCACTGTCACCCATTCTGATGTAGCCTCATATACTGCTGTACTACAACAGGGGCTGTCACCCATTCTGATGTAGCCTCATATACTGCTGTACTACAACAGGGGCTGTCACCCATTCTGATGTAGCCTCATATACTGCTGTACTACAACAGGTCACTAAGGGCTGTCACCCATTCTGATGTAGCCTCATATACTGCTGTACTACAACAGGTCAGTAAGGGCTCTCACCCATTCTGATGTAGCCCCATATACTGCTGTACTACAACAGGTCAGTAAGGGCTGTCACCCATTCTGATGTAGCCTCATATACTGCTGTACTACAACAGGGGCTGTCACCCATTCTGATGTAGCCTCATATACTGCTGTACTACAACAGGGGCTGTCACCCATTCTGATGTAGCCTCATATACTGCTGTACTACAACAGGGGCTGTCACCCATTCTGATGTAGCCTCATATACTGCTGTACTACAACAGGTCAGTAAGGGCTGTCACCCATTCTGATGTAGCCTCATATACTGCTGTACTACAACAGGTCAGTAAGGGCTGTCACCCGTTCTGATGTAGCCTCATATACTGCTGTACTACAACAGGTCAGTAAGGGCTGTCACCCATTCTGATGTAGCCTCGTATACTGCTGTACTACAACAGGGGCTGTCACCTATTCTGATGTAGCCCCATATACTGCTGTACTACAACAGGGGCTGTCACCCATTCTGATGTAGCCCCATATACTGCTGTACTACAACAGGGGCTGTCACCCATTCTGATGTAGCCTTGTATACAGCTGTACTACAACAGGGACTGTCACCCATTCTGATGTAGCCTCATATACTGCTCTACTACAACAGGGGCTGTCACCCATTCTGATGTAGCCTCATATACTGCTGTACTACAACAGGGGCTGTCACCCATTCTGATGTAGCCTCATATACTGCTGTACTACAACAGGTCAGTAAGGGCTCTCACCCATTCTGATGTAGCCCCATATACTGCTGTACTACAACAGGTCAGTAAGGGCTGTCACCCATTCTGATGTAGCCTCATATACTGCTGTACTACAACAGGGGCTGTCACCCATTCTGATGTAGCCTCATATACTGCTGTACTACAACAGGGGCTGTCACCCATTCTGATGTAGCCTCATATACTGCTGTACTACAACAGGTCACTAAGGGCTGTCACCCATTCTGATGTAGCCTCATATACTGCTGTACTACAACAGGTCACTAAGGGCTGTCACCCATTCTGATGTAGCCGCATATACTGCTCTACTACAACAGGGACTGTCACCCATTCTGATGTAGCCTCATATACTGCTGTACTACAACAGGGGCTGTCACCCATTCTGATGTAGCCTTGTATACTGCTGTACTACAACAGGGGCTGTCACCCATTCTGATGTAGCCTCATATACTGCTGTACTAAAACAGGGGCTGTCACCCATTCTGATGTAGCCTTGTATACTGCTGTACTACAACAGGGGCTGTCACCCATTCTGATGTAGCCCCATATACTGCTGTACTACAACAGGTCACTAAGGGCTGTCACCCATTCTGATGTAGCCTCGTTTACTGCTGTACTACAACAGGGGCTGTCACCCATTCTGATGTAGCCTCATATACTGCTGTACTACAACAGGTCAGTAAGGGCTGTCACCCATTCTGATGTAGCCCCATATACTGCTGTACTACAACAGGTCACTAAGGGCTGTCACCCATTCTGATGTAGCCTCGTTTACTGCTGTACTACAACAGGGGCTGTCACCCATTCTGATGTAGCCCCATATACTGCTGTACTACAACAGGTCACTAAGGGCTGTCACCCATTCTGATGTAGCCTCGTTTACTGCTGTACTACAACAGGGGCTGTCACCCATTCTGATGTAGCCTCATATACTGCTGTACTACAACAGGTCAGTAAGGGCTGTCACCCATTCTGATGTAGCCTCATATACTGCTGTACTACAACAGGGACTGTCACCCATTCTGATGTAGCCTCATATACTGCTGTACTACAACAGGTCACTAGGGGCTGTCACCCATTCTGATGTAGCCTCGTATACTGCTGTACTACAACAGGGGCTGTCACCCATTCTGATGTAGCCTCATATACTGCTGTACTACAACAGGGGCTGTCACCCATTCTGATGTAGCCTCATATACTGCTGTACTACAACAGGGGCTGTCACCCATTCTGATGTAGCCTCATATACTGCTGTACTACAACAGGGGCTGTCACCCATTCTGATGTAGCCTCATATACTGCTGTACTACAACAGGGGCTGTCACCCATTCTGATGTAGCCTCATATACTGCTGTACTACAACAGGGGCTGTCACCCATTCTGATGTAGCCTCATATACTGCTGTACTACAACAGGGGCTGTCACCCATTCTGATGTAGCCCCATATACTGCTGTACTACAACAGGTCACTAAGGGCTGTCACCCATTCTGATGTAGCCTCATATACTGCTGTACTACAACAGGGGCTGTCACCCATTCTGATGTAGCCTCATATACTGCTGTACTACAACAGGTCACTAAGGGCTGTCACCCATTCTGATGTAGCCCCATATACTGCTGTACTACAACAGGGGCTGTCACCCATTCTGATGTAGCCCCATATACTGCTGTACTACAACAGGGGCTGTCACCCATTCTGATGTAGCCTCATATACTGCTGTACTACAACAGGGACTGTCACCCATTCTGATGTAGCCTTGTATACTGCTGTACTACAACAGGGGCTGTCACCCATTCTGATGTAGCCTCATATACTGCTGTACTACAACAGGGGCTGTCACCCATTCTGATGTAGCCGCATATACTGCTGTACTACAACAGGTCAGTAAGGGCTGTCACCCATTCTGATGTAGCCTTGTATACTGCTGTACTACAACAGGTCAGTAAGGGCTGTCACCCATTCTGATGTAGCCTCATATACTGCTGTACTACAACAGGTCAGTAAGGGCTGTCACCCATTCTGATGTAGCCTCATATACTGCTGTACTACAACAGGGGCTGTCACCCATTCTGATGTAGCCGCATATACTGCTGTACTACAACAGGTCAGTAAGGGCTGTCACCCATTCTGATGTAGCCTTGTATACTGCTGTACTACAACAGGTCAGTAAGGGCTGTCACCCATTCTGATGTAGCCTCGTTTACTGCTGTACTACAACAGGGGCTGTCACCCATTCTGATGTAGCCTCATATACTGCTGTACTACAACAGGTCAGTAAGGGCTGTCACCCATTCTGATGTAGCCCCATATACTGCTGTACTACAACAGGTCACTAAGGGCTGTCACCCATTCTGATGTAGCCTCATTTACTGCTGTACTACAACAGGGGCTGTCACCCATTCTGATGTAGCCCCATATACTGCTGTACTACAACAGGTCACTAAGGGCTGTCACCCATTCTGATGTAGCCTCGTTTACTGCTGTACTACAACAGGGGCTGTCACCCATTCTGATGTAGCCTCATATACTGCTGTACTACAACAGGTCAGTAAGGGCTGTCACCCATTCTGATGTAGCCTCATATACTGCTGTACTACAACAGGGGCTGTCACCCATTCTGATGTAGCCTCATATACTGCTGTACTACAACAGGGACTGTCACCCATTCTGATGTAGCCTCATATACTGCTGTACTACAACAGGTCACTAGGGGCTGTCACCCATTCTGATGTAGCCTCGTATACTGCTGTACTACAACAGGGGCTGTCACCCATTCTGATGTAGCCTCATATACTGCTGTACTACAACAGGGGCTGTCACCCATTCTGATGTAGCCTCATATACTGCTGTACTACAACAGGGGCTGTCACCCATTCTGATGTAGCCTCATATACTGCTGTACTACAACAGGGGCTGTCACCCATTCTGATGTAGCCTCATATACTGCTGTACTACAACAGGGGCTGTCACCCATTCTGATGTAGCCTCATATACTGCTGTACTACAACAGGGGCTGTCACCCATTCTGATGTAGCCTCATATACTGCTGTACTACAACAGGGGCTGTCACCCATTCTGATGTAGCCCCATATACTGCTGTACTACAACAGGTCACTAAGGGCTGTCACCCATTCTGATGTAGCCTCATATACTGCTGTACTACAACAGGGGCTGTCACCCATTCTGATGTAGCCTCATATACTGCTGTACTACAACAGGTCACTAAGGGCTGTCACCCATTCTGATGTAGCCCCATATACTGCTGTACTCCAACAGGGGCTGTCACCCATTCTGATGTAGCCCCATATACTGCTGTACTACAACAGGGGCTGTCACCCATTCTGATGTAGCCTCATATACTGCTGTACTACAACAGGGACTGTCACCCATTCTGATGTAGCCTTGTATACTGCTGTACTACAACAGGGGCTGTCACCCATTCTGATGTAGCCTCATATACTGCTGTACTACAACAGGGGCTGTCACCCATTCTGATGTAGCCGCATATACTGCTGTACTACAACAGGTCAGTAAGGGCTGTCACCCATTCTGATGTAGCCTTGTATACTGCTGTACTACAACAGGTCAGTAAGGGCTGTCACCCATTCTGATGTAGCCTCATATACTGCTGTACTACAACAGGTCAGTAAGGGCTGTCACCCATTCTGATGTAGCCTCATATACTGCTGTACTACAACAGGGGCTGTCACCCATTCTGATGTAGCCGCATATACTGCTGTACTACAACAGGTCAGTAAGGGCTGTCACCCATTCTGATGTAGCCTTGTATACTGCTGTACTACAACAGGTCAGTAAGGGCTGTCACCCATTCTGATGTAGCCCCATATACTGCTGTACTACAACAGGTCAGTAAGGGCTCTCACCCATTCTGATGTAGCCCCATATACTGCTGTACTACAACAGGTCAGTAAGGGCTGTCACCCATTCTGATGTAGCCTCATATACTGCTGTACTACAACAGGGGCTGTCACCCATTCTGATGTAGCCGCATATACTGCAGTACTACAACAGGTCACTAAGGGCTGTCACCCATTCTGATGTAGCCCCATATACTGCTGTACTACAACAGGGGCTGTCACCCATTCTGATGTAGCCTCATATACTGCTGTACTACAACAGGTCACTAAGGGCTGTCACCCATTCTGATGTAGCCTCATATACTGCTGTACTACAACAGGGGCTGTCACCCATTCTGATGTAGCCTCATATACTGCTGTACTACAACAGGGGCTGTCACCCATTCTGATGTAGCCTCGTATACTGCTGTACTACAACAGGGGCTGTCACCCATTCTGATGTAGCCTCATATACTGCTGTACTACAACAGGGGCTGTCACCCATTCTGATGTAGCCCCATATACTGCTGTACTACAACAGGTGCTGTCACCCATTCTGATGTAGCCCCATATACTGCTGTACTACAACAGGGGCTGTCACCCATTCTGATGTAGCCCCATATACTGCTGTACTACAACAGGGGCTGTCACCCATTCTGATGTAGCCTCATATACTGCTGTACTACAACAGGGACTGTCACCCATTCTGATGTAGCCTCGTATACTGCTGTACTACAACAGGGGCTGTCACCCATTCTGATGTAGCCTCATATACTGCTGTACTACAACAGGGGCTGTCACCCATTCTGATGTAGCCCCATACACTGCTGTACTACAACAGGGGCTGTCACCCATTCTGATGTAGCCTCATATACTGCTGTACTACAACAGGGGCCGTCACCCATTCTGATGTAGCCTCATATACTGCTGTACTACAACAGGGGCTGTCACCCATTCTGATGTAGCCTCATATACTGCTGTACTACAACAGGGGCTGTCACCCATTCTGATGTAGCCCCATATACTGCTGTACTACAACAGGGGCTGTCACCCATTCTGATGTAGCCTCATATACTGCTGTACTACAACAGGGGCTGTCACCCATTCTGATGTAGCCCCATATACTGCTGTACTACAACAGGTGCTGTCACCCATTCTGATGTAGCCCCATATACTGCTGTACTACAACAGGGGCTGTCACCCATTCTGATGTAGCCCCATATACTGCTGTACTACAACAGGGGCTGTCACCCATTCTGATGTAGCCTCATATACTGCTGTACTACAACAGGGACTGTCACCCATTCTGATGTAGCCTCGTATACTGCTGTACTACAACAGGGGCTGTCACCCATTCTGATGTAGCCCCATATACTGCTGTACTACAACAGGGGCTGTCACCCATTCTGATGTAGCCTCGTATACTGCTGTACTACAACAGGGGCTGTCACCCATTCTGATGTAGCCCCATATACTGCTGTACTACAACAGGGGCTGTCACCCATTCTGATGTAGCCTCATATACTGCTGTACTACAACAGGGACTGTCACCCATTCTGATGTAGCCTCGTATACTGCTGTACTACAACAGGGGCTGTCACCCATTCTGATGTAGCCCCATATACTGCTGTACTACAACAGGGGCTGTCACCCATTCTGATGTAGCCTCATATACTGCTGTACTACAACAGGGGCTGTCACCCATTCTGATGTAGCCTCATATACTGCTGTACTATAACAGGGGCTGTCACCCATTCTGATGTAGCCTCATATACTGCTGTACTACAACAGAGGCTGTCACCCATTCTGATGTAGCCTCATATACTGCTGTACTACAACAGGTCACTAAGGGCTGTCACCCATTCTGATGTAGCCTCATATACTGCTGTACTACAACAGGTTAGTAAGGGCTGTCACCCATTCTGATGTAGCCTCATATACTGCTGTACTACAACAGGGGCTGTCACCCATTCTGATGTAGCCTCATATACTGCTGTACTACAACAGGGGCTGTCACCCATTCTGATGTAGCCCCATATACTGCTGTACTACAACAGGTCAGTAAGGGCTGTCACCCATTCTGATGTAGCCCCATATACTGCTGTACTACAACAGGTCAGTAAGGGCTGTCACCCATTCTGATGTAGCCCCATATACTGCTGTACTACAACAGGGACTGTCACCCATTCTGATGTAGCCTCATATACTGCTGTACTACAACAGGGGCTGTCACCCATTCTGATGTAGCCTCATATACTGCTGTACTACAACAGGGGCTGTCACCCATTCTGATGTAGCCTCATATACTGCTGTACTACAACAGGGGCTGTCACCCATTCTGATGTAGCCTCATATACTGCTGTACTACAACAGGGGCTGTCACCCATTCTGATGTAGCCTCATATACTGCTGTACTACAACAGGGGCTGTCACCCATTCTGATGTAGCCTCATATACTGCTGTACTACAACAGGGGCTGTCACCCATTCTGATGTAGCCTCATATACTGCTGTACTACAACAGGGGCTGTCACCCATTCTGATGTAGCCCCATATACTGCTGTACTACAACAGGTCACTAAGGGCTGTCACCCATTCTGATGTAGCCTCATATACTGCTGTACTACAACAGGGGCTGTCACCCATTCTGATGTAGCCTCATATACTGCTGTACTACAACAGGTCACTAAGGGCTGTCACCCATTCTGATGTAGCCCCATATACTGCTGTACTACAACAGGGGCTGTCACCCATTCTGATGTAGCCCCATATACTGCTGTACTACAACAGGGGCTGTCACCCATTCTGATGTAGCCTCATATACTGCTGTACTACAACAGGGACTGTCACCCATTCTGATGTAGCCTTGTATACTGCTGTACTACAACAGGGGCTGTCACCCATTCTGATGTAGCCTCATATACTGCTGTACTACAACAGGGGCTGTCACCCATTCTGATGTAGCCGCATATACTGCTGTACTACAACAGGTCAGTAAGGGCTGTCACCCATTCTGATGTAGCCTTGTATACTGCTGTACTACAACAGGTCAGTAAGGGCTGTCACCCATTCTGATGTAGCCTCATATACTGCTGTACTACAACAGGTCAGTAAGGGCTGTCACCCATTCTGATGTAGCCTCATATACTGCTGTACTACAACAGGGGCTGTCACCCATTCTGATGTAGCCGCATATACTGCTGTACTACAACAGGTCAGTAAGGGCTGTCACCCATTCTGATGTAGCCTTGTATACTGCTGTACTACAACAGGTCAGTAAGGGCTGTCACCCATTCTGATGTAGCCCCATATACTGCTGTACTACAACAGGTCAGTAAGGGCTCTCACCCATTCTGATGTAGCCCCATATACTGCTGTACTACAACAGGTCAGTAAGGGCTGTCACCCATTCTGATGTAGCCTCATATACTGCTGTACTACAACAGGGGCTGTCACCCATTCTGATGTAGCCGCATATACTGCAGTACTACAACAGGTCACTAAGGGCTGTCACCCATTCTGATGTAGCCCCATATACTGCTGTACTACAACAGGGGCTGTCACCCATTCTGATGTAGCCTCATATACTGCTGTACTACAACAGGTCACTAAGGGCTGTCACCCATTCTGATGTAGCCTCATATACTGCTGTACTACAACAGGGGCTGTCACCCATTCTGATGTAGCCTCATATACTGCTGTACTACAACAGGGGCTGTCACCCATTCTGATGTAGCCCCATATACTGCTGTACTACAACAGGTGCTGTCACCCATTCTGATGTAGCCCCATATACTGCTGTACTACAACAGGGGCTGTCACCCATTCTGATGTAGCCCCATATACTGCTGTACTACAACAGGGGCTGTCACCCATTCTGATGTAGCCTCATATACTGCTGTACTACAACAGGGGCTGTCACCCATTCTGATGTAGCCTCATATACTGCTGTACTACAACAGGTCAGTAAGGGCTGTCACCCATTCTGATGTAGCCCCATATACTGCTGTACTACAACAGGTCACTAGGTGCTGTCACCCATTCTGATGTAGCCTCATATACTGCTGTACTACAACAGGGGCTGTCACCCATTCTGATGTAGCCTCATATACTGCTGTACTACAACAGGGACTGTCACCCATTCTGATGTAGCCTCGTATACTGCTGTACTACAACAGGGGCTGTCACCCATTCTGATGTAGCCTCATATACTGCTGTACTACAACAGGGGCTGTCACCCATTCTGATGTAGCCCCATATACTGCTGTACTACAACAGGGGCTGTCACCCATTCTGATGTAGCCTCATATACTGCTGTACTACAACAGGGGCTGTCACCCATTCTGATGTAGCCTCATATACTGCTGTACTACAACAGGGGCTGTCACCCATTCTGATGTAGCCTCATATACTGCTGTACTACAACAGGGGCTGTCACCCATTCTGATGTAGCCCCATATACTGCTGTACTACAACAGGGGCTGTCACCCATTCTGATGTAGCCTCATATACTGCTGTACTACAACAGGGGCTGTCACCCATTCTGATGTAGCCCCATATACTGCTGTACTACAACAGGTGCTGTCACCCATTCTGATGTAGCCCCATATACTGCTGTACTACAACAGGGGCTGTCACCCATTCTGATGTAGCCCCATATACTGCTGTACTACAACAGGGGCTGTCACCCATTCTGATGTAGCCTCATATACTGCTGTACTACAACAGGGACTGTCACCCATTCTGATGTAGCCTCGTATACTGCTGTACTACAACAGGGGCTGTCACCCATTCTGATGTAGCCCCATATACTGCTGTACTACAACAGGGGCTGTCACCCATTCTGATGTAGCCTCGTATACTGCTGTACTACAACAGGGGCTGTCACCCATTCTGATGTAGCCCCATATACTGCTGTACTACAACAGGGGCTGTCACCCATTCTGATGTAGCCTCATATACTGCTGTACTACAACAGGGACTGTCACCCATTCTGATGTAGCCTCGTATACTGCTGTACTACAACAGGGGCTGTCACCCATTCTGATGTAGCCCCATATACTGCTGTACTACAACAGGGGCTGTCACCCATTCTGATGTAGCCTCATATACTGCTGTACTACAACAGGGGCTGTCACCCATTCTGATGTAGCCTCATATACTGCTGTACTATAACAGGGGCTGTCACCCATTCTGATGTAGCCTCATATACTGCTGTACTACAACAGAGGCTGTCACCCATTCTGATGTAGCCTCATATACTGCTGTACTACAACAGGTCACTAAGGGCTGTCACCCATTCTGATGTAGCCTCATATACTGCTGTACTACAACAGGGGCTGTCACCCATTCTGATGTAGCCTCATATACTGCTGTACTACAACAGGGGCTGTCACCCATTCTGATGTAGCCCCATATACTGCTGTACTACAACAGGTCAGTAAGGGCTGTCACCCATTCTGATGTAGCCCCATATACTGCTGTACTACAACAGGTCAGTAAGGGCTGTCACCCATTCTGATGTAGCCCCATATACTGCTGTACTACAACAGGGACTGTCACCCATTCTGATGTAGCCTCATATACTGCTGTACTACAACAGGGGCTGTCACCCATTCTGATGTAGCCCCATATACTGCTGTACTACAACAGGTCAGTAAGGGCTGTCACCCATTCTGATGTAGCCTCATATACTGCTGTACTACAACAGGGGCTGTCACCCATTCTGATGTAGCCTCATATACTGCTGTACTACAACAGGTCAGTAAGGGCTGTCACCCATTCTGATGTAGCCGCATATACTGCTGTACTACAACAGGGGCTGTCACCCATTCTGATGTAGCCCCATATACTGCTGTACTACAACAGGGACTGTCACCCATTCTGATGTAGCCTCATATACTGCTGTACTACAACAGGGGCTGTCACCCATTCTGATGTAGCCTCATATACTGCTGTACTACAACAGGGGCTGTCACCCATTCTGATGTAGCCTCATATACTGCTGTACTACAACAGGTGCTGTCACCCATTCTGATGTAGCCCCATATACTGCTGTACTACAACAGGGGCTGTCACCCATTCTGATGTAGCCTCATATACTGCTGTACTACAACAGGTCAGTAAGGGCTGTCACCCATTCTGATGTAGCCTCATATACTGCTGTACTACAACAGGTCACCAAAGGCTGTCACCCATTCTGATGTAGCCCCATATACTGCTGTACTACAACAGGGGCTGTCACCCATTCTGATGTAGCCTCATATACTGCTGTACTACAACAGGGGCTGTCACCCATTCTGATGTAGCCTCATATACTGCTGTACTACAACAGGGGCTGTCACCCATTCTGATGTAGCCTCATATACTGCTGTACTACAACAGGGGCTGTCACCCATTCTGATGTAGCCTCGTATACTGCTGTTCTACAACAGGGGCTGTCACCCATTCTGATGTAGCCTCATATACTGCTGTACTACAACAGGGGCTGTCACCCATTCTGATGTAGCCTCATATACTGCTGTACTACAACAGGGGCTGTCACCCATTCTGATGTAGCCTCATATGCTGCTGTACTACAACAGGGGCTGTCACCCATTCTGATGTAGCCTCATATACTGCTGTACTACAACAGGTCACTGTCACCCATTCTGATGTAGCCTCATATACTGCTGTACTTCAACAGGTCACTAAGGGCTGTCACCCATTCTGATGTAGCCTCGTATACTGCTGTACTACAACAGGGGCTGTCACCCATTCTGATGTAGCCTCATATACTGCTGTACTACAACAGGGGCTGTCACCCATTCTGATGTAGCCTCATATACTGCTGTACTACAACAGGGGCTGTCATCCATTCTGATGTAGCCTCATATACTGCTGTACTACAACAGGGGCTGTCACCCATCCTGATGTAGCCTCATATACTGCTGTACTACAACAGGGGCTGTCACCCATTCTGATGTAGCCTCATATACTGCTGTACTACAACAGGGGCTGTCACCCATTCTGATGTAGCCTCATATACTGCTGTACTACAACAAGTCACTAAGGGCTGTCACCCATCCTGATGTAGCCTCATATACTGCTGTACTACAACAGGGGCTGTCACCCATTCTGATGTAGCCTCGTATACTGCTGTACTACAACAGGGGCTGTCACCCATTCTGATGTAGCCCCATATACTGCTGAACTACAACAGGGGCTGTCACCCATTCTGATGTAGCCTCGTATACTGCTGTACTACAACAGGTCACTTAGGGCTGTCACCCATTCTGATGTAGCCCCATATACCGCTGTACTACAACAGGTCAGTAAGGGCTGTCACCCATTCTGATGTAGCCTCATATACTGCTGTACTACAATAGGGGCTGTCACCCATTCTGATGTAGCCTCGTATACTGCTGTACTACAACAGGGGCTGTCAACCATTCTGATGTAGCCTCGTATACTGCTGTACTACAACAGGGGCTGTCACCCATTCTGATGTAGCCTCAGATACTGCTGTACTACAACAGGGGCTGTCGCCCATTCTGATGTAGCCTCATATACTGCTGTACTACAACAGGGGCTGTCACCCATTCTGATGTAGCCTCATATACTGCTGTACTACAACAAGTCACTAAGGGCTGTCACCCATTCTGATGTAGCCTCATATACTGCTGTACTACAACAGGTCAGTAAGTGCTGTCACCCATTCTGATATAGCCTCATATACTGCTGTACTACAACAAGGGCTGTCACCCATTCTGATGTAGCCCCATATACTGCTGTACTACAACAGGTCAGTAAGTGCTGTCACCCATTCTGATATAGCCTCATATACTGCTGTACTACAACAGGGGCTGTCACCCATTCTGATGTAGCCCCATATACTGCTGTACTACAACAGGTCAGTAAGTGCTGTCACCCATTCTGATATAGCCTCATATACTGCTGTACTACAACAAGGGCTGTCACCCATTCTGATGTAGCCCCATATACTGCTGTACTACAACAGGGGCTGTCACCCATTCTGATGTAGCCTCGTATACTGCTGTACTACAACAGGTCACTAAGGGCTGTCACCCATTCTGATGTAGCCCCATATACTGCTGTACTACAACAGGGGCTGTCACCCATTCTGATGTAGCCTCGTAAACTGCTGTACTACAACAGGTCACTAAGGGCTGTCACCCATTCTGATGTAGCCTCATATACCGCTGTACTACAACAGGGGCTGTCACCCATTCTGATGTAGCCTCATATACTGCTGTACTACAACAGGGGCTGTCACCCATTCTGATGTAGCCCCATATACTGCTGTACTACAACAGGGGCCGTCACCCATTCTGATGTAGCCTCATATACTGCTGTACTACAACAGGGGCTGTCACCCATTCTGATGTAGCCTCATATACTGCTTGACTACAACAGGGGCTGTCACCCATTCTGATGTAGCCCCATATACTACTGTACTACAACAGGGGCTGTCACCCATTCTGATGTAGCCCCATATACTGCTGTACTACAACAGGTCACTAAGGGCTGTCACCCATTCTGATGTAGCCTCATATACTGCTGTACTACAACAGGTCACTAAGGGCTGTCACCCATTCTGATGTAGCCTCATATACTGCTGTACTACAACAGGTCACTAAGGGCTGTCACCCATTCTGATGTAGCCTCATATACTGCTGTACTACAACAGGTCACTAAGGGCTGTCACCCATTCTGATGTAGCCTCATATACTGCTGTACTACAACAGGGGCTGTCACCCATTCTGATGTAGCCTCATATACTGCTGTACTACAACAGGTCACTAAGGGCTGTCACCCATTCTGATGTAGCCCCATATACTGCTGTACTACAACAGGGGCTGTCTGTCACCCATTCTGATGTAGCCCCATATACTGCTGTACTACAACAGGTCACTAAGGGCTGTCACCCATTCTGATGTAGCCTCATAGACTGCTGTACTACAACAGGGGATGTCTGTCACCCATTCTGATGTAGCCCCATATACTGCTGTACTACAACAGGTCACTTAGGGCTGTCACCCATTCTGATGTAGCCCCATATACTGCTGTACTACAACAGGGTCTGTCACCCATTCTGATGTAGCCTCATATACTGCTGTACTACAACAGGTCACTAAGGGCTGTCACCCATTCTGATGTAGCCTCATATACTGCTGTACTACAACAGGGGCTGTCACCCATTCTGATGTAGCCCCATATACTGCTGTACTACAACAGGTCACTAGGTGCTGTCACCCATTCTGATGTAGCCTCATATAGTGCTGTACTACAACAGGGGCTGTCACCCATTCTGATGTAGCCTTATATACTGCTGTACTACAACAGGGGCTGTCACCCATTCTGATGTAGCCTCGTATACTGCTGTACTACAACAGGGGCTGTCACCCATTCTGATGTAGCCTCATATACTGCTGTACTACAACAAGGGCTGTCACCCATTCTGATGTAGCCCCATATACTGCTGTACTACAACAGGGGCTGTCACCCATTCTGATGTAGCCTCATAGACTGCTGTACTACAACAGGGGCTGTCACCCATTCTGATGTAGCCCCATATACTGCTGTACTACAACAGGGGCTGTCACCCATTCTGATGTAGCCTCATATACTGCTGTACTACAACAAGGGCTGTCACCCATTCTGATGTAGTCCCATATACTGCTGTACTACAACAGGGGCTGTCACCCATTCTGATGTAGCCCCATATACTGCTGTACTACAACAGGGGCTGTCACCCATTCTGATGTAGCCTCGTATACTGCTGTACTACAACAGGTCACTAAGGGCTGTCACCCATTCTGATGTAGCCTCATATACTGCTGTACTACAACAGGTCACTAAGGGCTGTCACCCATTCTGATGTAGCCCCATATACTGCTGTACTACAACAGGGGCTGTCTGTCACCCATTCTGATGTAGCCCCATATACTGCTGTACTACAACAGGTCACTAAGGGCTGTCACCCATTCTGATGTAGCCTCATAGACTGCTGTACTACAACAGGGGATGTCTGTCACCCATTCTGATGTAGCCCCATATACTGCTGTACTACAACAGGTCACTTAGGGCTGTCACCCATTCTGATGTAGCCCCATATACTGCTGTACTACAACAGGGTCTGTCACCCATTCTGATGTAGCCTCATATACTGCTGTACTACAACAGGTCACTAAGGGCTGTCACCCATTCTGATGTAGCCTCATATACTGCTGTACTACAACAGGGGCTGTCACCCATTCTGATGTAGCCCCATATACTGCTGTACTACAACAGGTCACTAGGTGCTGTCACCCATTCTGATGTAGCCTCATATAGTGCTGTACTACAACAGGGGCTGTCACCCATTCTGATGTAGCCTTATATACTGCTGTACTACAACAGGGGCTGTCACCCATTCTGATGTAGCCTCGTATACTGCTGTACTACAACAGGGGCTGTCACCCATTCTGATGTAGCCTCATATACTGCTGTACTACAACAAGGGCTGTCACCCATTCTGATGTAGCCCCATATACTGCTGTACTACAACAGGGGCTGTCACCCATTCTGATGTAGCCTCATATACTGCTGTACTACAACAGGGGCTGTCACCCATTCTGATGTAGCCCCATATACTGCTGTACTACAACAGGTGCTGTCACCCATTCTGATGTAGCCCCATATACTGCTGTACTACAACAGGGGCTGTCACCCATTCTGATGTAGCCCCATATACTGCTGTACTACAACAGGGGCTGTCACCCATTCTGATGTAGCCTCATATACTGCTGTACTACAACAGGGACTGTCACCCATTCTGATGTAGCCTCGTATACTGCTGTACTACAACAGGGGCTGTCACCCATTCTGATGTAGCCCCATATACTGCTGTACTACAACAGGGGCTGTCACCCATTCTGATGTAGCCTCGTATACTGCTGTACTACAACAGGGGCTGTCACCCATTCTGATGTAGCCCCATATACTGCTGTACTACAACAGGGGCTGTCACCCATTCTGATGTAGCCTCATATACTGCTGTACTACAACAGGGACTGTCACCCATTCTGATGTAGCCTCATATACTGCTGTACTACAACAAGGGCTGTCACCCATTCTGATGTAGCCCCATATACTGCTGTACTACAACAGGGGCTGTCACCCATTCTGATGTAGCCTCATAGACTGCTGTACTACAACAGGGGCTGTCACCCATTCTGATGTAGCCCCATATACTGCTGTACTACAACAGGGGCTGTCACCCATTCTGATGTAGCCTCATATACTGCTGTACTACAACAAGGGCTGTCACCCATTCTGATGTAGTCCCATATACTGCTGTACTACAACAGGGGCTGTCACCCATTCTGATGTAGCCCCATATACTGCTGTACTACAACAGGGGCTGTCACCCATTCTGATGTAGCCCCATATACTGCTGTACTACAACAGGGGCTGTCACCCATTCTGATGTAGCCTCATATACTGCTGTACTACAACAGGGACTGTCACCCATTCTGATGTAGCCTCGTATACTGCTGTACTACAACAGGGGCTGTCACCCATTCTGATGTAGCCCCATATACTGCTGTACTACAACAGGGGCTGTCACCCATTCTGATGTAGCCTCATATACTGCTGTACTACAACAGGGGCTGTCACCCATTCTGATGTAGCCTCATATACTGCTGTACTATAACAGGGGCTGTCACCCATTCTGATGTAGCCTCATATACTGCTGTACTACAACAGAGGCTGTCACCCATTCTGATGTAGCCTCATATACTGCTGTACTACAACAGGTCACTAAGGGCTGTCACCCATTCTGATGTAGCCTCATATACTGCTGTACTACAACAGGTCAGTAAGGGCTGTCACCCATTCTGATGTAGCCTCATATACTGCTGTACTACAACAGGGGCTGTCACCCATTCTGATGTAGCCTCATATACTGCTGTACTACAACAGGGGCTGTCACCCATTCTGATGTAGCCCCATATACTGCTGTACTACAACAGGTCAGTAAGGGCTGTCACCCATTCTGATGTAGCCCCATATACTGCTGTACTACAACAGGTCAGTAAGGGCTGTCACCCATTCTGATGTAGCCCCATATACTGCTGTACTACAACAGGGACTGTCACCCATTCTGATGTAGCCTCATATACTGCTGTACTACAACAGGGGCTGTCACCCATTCTGATGTAGCCCCATATACTGCTGTACTACAACAGGTCAGTAAGGGCTGTCACCCATTCTGATGTAGCCTCATATACTGCTGTACTACAACAGGGGCTGTCACCCATTCTGATGTAGCCTCATATACTGCTGTACTACAACAGGTCAGTAAGGGCTGTCACCCATTCTGATGTAGCCGCATATACTGCTGTACTACAACAGGGGCTGTCACCCATTCTGATGTAGCCCCATATACTGCTGTACTACAACAGGGACTGTCACCCATTCTGATGTAGCCTCATATACTGCTGTACTACAACAGGGGCTGTCACCCATTCTGATGTAGCCTCATATACTGCTGTACTACAACAGGGGCTGTCACCCATTCTGATGTAGCCTCATATACTGCTGTACTACAACAGGTGCTGTCACCCATTCTGATGTAGCCCCATATACTGCTGTACTACAACAGGGGCTGTCACCCATTCTGATGTAGCCTCATATACTGCTGTACTACAACAGGTCAGTAAGGGCTGTCACCCATTCTGATGTAGCCTCATATACTGCTGTACTACAACAGGTCACCAAAGGCTGTCACCCATTCTGATGTAGCCCAATATACTGCTGTACTACAACAGGGGCTGTCACCCATTCTGATGTAGCCTCATATACTGCTGTACTACAACAGGGGCTGTCACCCATTCTGATGTAGCCTCATATACTGCTGTACTACAACAGGGGCTGTCACCCATTCTGATGTAGCCTCATATACTGCTGTACTACAACAGGGGCTGTCACCCATTCTGATGTAGCCTCGTATACTGCTGTACTACAATAGGGGCTGTCACCCATTCTGATGTAGCCTCATATACTGCTGTACTACAACAGGGGCTGTCACCCATTCTGATGTAGCCTCATATACTGCTGTACTACAACAGGGGCTGTCACCCATTCTGATGTAGCCTCATATGCTGCTGTACTACAACAGGGGCTGTCACCCATTCTGATGTAGCCTCATATACTGCTGTACTACAACAGGTCACTGTCACCCATTCTGATGTAGCCTCATATACTGCTGTACTTCAACAGGTCACTAAGGGCTGTCACCCATTCTGATGTAGCCTCGTATACTGCTGTACTACAACAGGGGCTGTCACCCATTCTGATGTAGCCTCATATACTGCTGTACTACAACAGGGGCTGTCACCCATTCTGATGTAGCCTCATATACTGCTGTACTACAACAGGGGCTGTCATCCATTCTGATGTAGCCTCATATACTGCTGTACTACAACAGGGGCTGTCACCCATCCTGATGTAGCCTCATATACTGCTGTACTACAACAGGGGCTGTCACCCATTCTGATGTAGCCTCATATACTGCTGTACTACAACAGGGGCTGTCACCCATTCTGATGTAGCCTCATATACTGCTGTACTACAACAAGTCACTAAGGGCTGTCACCCATCCTGATGTAGCCTCATATACTGCTGTACTACAACAGGGGCTGTCACCCATTCTGATGTAGCCTCGTATACTGCTGTACTACAACAGGGGCTGTCACCCATTCTGATGTAGCCCCATATACTGCTGTACTACAACAGGGGCTGTCACCCATTCTGATGTAGCCTCGTATACTGCTGTACTACAACAGGTCACTTAGGGCTGTCACCCATTCTGATGTAGCCCCATATACCGCTGTACTACAACAGGTCAGTAAGGGCTGTCACCCATTCTGATGTAGCCTCATATACTGCTGTACTACAATAGGGGCTGTCACCCATTCTGATGTAGCCTCATATACTGCTGTACTACAACAGGGGCTGTCAACCATTCTGATGTAGCCTCGTATACTGCTGTACTACAACAGGGGCTGTCACCCATTCTGATGTAGCCTCAGATACTGCTGTACTACAACAGGGGCTGTCACCCATTCTGATGTAGCCTCATATACTGCTGTACTACAACAGGGGCTGTCACCCATTCTGATGTAGCCTCATATACTGCTGTACTACAACAAGTCACTAAGGGCTGTCACCCATTCTGATGTAGCCTCATATACTGCTGTACTACAACAGGTCAGTAAGTGCTGTCACCCATTCTGATATAGCCTCATATACTGCTGTACTACAACAAGGGCTGTCACCCATTCTGATGTAGCCCCATATACTGCTGTACTACAACAGGTCAGTAAGTGCTGTCACCCATTCTGATATAGCCTCATATACTGCTGTACTACAACAGGGGCTGTCACCCATTCTGATGTAGCCCCATATACTGCTGTACTACAACAGGTCAGTAAGTGCTGTCACCCATTCTGATATAGCCTCATATACTGCTGTACTACAACAAGGGCTGTCACCCATTCTGATGTAGCCCCATATACTGCTGTACTACAACAGGGGCTGTCACCCATTCTGATGTAGCCTCGTATACTGCTGTACTACAACAGGTCACTAAGGGCTGTCACCCATTCTGATGTAGCCCCATATACTGCTGTACTACAACAGGGGCTGTCACCCATTCTGATGTAGCCTCGTAAACTGCTGTACTACAACAGGTCACTAAGGGCTGTCACCCATTCTGATGTAGCCTCATATACCGCTGTACTACAACAGGGGCTGTCACCCATTCTGATGTAGCCTCATATACTGCTGTACTACAACAGGGGCTGTCACCCATTCTGATGTAGCCCCATATACTGCTGTACTACAACAGGGGCCGTCACCCATTCTGATGTAGCCTCATATACTGCTGTACTACAACAGGGGCTGTCACCCATTCTGATGTAGCCTCATATACTGCTTGACTACAACAGGGGCTGTCACCCATTCTGATGTAGCCCCATATACTACTGTACTACAACAGGGGCTGTCACCCATTCTGATGTAGCCCCATATACTGCTGTACTACAACAGGTCACTAAGGGCTGTCACCCATTCTGATGTAGCCTCATATACTGCTGTACTACAACAGGTCACTAAGGGCTGTCACCCATTCTGATGTAGCCTCATATACTGCTGTACTACAACAGGTCACTAAGGGCTGTCACCCATTCTGATGTAGCCTCATATACTGCTGTACTACAACAGGTCACTAAGGGCTGTCACCCATTCTGATGTAGCCTCATATACTGCTGTACTACAACAGGGGCTGTCACCCATTCTGATGTAGCCTCATATACTGCTGTACTACAACAGGTCACTAAGGGCTGTCACCCATTCTGATGTAGCCTCATATACTGCTGTACTACAACAAGTCACTAAGGGCTGTCACCCATCCTGATGTAGCCTCATATACTGCTGTACTATAACAGGGGCTGTCACCCATTCTGATGTAGCCTCATATACTGCTGTACTACAACAGAGGCTGTCACCCATTCTGATGTAGCCTCATATACTGCTGTACTACAACAGGTCACTAAGGGCTGTCACCCATTCTGATGTAGCCTCATATACTGCTGTACTACAACAGGTCAGTAAGGGCTGTCACCCATTCTGATGTAGCCTCATATACTGCTGTACTACAACAGGGGCTGTCACCCATTCTGATGTAGCCTCATATACTGCTGTACTACAACAGGGGCTGTCACCCATTCTGATGTAGCCCCATATACTGCTGTACTACAACAGGTCAGTAAGGGCTGTCACCCATTCTGATGTAGCCCCATATACTGCTGTACTACAACAGGTCAGTAAGGGCTGTCACCCATTCTGATGTAGCCCCATATACTGCTGTACTACAACAGGGACTGTCACCCATTCTGATGTAGCCTCATATACTGCTGTACTACAACAGGGGCTGTCACCCATTCTGATGTAGCCCCATATACTGCTGTACTACAACAGGTCAGTAAGGGCTGTCACCCATTCTGATGTAGCCTCATATACTGCTGTACTACAACAGGGGCTGTCACCCATTCTGATGTAGCCTCATATACTGCTGTACTACAACAGGTCAGTAAGGGCTGTCACCCATTCTGATGTAGCCGCATATACTGCTGTACTACAACAGGGGCTGTCACCCATTCTGATGTAGCCCCATATACTGCTGTACTACAACAGGGACTGTCACCCATTCTGATGTAGCCTCATATACTGCTGTACTACAACAGGGGCTGTCACCCATTCTGATGTAGCCTCATATACTGCTGTACTACAACAGGGGCTGTCACCCATTCTGATGTAGCCTCATATACTGCTGTACTACAACAGGTGCTGTCACCCATTCTGATGTAGCCCCATATACTGCTGTACTACAACAGGGGCTGTCACCCATTCTGATGTAGCCTCATATACTGCTGTACTACAACAGGTCAGTAAGGGCTGTCACCCATTCTGATGTAGCCTCATATACTGCTGTACTACAACAGGTCACCAAAGGCTGTCACCCATTCTGATGTAGCCCCATATACTGCTGTACTACAACAGGGGCTGTCACCCATTCTGATGTAGCCTCATATACTGCTGTACTACAACAGGGGCTGTCACCCATTCTGATGTAGCCTCATATACTGCTGTACTACAACAGGGGCTGTCACCCATTCTGATGTAGCCTCATATACTGCTGTACTACAACAGGGGCTGTCACCCATTCTGATGTAGCCTCGTATACTGCTGTACTACAACAGGGGCTGTCACCCATTCTGATGTAGCCTCATATACTGCTGTACTACAACAGGGGCTGTCACCCATTCTGATGTAGCCTCATATACTGCTGTACTACAACAGGGGCTGTCACCCATTCTGATGTAGCCTCATATGCTGCTGTACTACAACAGGGGCTGTCACCCATTCTGATGTAGCCTCATATACTGCTGTACTACAACAGGTCACTGTCACCCATTCTGATGTAGCCTCATATACTGCTGTACTTCAACAGGTCACTAAGGGCTGTCACCCATTCTGATGTAGCCTCGTATACTGCTGTACTACAACAGGGGCTGTCACCCATTCTGATGTAGCCTCATATACTGCTGTACTACAACAGGGGCTGTCACCCATTCTGATGTAGCCTCATATACTGCTGTACTACAACAGGGGCTGTCACCCATCCTGATGTAGCCTCATATACTGCTGTACTACAACAGGGGCTGTCACCCATTCTGATGTAGCCTCATATACTGCTGTACTACAACAGGGGCTGTCACCCATTCTGATGTAGCCTCATATACTGCTGTACTACAACAAGTCACTAAGGGCTGTCACCCATCCTGATGTAGCCTCATATACTGCTGTACTACAACAGGGGCTGTCACCCATTCTGATGTAGCCTCGTATACTGCTGTACTACAACAGGGGCTGTCACCCATTCTGATGTAGCCCCATATACTGCTGTACTACAACAGGGGCTGTCACCCATTCTGATGTAGCCTCGTATACTGCTGTACTACAACAGGTCACTTAGGGCTGTCACCCATTCTGATGTAGCCCCATATACCGCTGTACTACAACAGGTCAGTAAGGGCTGTCACCCATTCTGATGTAGCCTCATATACTGCTGTACTACAATAGGGGCTGTCACCCATTCTGATGTAGCCTCGTATACTGCTGTACTACAACAGGGGCTGTCAACCATTCTGATGTAGCCTCGTATACTGCTGTACTACAACAGGGGCTGTCACCCATTCTGATGTAGCCTCAGATACTGCTGTACTACAACAGGGGCTGTCGCCCATTCTGATGTAGCCTCATATACTGCTGTACTACAACAGGGGCTGTCACCCATTCTGATGTAGCCTCATATACTGCTGTACTACAACAAGTCACTAAGGGCTGTCACCCATTCTGATGTAGCCTCATATACTGCTGTACTACAACAGGTCAGTAAGTGCTGTCACCCATTCTGATATAGCCTCATATACTGCTGTACTACAACAAGGGCTGTCACCCATTCTGATGTAGCCCCATATACTGCTGTACTACAACAGGTCAGTAAGTGCTGTCACCCATTCTGATATAGCCTCATATACTGCTGTACTACAACAGGGGCTGTCACCCATTCTGATGTAGCCCCATATACTGCTGTACTACAACAGGTCAGTAAGTGCTGTCACCCATTCTGATATAGCCTCATATACTGCTGTACTACAACAAGGGCTGTCACCCATTCTGATGTAGCCCCATATACTGCTGTACTACAACAGGGGCTGTCACCCATTCTGATGTAGCCTCGTATACTGCTGTACTACAACAGGTCACTAAGGGCTGTCACCCATTCTGATGTAGCCCCATATACTGCTGTACTACAACAGGGGCTGTCACCCATTCTGATGTAGCCTCGTAAACTGCTGTACTACAACAGGTCACTAAGGGCTGTCACCCATTCTGATGTAGCCTCATATACCGCTGTACTACAACAGGGGCTGTCACCCATTCTGATGTAGCCTCATATACTGCTGTACTACAACAGGGGCTGTCACCCATTCTGATGTAGCCTCATATACTGCTGTACTACAACAGGGGCTGTCACCCATTCTGATGTAGCCTCATATACTGCTGTACTACAACAGGGGCTGTCATCCATTCTGATGTAGCCTCATATACTGCTGTACTACAACAGGGGCTGTCACCCATCCTGATGTAGCCTCATATACTGCTGTACTACAACAGGGGCTGTCACCCATTCTGATGTAGCCTCATATACTGCTGTACTACAACAGGGGCTGTCACCCATTCTGATGTAGCCTCATATACTGCTGTACTACAACAAGTCACTAAGGGCTGTCACCCATCCTGATGTAGCCTCATATACTGCTGTACTACAACAGGGGCTGTCACCCATTCTGATGTAGCCTCGTATACTGCTGTACTACAACAGGGGCTGTCACCCATTCTGATGTAGCCCCATATACTGCTGAACTACAACAGGGGCTGTCACCCATTCTGATGTAGCCTCGTATACTGCTGTACTACAACAGGTCACTTAGGGCTGTCACCCATTCTGATGTAGCCCCATATACCGCTGTACTACAACAGGTCAGTAAGGGCTGTCACCCATTCTGATGTAGCCTCATATACTGCTGTACTACAATAGGGGCTGTCACCCATTCTGATGTAGCCTCGTATACTGCTGTACTACAACAGGGGCTGTCAACCATTCTGATGTAGCCTCGTATACTGCTGTACTACAACAGGGGCTGTCACCCATTCTGATGTAGCCTCAGATACTGCTGTACTACAACAGGGGCTGTCGCCCATTCTGATGTAGCCTCATATACTGCTGTACTACAACAGGGGCTGTCACCCATTCTGATGTAGCCTCATATACTGCTGTACTACAACAAGTCACTAAGGGCTGTCACCCATTCTGATGTAGCCTCATATACTGCTGTACTACAACAGGTCAGTAAGTGCTGTCACCCATTCTGATATAGCCTCATATACTGCTGTACTACAACAAGGGCTGTCACCCATTCTGATGTAGCCCCATATACTGCTGTACTACAACAGGTCAGTAAGTGCTGTCACCCATTCTGATATAGCCTCATATACTGCTGTACTACAACAGGGGCTGTCACCCATTCTGATGTAGCCCCATATACTGCTGTACTACAACAGGTCAGTAAGTGCTGTCACCCATTCTGATATAGCCTCATATACTGCTGTACTACAACAAGGGCTGTCACCCATTCTGATGTAGCCCCATATACTGCTGTACTACAACAGGGGCTGTCACCCATTCTGATGTAGCCTCGTATACTGCTGTACTACAACAGGTCACTAAGGGCTGTCACCCATTCTGATGTAGCCCCATATACTGCTGTACTACAACAGGGGCTGTCACCCATTCTGATGTAGCCTCGTAAACTGCTGTACTACAACAGGTCACTAAGGGCTGTCACCCATTCTGATGTAGCCTCATATACCGCTGTACTACAACAGGGGCTGTCACCCATTCTGATGTAGCCTCATATACTGCTGTACTACAACAGGGGCTGTCACCCATTCTGATGTAGCCCCATATACTGCTGTACTACAACAGGGGCCGTCACCCATTCTGATGTAGCCTCATATACTGCTGTACTACAACAGGGGCTGTCACCCATTCTGATGTAGCCTCATATACTGCTTGACTACAACAGGGGCTGTCACCCATTCTGATGTAGCCCCATATACTACTGTACTACAACAGGGGCTGTCACCCATTCTGATGTAGCCCCATATACTGCTGTACTACAACAGGTCACTAAGGGCTGTCACCCATTCTGATGTAGCCTCATATACTGCTGTACTACAACAGGTCACTAAGGGCTGTCACCCATTCTGATGTAGCCTCATATACTGCTGTACTACAACAGGTCACTAAGGGCTGTCACCCATTCTGATGTAGCCTCATATACTGCTGTACTACAACAGGTCACTAAGGGCTGTCACCCATTCTGATGTAGCCTCATATACTGCTGTACTACAACAGGGGCTGTCACCCATTCTGATGTAGCCTCATATACTGCTGTACTACAACAGGTCACTAAGGGCTGTCACCCATTCTGATGTAGCCCCATATACTGCTGTACTACAACAGGGGCTGTCTGTCACCCATTCTGATGTAGCCCCATATACTGCTGTACTACAACAGGTCACTAAGGGCTGTCACCCATTCTGATGTAGCCTCATAGACTGCTGTACTACAACAGGGGATGTCTGTCACCCATTCTGATGTAGCCCCATATACTGCTGTACTACAACAGGTCACTTAGGGCTGTCACCCATTCTGATGTAGCCCCATATACTGCTGTACTACAACAGGGTCTGTCACCCATTCTGATGTAGCCTCATATACTGCTGTACTACAACAGGTCACTAAGGGCTGTCACCCATTCTGATGTAGCCTCATATACTGCTGTACTACAACAGGGGCTGTCACCCATTCTGATGTAGCCCCATATACTGCTGTACTACAACAGGTCACTAGGTGCTGTCACCCATTCTGATGTAGCCTCATATAGTGCTGTACTACAACAGGGGCTGTCACCCATTCTGATGTAGCCTTATATACTGCTGTACTACAACAGGGGCTGTCACCCATTCTGATGTAGCCTCGTATACTGCTGTACTACAACAGGGGCTGTCACCCATTCTGATGTAGCCCCATATACTGCTGTACTACAACAGGGGCTGTCACCCATTCTGATGTAGCCTCATATACTGCTGTACTACAACAAGGGCTGTCACCCATTCTGATGTAGTCCCATATACTGCTGTACTACAACAGGGGCTGTCACCCATTCTGATGTAGCCCCATATACTGCTGTACTACAACAGGGGCTGTCACCCATTCTGATGTAGCCTCGTATACTGCTGTACTACAACAGGTCACTAAGGGCTGTCACCCATTCTGATGTAGCCTCATATACTGCTGTACTACAACAGGTCACTAAGGGCTGTCACCCATTCTGATGTAGCCCCATATACTGCTGTACTACAACAGGGGCTGTCTGTCACCCATTCTGATGTAGCCCCATATACTGCTGTACTACAACAGGTCACTAAGGGCTGTCACCCATTCTGATGTAGCCTCATAGACTGCTGTACTACAACAGGGGATGTCTGTCACCCATTCTGATGTAGCCCCATATACTGCTGTACTACAACAGGTCACTTAGGGCTGTCACCCATTCTGATGTAGCCCCATATACTGCTGTACTACAACAGGGTCTGTCACCCATTCTGATGTAGCCTCATATATTGCTGTACTACAACAGGTCACTAAGGGCTGTCACCCATTCTGATGTAGCCTCATATACTGCTGTACTACAACAGGGGCTGTCACCCATTCTGATGTAGCCCCATATACTGCTGTACTACAACAGGTCACTAGGTGCTGTCACCCATTCTGATGTAGCCTCATATAGTGCTGTACTACAACAGGGGCTGTCACCCATTCTGATGTAGCCTTATATACTGCTGTACTACAACAGGGGCTGTCACCCATTCTGATGTAGCCTCGTATACTGCTGTACTACAACAGGGGCTGTCACCCATTCTGATGTAGCCTCATATACTGCTGTACTACAACAAGGGCTGTCACCCATTCTGATGTAGCCCCATATACTGCTGTACTACAACAGGGGCTGTCACCCATTCTGATGTAGCCTCATATACTGCTGTACTACAACAGGGGCTGTCACCCATTCTGATGTAGCCCCATATACTGCTGTACTACAACAGGTGCTGTCACCCATTCTGATGTAGCCCCATATACTGCTGTACTACAACAGGGGCTGTCACCCATTCTGATGTAGCCCCATATACTGCTGTACTACAACAGGGGCTGTCACCCATTCTGATGTAGCCTCATATACTGCTGTACTACAACAGGGACTGTCACCCATTCTGATGTAGCCTCGTATACTGCTGTACTACAACAGGGGCTGTCACCCATTCTGATGTAGCCCCATATACTGCTGTACTACAACAGGGGCTGTCACCCATTCTGATGTAGCCTCGTATACTGCTGTACTACAACAGGGGCTGTCACCCATTCTGATGTAGCCCCATATACTGCTGTACTACAACAGGGGCTGTCACCCATTCTGATGTAGCCTCATATACTGCTGTACTACAACAGGGACTGTCACCCATTCTGATGTAGCCTCATATACTGCTGTACTACAACAAGGGCTGTCACCCATTCTGATGTAGCCCCATATACTGCTGTACTACAACAGGGGCTGTCACCCATTCTGATGTAGCCTCATAGACTGCTGTACTACAACAGGGGCTGTCACCCATTCTGATGTAGCCCCATATACTGCTGTACTACAACAGGGGCTGTCACCCATTCTGATGTAGCCTCATATACTGCTGTACTACAACAAGGGCTGTCACCCATTCTGATGTAGTCCCATATACTGCTGTACTACAACAGGGGCTGTCACCCATTCTGATGTAGCCCCATATACTGCTGTACTACAACAGGGGCTGTCACCCATTCTGATGTAGCCCCATATACTGCTGTACTACAACAGGGGCTGTCACCCATTCTGATGTAGCCTCATATACTGCTGTACTACAACAGGGACTGTCACCCATTCTGATGTAGCCTCGTATACTGCTGTACTACAACAGGGGCTGTCACCCATTCTGATGTAGCCCCATATACTGCTGTACTACAACAGGGGCTGTCACCCATTCTGATGTAGCCTCATATACTGCTGTACTACAACAGGGGCTGTCACCCATTCTGATGTAGCCTCATATACTGCTGTACTATAACAGGGGCTGTCACCCATTCTGATGTAGCCTCATATACTGCTGTACTACAACAGAGGCTGTCACCCATTCTGATGTAGCCTCATATACTGCTGTACTACAACAGGTCACTAAGGGCTGTCACCCATTCTGATGTAGCCTCATATACTGCTGTACTACAACAGGTCAGTAAGGGCTGTCACCCATTCTGATGTAGCCTCATATACTGCTGTACTACAACAGGGGCTGTCACCCATTCTGATGTAGCCTCATATACTGCTGTACTACAACAGGGGCTGTCACCCATTCTGATGTAGCCCCATATACTGCTGTACTACAACAGGTCAGTAAGGGCTGTCACCCATTCTGATGTAGCCCCATATACTGCTGTACTACAACAGGTCAGTAAGGGCTGTCACCCATTCTGATGTAGCCCCATATACTGCTGTACTACAACAGGGACTGTCACCCATTCTGATGTAGCCTCATATACTGCTGTACTACAACAGGGGCTGTCACCCATTCTGATGTAGCCCCATATACTGCTGTACTACAACAGGTCAGTAAGGGCTGTCACCCATTCTGATGTAGCCTCATATACTGCTGTACTACAACAGGGGCTGTCACCCATTCTGATGTAGCCTCATATACTGCTGTACTACAACAGGTCAGTAAGGGCTGTCACCCATTCTGATGTAGCCGCATATACTGCTGTACTACAACAGGGGCTGTCACCCATTCTGATGTAGCCCCATATACTGCTGTACTACAACAGGGACTGTCACCCATTCTGATGTAGCCTCATATACTGCTGTACTACAACAGGGGCTGTCACCCATTCTGATGTAGCCTCATATACTGCTGTACTACAACAGGGGCTGTCACCCATTCTGATGTAGCCTCATATACTGCTGTACTACAACAGGTGCTGTCACCCATTCTGATGTAGCCCCATATACTGCTGTACTACAACAGGGGCTGTCACCCATTCTGATGTAGCCTCATATACTGCTGTACTACAACAGGTCAGTAAGGGCTGTCACCCATTCTGATGTAGCCTCATATACTGCTGTACTACAACAGGTCACCAAAGGCTGTCACCCATTCTGATGTAGCCCCATATACTGCTGTACTACAACAGGGGCTGTCACCCATTCTGATGTAGCCTCATATACTGCTGTACTACAACAGGGGCTGTCACCCATTCTGATGTAGCCTCATATACTGCTGTACTACAACAGGGGCTGTCACCCATTCTGATGTAGCCTCATATACTGCTGTACTACAACAGGGGCTGTCACCCATTCTGATGTAGCCTCGTATACTGCTGTACTACAATAGGGGCTGTCACCCATTCTGATGTAGCCTCATATACTGCTGTACTACAACAGGGGCTGTCACCCATTCTGATGTAGCCTCATATACTGCTGTACTACAACAGGGGCTGTCACCCATTCTGATGTAGCCTCATATGCTGCTGTACTACAACAGGGGCTGTCACCCATTCTGATGTAGCCTCATATACTGCTGTACTACAACAGGTCACTGTCACCCATTCTGATGTAGCCTCATATACTGCTGTACTTCAACAGGTCACTAAGGGCTGTCACCCATTCTGATGTAGCCTCGTATACTGCTGTACTACAACAGGGGCTGTCACCCATTCTGATGTAGCCTCATATACTGCTGTACTACAACAGGGGCTGTCACCCATTCTGATGTAGCCTCATATACTGCTGTACTACAACAGGGGCTGTCATCCATTCTGATGTAGCCTCATATACTGCTGTACTACAACAGGGGCTGTCACCCATCCTGATGTAGCCTCATATACTGCTGTACTACAACAGGGGCTGTCACCCATTCTGATGTAGCCTCATATACTGCTGTACTACAACAGGGGCTGTCACCCATTCTGATGTAGCCTCATATACTGCTGTACTACAACAAGTCACTAAGGGCTGTCACCCATCCTGATGTAGCCTCATATACTGCTGTACTACAACAGGGGCTGTCACCCATTCTGATGTAGCCTCGTATACTGCTGTACTACAACAGGGGCTGTCACCCATTCTGATGTAGCCCCATATACTGCTGTACTACAACAGGGGCTGTCACCCATTCTGATGTAGCCTCGTATACTGCTGTACTACAACAGGTCACTTAGGGCTGTCACCCATTCTGATGTAGCCCCATATACCGCTGTACTACAACAGGTCAGTAAGGGCTGTCACCCATTCTGATGTAGCCTCATATACTGCTGTACTACAATAGGGGCTGTCACCCATTCTGATGTAGCCTCATATACTGCTGTACTACAACAGGGGCTGTCAACCATTCTGATGTAGCCTCGTATACTGCTGTACTACAACAGGGGCTGTCACCCATTCTGATGTAGCCTCAGATACTGCTGTACTACAACAGGGGCTGTCACCCATTCTGATGTAGCCTCATATACTGCTGTACTACAACAGGGGCTGTCACCCATTCTGATGTAGCCTCATATACTGCTGTACTACAACAAGTCACTAAGGGCTGTCACCCATTCTGATGTAGCCTCATATACTGCTGTACTACAACAGGTCAGTAAGTGCTGTCACCCATTCTGATATAGCCTCATATACTGCTGTACTACAACAAGGGCTGTCACCCATTCTGATGTAGCCCCATATACTGCTGTACTACAACAGGTCAGTAAGTGCTGTCACCCATTCTGATATAGCCTCATATACTGCTGTACTACAACAGGGGCTGTCACCCATTCTGATGTAGCCCCATATACTGCTGTACTACAACAGGTCAGTAAGTGCTGTCACCCATTCTGATATAGCCTCATATACTGCTGTACTACAACAAGGGCTGTCACCCATTCTGATGTAGCCCCATATACTGCTGTACTACAACAGGGGCTGTCACCCATTCTGATGTAGCCTCGTATACTGCTGTACTACAACAGGTCACTAAGGGCTGTCACCCATTCTGATGTAGCCCCATATACTGCTGTACTACAACAGGGGCTGTCACCCATTCTGATGTAGCCTCGTAAACTGCTGTACTACAACAGGTCACTAAGGGCTGTCACCCATTCTGATGTAGCCTCATATACCGCTGTACTACAACAGGGGCTGTCACCCATTCTGATGTAGCCTCATATACTGCTGTACTACAACAGGGGCTGTCACCCATTCTGATGTAGCCCCATATACTGCTGTACTACAACAGGGGCCGTCACCCATTCTGATGTAGCCTCATATACTGCTGTACTACAACAGGGGCTGTCACCCATTCTGATGTAGCCTCATATACTGCTTGACTACAACAGGGGCTGTCACCCATTCTGATGTAGCCCCATATACTACTGTACTACAACAGGGGCTGTCACCCATTCTGATGTAGCCCCATATACTGCTGTACTACAACAGGTCACTAAGGGCTGTCACCCATTCTGATGTAGCCTCATATACTGCTGTACTACAACAGGTCACTAAGGGCTGTCACCCATTCTGATGTAGCCTCATATACTGCTGTACTACAACAGGTCACTAAGGGCTGTCACCCATTCTGATGTAGCCTCATATACTGCTGTACTACAACAGGTCACTAAGGGCTGTCACCCATTCTGATGTAGCCTCATATACTGCTGTACTACAACAGGGGCTGTCACCCATTCTGATGTAGCCTCATATACTGCTGTACTACAACAGGTCACTAAGGGCTGTCACCCATTCTGATGTAGCCTCATATACTGCTGTACTACAACAAGTCACTAAGGGCTGTCACCCATCCTGATGTAGCCTCATATACTGCTGTACTATAACAGGGGCTGTCACCCATTCTGATGTAGCCTCATATACTGCTGTACTACAACAGAGGCTGTCACCCATTCTGATGTAGCCTCATATACTGCTGTACTACAACAGGTCACTAAGGGCTGTCACCCATTCTGATGTAGCCTCATATACTGCTGTACTACAACAGGTCAGTAAGGGCTGTCACCCATTCTGATGTAGCCTCATATACTGCTGTACTACAACAGGGGCTGTCACCCATTCTGATGTAGCCTCATATACTGCTGTACTACAACAGGGGCTGTCACCCATTCTGATGTAGCCCCATATACTGCTGTACTACAACAGGTCAGTAAGGGCTGTCACCCATTCTGATGTAGCCCCATATACTGCTGTACTACAACAGGTCAGTAAGGGCTGTCACCCATTCTGATGTAGCCCCATATACTGCTGTACTACAACAGGGACTGTCACCCATTCTGATGTAGCCTCATATACTGCTGTACTACAACAGGGGCTGTCACCCATTCTGATGTAGCCCCATATACTGCTGTACTACAACAGGTCAGTAAGGGCTGTCACCCATTCTGATGTAGCCTCATATACTGCTGTACTACAACAGGGGCTGTCACCCATTCTGATGTAGCCTCATATACTGCTGTACTACAACAGGTCAGTAAGGGCTGTCACCCATTCTGATGTAGCCGCATATACTGCTGTACTACAACAGGGGCTGTCACCCATTCTGATGTAGCCCCATATACTGCTGTACTACAACAGGGACTGTCACCCATTCTGATGTAGCCTCATATACTGCTGTACTACAACAGGGGCTGTCACCCATTCTGATGTAGCCTCATATACTGCTGTACTACAACAGGGGCTGTCACCCATTCTGATGTAGCCTCATATACTGCTGTACTACAACAGGTGCTGTCACCCATTCTGATGTAGCCCCATATACTGCTGTACTACAACAGGGGCTGTCACCCATTCTGATGTAGCCTCATATACTGCTGTACTACAACAGGTCAGTAAGGGCTGTCACCCATTCTGATGTAGCCTCATATACTGCTGTACTACAACAGGTCACCAAAGGCTGTCACCCATTCTGATGTAGCCCCATATACTGCTGTACTACAACAGGGGCTGTCACCCATTCTGATGTAGCCTCATATACTGCTGTACTACAACAGGGGCTGTCACCCATTCTGATGTAGCCTCATATACTGCTGTACTACAACAGGGGCTGTCACCCATTCTGATGTAGCCTCATATACTGCTGTACTACAACAGGGGCTGTCACCCATTCTGATGTAGCCTCGTATACTGCTGTACTACAACAGGGGCTGTCACCCATTCTGATGTAGCCTCATATACTGCTGTACTACAACAGGGGCTGTCACCCATTCTGATGTAGCCTCATATACTGCTGTACTACAACAGGGGCTGTCACCCATTCTGATGTAGCCTCATATGCTGCTGTACTACAACAGGGGCTGTCACCCATTCTGATGTAGCCTCATATACTGCTGTACTACAACAGGTCACTGTCACCCATTCTGATGTAGCCTCATATACTGCTGTACTTCAACAGGTCACTAAGGGCTGTCACCCATTCTGATGTAGCCTCGTATACTGCTGTACTACAACAGGGGCTGTCACCCATTCTGATGTAGCCTCATATACTGCTGTACTACAACAGGGGCTGTCACCCATTCTGATGTAGCCTCATATACTGCTGTACTACAACAGGGGCTGTCACCCATCCTGATGTAGCCTCATATACTGCTGTACTACAACAGGGGCTGTCACCCATTCTGATGTAGCCTCATATACTGCTGTACTACAACAGGGGCTGTCACCCATTCTGATGTAGCCTCATATACTGCTGTACTACAACAAGTCACTAAGGGCTGTCACCCATCCTGATGTAGCCTCATATACTGCTGTACTACAACAGGGGCTGTCACCCATTCTGATGTAGCCTCGTATACTGCTGTACTACAACAGGGGCTGTCACCCATTCTGATGTAGCCCCATATACTGCTGTACTACAACAGGGGCTGTCACCCATTCTGATGTAGCCTCGTATACTGCTGTACTACAACAGGTCACTTAGGGCTGTCACCCATTCTGATGTAGCCCCATATACCGCTGTACTACAACAGGTCAGTAAGGGCTGTCACCCATTCTGATGTAGCCTCATATACTGCTGTACTACAATAGGGGCTGTCACCCATTCTGATGTAGCCTCGTATACTGCTGTACTACAACAGGGGCTGTCAACCATTCTGATGTAGCCTCGTATACTGCTGTACTACAACAGGGGCTGTCACCCATTCTGATGTAGCCTCAGATACTGCTGTACTACAACAGGGGCTGTCGCCCATTCTGATGTAGCCTCATATACTGCTGTACTACAACAGGGGCTGTCACCCATTCTGATGTAGCCTCATATACTGCTGTACTACAACAAGTCACTAAGGGCTGTCACCCATTCTGATGTAGCCTCATATACTGCTGTACTACAACAGGTCAGTAAGTGCTGTCACCCATTCTGATATAGCCTCATATACTGCTGTACTACAACAAGGGCTGTCACCCATTCTGATGTAGCCCCATATACTGCTGTACTACAACAGGTCAGTAAGTGCTGTCACCCATTCTGATATAGCCTCATATACTGCTGTACTACAACAGGGGCTGTCACCCATTCTGATGTAGCCCCATATACTGCTGTACTACAACAGGTCAGTAAGTGCTGTCACCCATTCTGATATAGCCTCATATACTGCTGTACTACAACAAGGGCTGTCACCCATTCTGATGTAGCCCCATATACTGCTGTACTACAACAGGGGCTGTCACCCATTCTGATGTAGCCTCGTATACTGCTGTACTACAACAGGTCACTAAGGGCTGTCACCCATTCTGATGTAGCCCCATATACTGCTGTACTACAACAGGGGCTGTCACCCATTCTGATGTAGCCTCGTAAACTGCTGTACTACAACAGGTCACTAAGGGCTGTCACCCATTCTGATGTAGCCTCATATACCGCTGTACTACAACAGGGGCTGTCACCCATTCTGATGTAGCCTCATATACTGCTGTACTACAACAGGGGCTGTCACCCATTCTGATGTAGCCCCATATACTGCTGTACTACAACAGGGGCCGTCACCCATTCTGATGTAGCCTCATATACTGCTGTACTACAACAGGGGCTGTCACCCATTCTGATGTAGCCTCATATACTGCTTGACTACAACAGGGGCTGTCACCCATTCTGATGTAGCCCCATATACTACTGTACTACAACAGGGGCTGTCACCCATTCTGATGTAGCCCCATATACTGCTGTACTACAACAGGTCACTAAGGGCTGTCACCCATTCTGATGTAGCCCCATATACTGCTGTACTACAACAGGTCACTAAGGGCTGTCACCCATTCTGATGTAGCCTCATATACTGCTGTACTACAACAGGTCACTAAGGGCTGTCACCCATTCTGATGTAGCCTCATATACTGCTGTACTACAACAGGTCACTAAGGGCTGTCACCCATTCTGATGTAGCCTCATATACTGCTGTACTACAACAGGGGCTGTCACCCATTCTGATGTAGCCTCATATACTGCTGTACTACAACAGGTCACTAAGGGCTGTCACCCATTCTGATGTAGCCCCATATACTGCTGTACTACAACAGGGGCTGTCTGTCACCCATTCTGATGTAGCCCCATATACTGCTGTACTACAACAGGTCACTAAGGGCTGTCACCCATTCTGATGTAGCCTCATAGACTGCTGTACTACAACAGGGGATGTCTGTCACCCATTCTGATGTAGCCCCATATACTGCTGTACTACAACAGGTCACTTAGGGCTGTCACCCATTCTGATGTAGCCCCATATACTGCTGTACTACAACAGGGTCTGTCACCCATTCTGATGTAGCCTCATATACTGCTGTACTACAACAGGGGCTGTCACCCATTCTGATGTAGCCCCATATACTGCTGTACTACAACAGGTCACTAGGTGCTGTCACCCATTCTGATGTAGCCTCATATAGTGCTGTACTACAACAGGGGCTGTCACCCATTCTGATGTAGCCTTATATACTGCTGTACTACAACAGGGGCTGTCACCCATTCTGATGTAGCCTCGTATACTGCTGTACTACAACAGGGGCTGTCACCCATTCTGATGTAGCCTCATATACTGCTGTACTACAACAAGGGCTGTCACCCATTCTGATGTAGCCCCATATACTGCTGTACTACAACAGGGGCTGTCACCCATTCTGATGTAGCCTCATAGACTGCTGTACTACAACAGGGGCTGTCACCCATTCTGATGTAGCCCCATATACTGCTGTACTACAACAGGGGCTGTCACCCATTCTGATGTAGCCTCATATACTGCTGTACTACAACAAGGGCTGTCACCCATTCTGATGTAGTCCCATATACTGCTGTACTACAACAGGGGCTGTCACCCATTCTGATGTAGCCCCATATACTGCTGTACTACAACAGGGGCTGTCACCCATTCTGATGTAGCCTCGTATACTGCTGTACTACAACAGGTCACTAAGGGCTGTCACCCATTCTGATGTAGCCTCATATACTGCTGTACTACAACAGGTCACTAAGGGCTGTCACCCATTCTGATGTAGCCCCATATACTGCTGTACTACAACAGGGGCTGTCTGTCACCCATTCTGATGTAGCCCCATATACTGCTGTACTACAACAGGTCACTAAGGGCTGTCACCCATTCTGATGTAGCCTCATAGACTGCTGTACTACAACAGGGGATGTCTGTCACCCATTCTGATGTAGCCCCATATACTGCTGTACTACAACAGGTCACTTAGGGCTGTCACCCATTCTGATGTAGCCCCATATACTGCTGTACTACAACAGGGTCTGTCACCCATTCTGATGTAGCCTCATATACTGCTGTACTACAACAGGTCACTAAGGGCTGTCACCCATTCTGATGTAGCCTCATATACTGCTGTACTACAACAGGGGCTGTCACCCATTCTGATGTAGCCCCATATACTGCTGTACTACAACAGGTCACTAGGTGCTGTCACCCATTCTGATGTAGCCTCATATAGTGCTGTACTACAACAGGGGCTGTCACCCATTCTGATGTAGCCTTATATACTGCTGTACTACAACAGGGGCTGTCACCCATTCTGATGTAGCCTCGTATACTGCTGTACTACAACAGGGGCTGTCACCCATTCTGATGTAGCCTCATATACTGCTGTACTACAACAAGGGCTGTCACCCATTCTGATGTAGCCCCATATACTGCTGTACTACAACAGGGGCTGTCACCCATTCTGATGTAGCCTCATATACTGCTGTACTACAACAGGGGCTGTCACCCATTCTGATGTAGCCCCATATACTGCTGTACTACAACAGGTGCTGTCACCCATTCTGATGTAGCCCCATATACTGCTGTACTACAACAGGGGCTGTCACCCATTCTGATGTAGCCCCATATACTGCTGTACTACAACAGGGGCTGTCACCCATTCTGATGTAGCCTCATATACTGCTGTACTACAACAGGGACTGTCACCCATTCTGATGTAGCCTCGTATACTGCTGTACTACAACAGGGGCTGTCACCCATTCTGATGTAGCCCCATATACTGCTGTACTACAACAGGGGCTGTCACCCATTCTGATGTAGCCTCGTATACTGCTGTACTACAACAGGGGCTGTCACCCATTCTGATGTAGCCCCATATACTGCTGTACTACAACAGGGGCTGTCACCCATTCTGATGTAGCCTCATATACTGCTGTACTACAACAGGGACTGTCACCCATTCTGATGTAGCCTCATATACTGCTGTACTACAACAAGGGCTGTCACCCATTCTGATGTAGCCCCATATACTGCTGTACTACAACAGGGGCTGTCACCCATTCTGATGTAGCCTCATAGACTGCTGTACTACAACAGGGGCTGTCACCCATTCTGATGTAGCCCCATATACTGCTGTACTACAACAGGGGCTGTCACCCATTCTGATGTAGCCTCATATACTGCTGTACTACAACAAGGGCTGTCACCCATTCTGATGTAGTCCCATATACTGCTGTACTACAACAGGGGCTGTCACCCATTCTGATGTAGCCCCATATACTGCTGTACTACAACAGGGGCTGTCACCCATTCTGATGTAGCCCCATATACTGCTGTACTACAACAGGGGCTGTCACCCATTCTGATGTAGCCTCATATACTGCTGTACTACAACAGGGACTGTCACCCATTCTGATGTAGCCTCGTATACTGCTGTACTACAACAGGGGCTGTCACCCATTCTGATGTAGCCCCATATACTGCTGTACTACAACAGGGGCTGTCACCCATTCTGATGTAGCCTCATATACTGCTGTACTACAACAGGGGCTGTCACCCATTCTGATGTAGCCTCATATACTGCTGTACTATAACAGGGGCTGTCACCCATTCTGATGTAGCCTCATATACTGCTGTACTACAACAGAGGCTGTCACCCATTCTGATGTAGCCTCATATACTGCTGTACTACAACAGGTCACTAAGGGCTGTCACCCATTCTGATGTAGCCTCATATACTGCTGTACTACAACAGGTCAGTAAGGGCTGTCACCCATTCTGATGTAGCCTCATATACTGCTGTACTACAACAGGGGCTGTCACCCATTCTGATGTAGCCTCATATACTGCTGTACTACAACAGGGGCTGTCACCCATTCTGATGTAGCCCCATATACTGCTGTACTACAACAGGTCAGTAAGGGCTGTCACCCATTCTGATGTAGCCCCATATACTGCTGTACTACAACAGGTCAGTAAGGGCTGTCACCCATTCTGATGTAGCCCCATATACTGCTGTACTACAACAGGGACTGTCACCCATTCTGATGTAGCCTCATATACTGCTGTACTACAACAGGGGCTGTCACCCATTCTGATGTAGCCCCATATACTGCTGTACTACAACAGGTCAGTAAGGGCTGTCACCCATTCTGATGTAGCCTCATATACTGCTGTACTACAACAGGGGCTGTCACCCATTCTGATGTAGCCTCATATACTGCTGTACTACAACAGGTCAGTAAGGGCTGTCACCCATTCTGATGTAGCCGCATATACTGCTGTACTACAACAGGGGCTGTCACCCATTCTGATGTAGCCCCATATACTGCTGTACTACAACAGGGACTGTCACCCATTCTGATGTAGCCTCATATACTGCTGTACTACAACAGGGGCTGTCACCCATTCTGATGTAGCCTCATATACTGCTGTACTACAACAGGGGCTGTCACCCATTCTGATGTAGCCTCATATACTGCTGTACTACAACAGGTGCTGTCACCCATTCTGATGTAGCCCCATATACTGCTGTACTACAACAGGGGCTGTCACCCATTCTGATGTAGCCTCATATACTGCTGTACTACAACAGGTCAGTAAGGGCTGTCACCCATTCTGATGTAGCCTCATATACTGCTGTACTACAACAGGTCACCAAAGGCTGTCACCCATTCTGATGTAGCCCCATATACTGCTGTACTACAACAGGGGCTGTCACCCATTCTGATGTAGCCTCATATACTGCTGTACTACAACAGGGGCTGTCACCCATTCTGATGTAGCCTCATATACTGCTGTACTACAACAGGGGCTGTCACCCATTCTGATGTAGCCTCATATACTGCTGTACTACAACAGGGGCTGTCACCCATTCTGATGTAGCCTCGTATACTGCTGTACTACAACAGGGGCTGTCACCCATTCTGATGTAGCCTCATATACTGCTGTACTACAACAGGGGCTGTCACCCATTCTGATGTAGCCTCATATACTGCTGTACTACAACAGGGGCTGTCACCCATTCTGATGTAGCCTCATATGCTGCTGTACTACAACAGGGGCTGTCACCCATTCTGATGTAGCCTCATATACTGCTGTACTACAACAGGTCACTGTCACCCATTCTGATGTAGCCTCATATACTGCTGTACTTCAACAGGTCACTAAGGGCTGTCACCCATTCTGATGTAGCCTCGTATACTGCTGTACTACAACAGGGGCTGTCACCCATTCTGATGTAGCCTCATATACTGCTGTACTACAACAGGGGCTGTCACCCATTCTGATGTAGCCTCATATACTGCTGTACTACAACAGGGGCTGTCATCCATTCTGATGTAGCCTCATATACTGCTGTACTACAACAGGGGCTGTCACCCATCCTGATGTAGCCTCATATACTGCTGTACTACAACAGGGGCTGTCACCCATTCTGATGTAGCCTCATATACTGCTGTACTACAACAGGGGCTGTCACCCATTCTGATGTAGCCTCATATACTGCTGTACTACAACAAGTCACTAAGGGCTGTCACCCATCCTGATGTAGCCTCATATACTGCTGTACTACAACAGGGGCTGTCACCCATTCTGATGTAGCCTCGTATACTGCTGTACTACAACAGGGGCTGTCACCCATTCTGATGTAGCCCCATATACTGCTGTACTACAACAGGGGCTGTCACCCATTCTGATGTAGCCTCGTATACTGCTGTACTACAACAGGTCACTTAGGGCTGTCACCCATTCTGATGTAGCCCCATATACCGCTGTACTACAACAGGTCAGTAAGGGCTGTCACCCATTCTGATGTAGCCTCATATACTGCTGTACTACAATAGGGGCTGTCACCCATTCTGATGTAGCCTCGTATACTGCTGTACTACAACAGGGGCTGTCAACCATTCTGATGTAGCCTCGTATACTGCTGTACTACAACAGGGGCTGTCACCCATTCTGATGTAGCCTCAGATACTGCTGTACTACAACAGGGGCTGTCACCCATTCTGATGTAGCCTCATATACTGCTGTACTACAACAGGGGCTGTCACCCATTCTGATGTAGCCTCATATACTGCTGTACTACAACAAGTCACTAAGGGCTGTCACCCATTCTGATGTAGCCTCATATACTGCTGTACTACAACAGGTCAGTAAGTGCTGTCACCCATTCTGATATAGCCTCATATACTGCTGTACTACAACAAGGGCTGTCACCCATTCTGATGTAGCCCCATATACTGCTGTACTACAACAGGTCAGTAAGTGCTGTCACCCATTCTGATATAGCCTCATATACTGCTGTACTACAACAGGGGCTGTCACCCATTCTGATGTAGCCCCATATACTGCTGTACTACAACAGGTCAGTAAGTGCTGTCACCCATTCTGATATAGCCTCATATACTGCTGTACTACAACAAGGGCTGTCACCCATTCTGATGTAGCCCCATATACTGCTGTACTACAACAGGGGCTGTCACCCATTCTGATGTAGCCTCGTATACTGCTGTACTACAACAGGTCACTAAGGGCTGTCACCCATTCTGATGTAGCCCCATATACTGCTGTACTACAACAGGGGCTGTCACCCATTCTGATGTAGCCTCGTAAACTGCTGTACTACAACAGGTCACTAAGGGCTGTCACCCATTCTGATGTAGCCTCATATACCGCTGTACTACAACAGGGGCTGTCACCCATTCTGATGTAGCCTCATATACTGCTGTACTACAACAGGGGCTGTCACCCATTCTGATGTAGCCCCATATACTGCTGTACTACAACAGGGGCCGTCACCCATTCTGATGTAGCCTCATATACTGCTGTACTACAACAGGGGCTGTCACCCATTCTGATGTAGCCTCATATACTGCTTGACTACAACAGGGGCTGTCACCCATTCTGATGTAGCCCCATATACTACTGTACTACAACAGGGGCTGTCACCCATTCTGATGTAGCCCCATATACTGCTGTACTACAACAGGTCACTAAGGGCTGTCACCCATTCTGATGTAGCCTCATATACTGCTGTACTACAACAGGTCACTAAGGGCTGTCACCCATTCTGATGTAGCCTCATATACTGCTGTACTACAACAGGTCACTAAGGGCTGTCACCCATTCTGATGTAGCCTCATATACTGCTGTACTACAACAGGTCACTAAGGGCTGTCACCCATTCTGATGTAGCCTTATATACTGCTGTACTACAACAGGGGCTGTCACCCATTCTGATGTAGCCTCATATACTGCTGTACTACAACAGGTCACTAAGGGCTGTCACCCATTCTGATGTAGCCTCATATACTGCTGTACTACAACAAGTCACTAAGGGCTGTCACCCATCCTGATGTAGCCTCATATACTGCTGTACTACAACAGGGGCTGTCACCCATTCTGATGTAGCCTCGTATACTGCTGTACTACAACAGGGGCTGTCACCCATTCTGATGTAGCCCCATATACTGCTGTACTACAACAGGGGCTGTCACCCATTCTGATGTAGCCTCGTATACTGCTGTACTACAACAGGTCACTTAGGGCTGTCACCCATTCTGATGTAGCCCCATATACCGCTGTACTACAACAGGTCAGTAAGGGCTGTCACCCATTCTGATGTAGCCTCATATACTGCTGTACTACAATAGGGGCTGTCACCCATTCTGATGTAGCCTCGTATACTGCTGTACTACAACAGGGGCTGTCAACCATTCTGATGTAGCCTCGTATACTGCTGTACTACAACAGGGGCTGTCACCCATTCTGATGTAGCCTCAGATACTGCTGTACTACAACAGGGGCTGTCACCCATTCTGATGTAGCCTCATATACTGCTGTACTACAACAGGGGCTGTCACCCATTCTGATGTAGCCTCATATACTGCTGTACTACAACAAGTCACTAAGGGCTGTCACCCATTCTGATGTAGCCTCATATACTGCTGTACTACAACAGGTCAGTAAGTGCTGTCACCCATTCTGATATAGCCTCATATACTGCTGTACTACAACAAGGGCTGTCACCCATTCTGATGTAGCCCCATATACTGCTGTACTACAACAGGTCAGTAAGTGCTGTCACCCATTCTGATATAGCCTCATATACTGCTGTACTACAACAGGGGCTGTCACCCATTCTGATGTAGCCCCATATACTGCTGTACTACAACAGGTCAGTAAGTGCTGTCACCCATTCTGATATAGCCTCATATACTGCTGTACTACAACAAGGGCTGTCACCCATTCTGATGTAGCCCCATATACTGCTGTACTACAACAGGGGCTGTCACCCATTCTGATGTAGCCTCGTATACTGCTGTACTACAACAGGTCACTAAGGGCTGTCACCCATTCTGATGTAGCCCCATATACTGCTGTACTACAACAGGGGCTGTCACCCATTCTGATGTAGCCTCGTAAACTGCTGTACTACAACAGGTCACTAAGGGCTGTCACCCATTCTGATGTAGCCTCATATACCGCTGTACTACAACAGGGGCTGTCACCCATTCTGATGTAGCCTCATATACTGCTGTACTACAACAGGGGCTGTCACCCATTCTGATGTAGCCCCATATACTGCTGTACTACAACAGGGGCCGTCACCCATTCTGATGTAGCCTCATATACTGCTGTACTACAACAGGGGCTGTCACCCATTCTAGTGTAGCCTCATATACTGCTTGACTACAACAGGGGCTGTCACCCATTCTGATGTAGCCCCATATACTACTGTACTACAACAGGGGCTGTCACCCATTCTGATGTAGCCCCATATACTGCTGTACTACAACAGGTCACTAAGGGCTGTCACCCATTCTGATGTAGCCTCATATACTGCTGTACTACAACAGGTCACTAAGGGCTGTCACCCATTCTGATGTAGCCTCATATACTGCTGTACTACAACAGGTCACTAAGGGCTGTCACCCATTCTGATGTAGCCTCATATACTGCTGTACTACAACAGGTCACTAAGGGCTGTCACCCATTCTGATGTAGCCTCATATACTGCTGTACTACAACAGGGGCTGTCACCCATTCTGATGTAGCCTCATATACTGCTGTACTACAACAGGTCACTAAGGGCTGTCACCCATTCTGATGTAGCCCCATATACTGCTGTACTACAACAGGGGCTGTCTGTCACCCATTCTGATGTAGCCCCATATACTGCTGTACTACAACAGGTCACTAAGGGCTGTCACCCATTCTGATGTAGCCTCATAGACTGCTGTACTACAACAGGGGATGTCTGTCACCCATTCTGATGTAGCCCCATATACTGCTGTACTACAACAGGTCACTTAGGGCTGTCACCCATTCTGATGTAGCCCCATATACTGCTGTACTACAACAGGGTCTGTCACCCATTCTGATGTAGCCTCATATACTGCTGTACTACAACAGGTCACTAAGGGCTGTCACCCATTCTGATGTAGCCTCATATACTGCTGTACTACAACAGGGGCTGTCACCCATTCTGATGTAGCCCCATATACTGCTGTACTACAACAGGTCACTAGGTGCTGTCACCCATTCTGATGTAGCCTCATATAGTGCTGTACTACAACAGGGGCTGTCACCCATTCTGATGTAGCCTCGTATACTGCTGTACTACAACAGGGGCTGTCAACCATTCTGATGTAGCCTCGTATACTGCTGTACTACAACAGGGGCTGTCACCCATTCTGATGTAGCCTCAGATACTGCTGTACTACAACAGGGGCTGTCACCCATTCTGATGTAGCCTCATATACTGCTGTACTACAACAGGGGCTGTCACCCATTCTGATGTAGCCTCATATACTGCTGTACTACAACAAGTCACTAAGGGCTGTCACCCATTCTGATGTAGCCTCATATACTGCTGTACTACAACAGGTCAGTAAGTGCTGTCACCCATTCTGATATAGCCTCATATACTGCTGTACTACAACAAGGGCTGTCACCCATTCTGATGTAGCCCCATATACTGCTGTACTACAACAGGTCAGTAAGTGCTGTCACCCATTCTGATATAGCCTCATATACTGCTGTACTACAACAGGGGCTGTCACCCATTCTGATGTAGCCCCATATACTGCTGTACTACAACAGGTCAGTAAGTGCTGTCACCCATTCTGATATAGCCTCATATACTGCTGTACTACAACAAGGGCTGTCACCCATTCTGATGTAGCCCCATATACTGCTGTACTACAACAGGGGCTGTCACCCATTCTGATGTAGCCTCGTATACTGCTGTACTACAACAGGTCACTAAGGGCTGTCACCCATTCTGATGTAGCCCCATATACTGCTGTACTACAACAGGGGCTGTCACCCATTCTGATGTAGCCTCGTAAACTGCTGTACTACAACAGGTCACTAAGGGCTGTCACCCATTCTGATGTAGCCTCATATACCGCTGTACTACAACAGGGGCTGTCACCCATTCTGATGTAGCCTCATATACTGCTGTACTACAACAGGGGCTGTCACCCATTCTGATGTAGCCCCATATACTGCTGTACTACAACAGGGGCCGTCACCCATTCTGATGTAGCCTCATATACTGCTGTACTACAACAGGGGCTGTCACCCATTCTAGTGTAGCCTCATATACTGCTTGACTACAACAGGGGCTGTCACCCATTCTGATGTAGCCCCATATACTACTGTACTACAACAGGGGCTGTCACCCATTCTGATGTAGCCCCATATACTGCTGTACTACAACAGGTCACTAAGGGCTGTCACCCATTCTGATGTAGCCTCATATACTGCTGTACTACAACAGGTCACTAAGGGCTGTCACCCATTCTGATGTAGCCTCATATACTGCTGTACTACAACAGGTCACTAAGGGCTGTCACCCATTCTGATGTAGCCTCATATACTGCTGTACTACAACAGGTCACTAAGGGCTGTCACCCATTCTGATGTAGCCTCATATACTGCTGTACTACAACAGGGGCTGTCACCCATTCTGATGTAGCCTCATATACTGCTGTACTACAACAGGTCACTAAGGGCTGTCACCCATTCTGATGTAGCCCCATATACTGCTGTACTACAACAGGGGCTGTCTGTCACCCATTCTGATGTAGCCCCATATACTGCTGTACTACAACAGGTCACTAAGGGCTGTCACCCATTCTGATGTAGCCTCATAGACTGCTGTACTACAACAGGGGATGTCTGTCACCCATTCTGATGTAGCCCCATATACTGCTGTACTACAACAGGTCACTTAGGGCTGTCACCCATTCTGATGTAGCCCCATATACTGCTGTACTACAACAGGGTCTGTCACCCATTCTGATGTAGCCTCATATACTGCTGTACTACAACAGGTCACTAAGGGCTGTCACCCATTCTGATGTAGCCTCAGATACTGCTGTACTACAACAGGGGCTGTCACCCATTCTGATGTAGCCCCATATACTGCTGTACTACAACAGGTCACTAGGTGCTGTCACCCATTCTGATGTAGCCTCATATAGTGCTGTACTACAACAGGGGCTGTCACCCATTCTGATGTAGCCTTATATACTGCTGTACTACAACAGGGGCTGTCACCCATTCTGATGTAGCCTCGTATACTGCTGTACTACAACAGGGGCTGTCACCCATTCTGATGTAGCCTCATATACTGCTGTACTACAACAAGGGCTGTCACCCATTCTGATGTAGCCCCATATACTGCTGTACTACAACAGGGGCTGTCACCCATTCTGATGTAGCCTCATAGACTGCTGTACTACAACAGGGGCTGTCACCCATTCTGATGTAGCCCCATATACTGCTGTACTACAACAGGGGCTGTCACCCATTCTGATGTAGCCTCATATACTGCTGTACTACAACAAGGGCTGTCACCCATTCTGATGTAGTCCCATATACTGCTGTACTACAACAGGGGCTGTCACCCATTCTGATGTAGCCCCATATACTGCTGTACTACAACAGGGGCTGTCACCCATTCTGATGTAGCCTCGTATACTGCTGTACTACAACAGGTCACTAAGGGCTGTCACCCATTCTGATGTAGCCTCATATACTGCTGTACTACAACAGGTCACTAAGGGCTGTCACCCATTCTGATGTAGCCCCATATACTGCTGTACTACAACAGGGGCTGTCTGTCACCCATTCTGATGTAGCCCCATATACTGCTGTACTACAACAGGTCACTAAGGGCTGTCACCCATTCTGATGTAGCCTCATAGACTGCTGTACTACAACAGGGGATGTCTGTCACCCATTCTGATGTAGCCCCATATACTGCTGTACTACAACAGGTCACTTAGGGCTGTCACCCATTCTGATGTAGCCCCATATACTGCTGTACTACAACAGGGTCTGTCACCCATTCTGATGTAGCCTCATATACTGCTGTACTACAACAGGTCACTAAGGGCTGTCACCCATTCTGATGTAGCCTCATATACTGCTGTACTACAACAGGGGCTGTCACCCATTCTGATGTAGCCCCATATACTGCTGTACTACAACAGGTCACTAGGTGCTGTCACCCATTCTGATGTAGCCTCATATAGTGCTGTACTACAACAGGGGCTGTCACCCATTCTGATGTAGCCTTATATACTGCTGTACTACAACAGGGGCTGTCACCCATTCTGATGTAGCCTCGTATACTGCTGTACTACAACAGGGGCTGTCACCCATTCTGATGTAGCCTCATATACTGCTGTACTACAACAAGGGCTGTCACCCATTCTGATGTAGCCCCATATACTGCTGTACTACAACAGGGGCTGTCACCCATTCTGATGTAGCCTCATATACTGCTGTACTACAACAGGGGCTGTCACCCATTCTGATGTAGCCCCATATACTGCTGTACTACAACAGGTGCTGTCACCCATTCTGATGTAGCCCCATATACTGCTGTACTACAACAGGGGCTGTCACCCATTCTGATGTAGCCCCATATACTGCTGTACTACAACAGGGGCTGTCACCCATTCTGATGTAGCCTCATATACTGCTGTACTACAACAGGGACTGTCACCCATTCTGATGTAGCCTCGTATACTGCTGTACTACAACAGGGGCTGTCACCCATTCTGATGTAGCCCCATATACTGCTGTACTACAACAGGGGCTGTCACCCATTCTGATGTAGCCTCGTATACTGCTGTACTACAACAGGGGCTGTCACCCATTCTGATGTAGCCCCATATACTGCTGTACTACAACAGGGGCTGTCACCCATTCTGATGTAGCCTCATATACTGCTGTACTACAACAGGGACTGTCACCCATTCTGATGTAGCCTCGTATACTGCTGTACTACAACAGGGGCTGTCACCCATTCTGATGTAGCCCCATATACTGCTGTACTACAACAGGGGCTGTCACCCATTCTGATGTAGCCTCATATACTGCTGTACTACAACAGGGGCTGTCACCCATTCTGATGTAGCCTCATATACTGCTGTACTATAACAGGGGCTGTCACCCATTCTGATGTAGCCTCATATACTGCTGTACTACAACAGAGGCTGTCACCCATTCTGATGTAGCCTCATATACTGCTGTACTACAACAGGTCACTAAGGGCTGTCACCCATTCTGATGTAGCCTCATATACTGCTGTACTACAACAGGTCAGTAAGGGCTGTCACCCATTCTGATGTAGCCTCATATACTGCTGTACTACAACAGGGGCTGTCACCCATTCTGATGTAGCCTCATATACTGCTGTACTACAACAGGGGCTGTCACCCATTCTGATGTAGCCCCATATACTGCTGTACTACAACAGGTCAGTAAGGGCTGTCACCCATTCTGATGTAGCCCCATATACTGCTGTACTACAACAGGTCAGTAAGGGCTGTCACCCATTCTGATGTAGCCCCATATACTGCTGTACTACAACAGGGACTGTCACCCATTCTGATGTAGCCTCATATACTGCTGTACTACAACAGGGGCTGTCACCCATTCTGATGTAGCCCCATATACTGCTGTACTACAACAGGTCAGTAAGGGCTGTCACCCATTCTGATGTAGCCTCATATACTGCTGTACTACAACAGGGGCTGTCACCCATTCTAGTGTAGCCTCATATACTGCTTGACTACAACAGGGGCTGTCACCCATTCTGATGTAGCCCCATATACTACTGTACTACAACAGGGGCTGTCACCCATTCTGATGTAGCCCCATATACTGCTGTACTACAACAGGTCACTAAGGGCTGTCACCCATTCTGATGTAGCCTCATATACTGCTGTACTACAACAGGTCACTAAGGGCTGTCACCCATTCTGATGTAGCCTCATATACTGCTGTACTACAACAGGTCACTAAGGGCTGTCACCCATTCTGATGTAGCCTCATATACTGCTGTACTACAACAGGTCACTAAGGGCTGTCACCCATTCTGATGTAGCCTCATATACTGCTGTACTACAACAGGGGCTGTCACCCATTCTGATGTAGCCTCATATACTGCTGTACTACAACAGGTCACTAAGGGCTGTCACCCATTCTGATGTAGCCCCATATACTGCTGTACTACAACAGGGGCTGTCTGTCACCCATTCTGATGTAGCCCCATATACTGCTGTACTACAACAGGTCACTAAGGGCTGTCACCCATTCTGATGTAGCCTCATAGACTGCTGTACTACAACAGGGGATGTCTGTCACCCATTCTGATGTAGCCCCATATACTGCTGTACTACAACAGGTCACTTAGGGCTGTCACCCATTCTGATGTAGCCCCATATACTGCTGTACTACAACAGGGTCTGTCACCCATTCTGATGTAGCCTCATATACTGCTGTACTACAACAGGTCACTAAGGGCTGTCACCCATTCTGATGTAGCCTCATATACTGCTGTACTACAACAGGGGCTGTCACCCATTCTGATGTAGCCCCATATACTGCTGTACTACAACAGGTCACTAGGTGCTGTCACCCATTCTGATGTAGCCTCATATAGTGCTGTACTACAACAGGGGCTGTCACCCATTCTGATGTAGCCTTATATACTGCTGTACTACAACAGGGGCTGTCACCCATTCTGATGTAGCCTCGTATACTGCTGTACTACAACAGGGGCTGTCACCCATTCTGATGTAGCCTCATATACTGCTGTACTACAACAAGGGCTGTCACCCATTCTGATGTAGCCCCATATACTGCTGTACTACAACAGGGGCTGTCACCCATTCTGATGTAGCCTCATAGACTGCTGTACTACAACAGGGGCTGTCACCCATTCTGATGTAGCCCCATATACTGCTGTACTACAACAGGGGCTGTCACCCATTCTGATGTAGCCTCATATACTGCTGTACTACAACAAGGGCTGTCACCCATTCTGATGTAGTCCCATATACTGCTGTACTACAACAGGGGCTGTCACCCATTCTGATGTAGCCCCATATACTGCTGTACTACAACAGGGGCTGTCACCCATTCTGATGTAGCCTCGTATACTGCTGTACTACAACAGGTCACTAAGGGCTGTCACCCATTCTGATGTAGCCTCATATACTGCTGTACTACAACAGGTCACTAAGGGCTGTCACCCATTCTGATGTAGCCCCATATACTGCTGTACTACAACAGGGGCTGTCTGTCACCCATTCTGATGTAGCCCCATATACTGCTGTACTACAACAGGTCACTAAGGGCTGTCACCCATTCTGATGTAGCCTCATAGACTGCTGTACTACAACAGGGGATGTCTGTCACCCATTCTGATGTAGCCCCATATACTGCTGTACTACAACAGGTCACTTAGGGCTGTCACCCATTCTGATGTAGCCCCATATACTGCTGTACTACAACAGGGTCTGTCACCCATTCTGATGTAGCCTCATATACTGCTGTACTACAACAGGTCACTAAGGGCTGTCACCCATTCTGATGTAGCCTCATATACTGCTGTACTACAACAGGGGCTGTCACCCATTCTGATGTAGCCCCATATACTGCTGTACTACAACAGGTCACTAGGTGCTGTCACCCATTCTGATGTAGCCTCATATAGTGCTGTACTACAACAGGGGCTGTCACCCATTCTGATGTAGCCTTATATACTGCTGTACTACAACAGGGGCTGTCACCCATTCTGATGTAGCCTCGTATACTGCTGTACTACAACAGGGGCTGTCACCCATTCTGATGTAGCCTCATATACTGCTGTACTACAACAAGGGCTGTCACCCATTCTGATGTAGCCCCATATACTGCTGTACTACAACAGGGGCTGTCACCCATTCTGATGTAGCCTCATATACTGCTGTACTACAACAGGGGCTGTCACCCATTCTGATGTAGCCCCATATACTGCTGTACTACAACAGGTGCTGTCACCCATTCTGATGTAGCCCCATATACTGCTGTACTACAACAGGGGCTGTCACCCATTCTGATGTAGCCCCATATACTGCTGTACTACAACAGGGGCTGTCACCCATTCTGATGTAGCCTCATATACTGCTGTACTACAACAGGGACTGTCACCCATTCTGATGTAGCCTCGTATACTGCTGTACTACAACAGGGGCTGTCACCCATTCTGATGTAGCCCCATATACTGCTGTACTACAACAGGGGCTGTCACCCATTCTGATGTAGCCTCGTATACTGCTGTACTACAACAGGGGCTGTCACCCATTCTGATGTAGCCCCATATACTGCTGTACTACAACAGGGGCTGTCACCCATTCTGATGTAGCCTCATATACTGCTGTACTACAACAGGGACTGTCACCCATTCTGATGTAGCCTCGTATACTGCTGTACTACAACAGGGGCTGTCACCCATTCTGATGTAGCCCCATATACTGCTGTACTACAACAGGGGCTGTCACCCATTCTGATGTAGCCTCATATACTGCTGTACTACAACAGGGGCTGTCACCCATTCTGATGTAGCCTCATATACTGCTGTACTATAACAGGGGCTGTCACCCATTCTGATGTAGCCTCATATACTGCTGTACTACAACAGAGGCTGTCACCCATTCTGATGTAGCCTCATATACTGCTGTACTACAACAGGTCACTAAGGGCTGTCACCCATTCTGATGTAGCCTCATATACTGCTGTACTACAACAGGTCAGTAAGGGCTGTCACCCATTCTGATGTAGCCTCATATACTGCTGTACTACAACAGGGGCTGTCACCCATTCTGATGTAGCCTCATATACTGCTGTACTACAACAGGGGCTGTCACCCATTCTGATGTAGCCCCATATACTTCTGTACTACAACAGGTCAGTAAGGGCTGTCACCCATTCTGATGTAGCCCCATATACTGCTGTACTACAACAGGTCAGTAAGGGCTGTCACCCATTCTGATGTAGCCCCATATACTGCTGTACTACAACAGGGACTGTCACCCATTCTGATGTAGCCTCATATACTGCTGTACTACAACAGGGGCTGTCACCCATTCTGATGTAGCCCCATATACTGCTGTACTACAACAGGTCAGTAAGGGCTGTCACCCATTCTGATGTAGCCTCATATACTGCTGTACTACAACAGGGGCTGTCACCCATTCTGATGTAGCCTCATATACTGCTGTACTACAACAGGTCAGTAAGGGCTGTCACCCATTCTGATGTAGCCGCATATACTGCTGTACTACAACAGGGGCTGTCACCCATTCTGATGTAGCCCCATATACTGCTGTACTACAACAGGGACTGTCACCCATTCTGATGTAGCCTCATATACTGCTGTACTACAACAGGGGCTGTCACCCATTCTGATGTAGCCTCATATACTGCTGTACTACAACAGGGGCTGTCACCCATTCTGATGTAGCCTCATATACTGCTGTACTACAACAGGTGCTGTCACCCATTCTGATGTAGCCCCATATACTGCTGTACTACAACAGGGGCTGTCACCCATTCTGATGTAGCCTCATATACTGCTGTACTACAACAGGTCAGTAAGGGCTGTCACCCATTCTGATGTAGCCTCATATACTGCTGTACTACAACAGGTCACCAAAGGCTGTCACCCATTCTGATGTAGCCCCATATACTGCTGTACTACAACAGGGGCTGTCACCCATTCTGATGTAGCCTCATATACTGCTGTACTACAACAGGGGCTGTCACCCATTCTGATGTAGCCTCATATACTGCTGTACTACAACAGGGGCTGTCACCCATTCTGATGTAGCCTCATATACTGCTGTACTACAACAGGGGCTGTCACCCATTCTGATGTAGCCTCGTATACTGCTGTACTACAACAGGGGCTGTCACCCATTCTGATGTAGCCTCATATACTGCTGTACTACAACAGGGGCTGTCACCCATTCTGATGTAGCCTCATATACTGCTGTACTACAACAGGGGCTGTCACCCATTCTGATGTAGCCTCATATGCTGCTGTACTACAACAGGGGCTGTCACCCATTCTGATGTAGCCTCATATACTGCTGTACTACAACAGGTCACTGTCACCCATTCTGATGTAGCCTCATATACTGCTGTACTTCAACAGGTCACTAAGGGCTGTCACCCATTCTGATGTAGCCTCGTATACTGCTGTACTACAACAGGGGCTGTCACCCATTCTGATGTAGCCTCATATACTGCTGTACTACAACAGGGGCTGTCACCCATTCTGATGTAGCCTCATATACTGCTGTACTACAACAGGGGCTGTCATCCATTCTGATGTAGCCTCATATACTGCTGTACTACAACAGGGGCTGTCACCCATCCTGATGTAGCCTCATATACTGCTGTACTACAACAGGGGCTGTCACCCATTCTGATGTAGCCTCATATACTGCTGTACTACAACAGGGGCTGTCACCCATTCTGATGTAGCCTCATATACTGCTGTACTACAACAAGTCACTAAGGGCTGTCACCCATCCTGATGTAGCCTCATATACTGCTGTACTACAACAGGGGCTGTCACCCATTCTGATGTAGCCTCGTATACTGCTGTACTACAACAGGGGCTGTCACCCATTCTGATGTAGCCCCATATACTGCTGTACTACAACAGGGGCTGTCACCCATTCTGATGTAGCCTCGTATACTGCTGTACTACAACAGGTCACTTAGGGCTGTCACCCATTCTGATGTAGCCCCATATACCGCTGTACTACAACAGGTCAGTAAGGGCTGTCACCCATTCTGATGTAGCCTCATATACTGCTGTACTACAATAGGGGCTGTCACCCATTCTGATGTAGCCTCGTATACTGCTGTACTACAACAGGGGCTGTCAACCATTCTGATGTAGCCTCGTATACTGCTGTACTACAACAGGGGCTGTCACCCATTCTGATGTAGCCTCAGATACTGCTGTACTACAACAGGGGCTGTCACCCATTCTGATGTAGCCTCATATACTGCTGTACTACAACAGGGGCTGTCACCCATTCTGATGTAGCCTCATATACTGCTGTACTACAACAAGTCACTAAGGGCTGTCACCCATTCTGATGTAGCCTCATATACTGCTGTACTACAACAGGTCAGTAAGTGCTGTCACCCATTCTGATATAGCCTCATATACTGCTGTACTACAACAAGGGCTGTCACCCATTCTGATGTAGCCCCATATACTGCTGTACTACAACAGGTCAGTAAGTGCTGTCACCCATTCTGATATAGCCTCATATACTGCTGTACTACAACAGGGGCTGTCACCCATTCTGATGTAGCCCCATATACTGCTGTACTACAACAGGTCAGTAAGTGCTGTCACCCATTCTGATATAGCCTCATATACTGCTGTACTACAACAAGGGCTGTCACCCATTCTGATGTAGCCCCATATACTGCTGTACTACAACAGGGGCTGTCACCCATTCTGATGTAGCCTCGTATACTGCTGTACTACAACAGGTCACTAAGGGCTGTCACCCATTCTGATGTAGCCCCATATACTGCTGTACTACAACAGGGGCTGTCACCCATTCTGATGTAGCCTCGTAAACTGCTGTACTACAACAGGTCACTAAGGGCTGTCACCCATTCTGATGTAGCCTCATATACCGCTGTACTACAACAGGGGCTGTCACCCATTCTGATGTAGCCTCATATACTGCTGTACTACAACAGGGGCTGTCACCCATTCTGATGTAGCCCCATATACTGCTGTACTACAACAGGGGCCGTCACCCATTCTGATGTAGCCTCATATACTGCTGTACTACAACAGGGGCTGTCACCCATTCTGATGTAGCCTCATATACTGCTTGACTACAACAGGGGCTGTCACCCATTCTGATGTAGCCCCATATACTACTGTACTACAACAGGGGCTGTCACCCATTCTGATGTAGCCCCATATACTGCTGTACTACAACAGGTCACTAAGGGCTGTCACCCATTCTGATGTAGCCTCATATACTGCTGTACTACAACAGGTCACTAAGGGCTGTCACCCATTCTGATGTAGCCTCATATACTGCTGTACTACAACAGGGGCTGTCACCCATTCTGATGTAGCCTCATATACTGCTGTACTACAACAGGTCACTAAGGGCTGTCACCCATTCTGATGTAGCCCCATATACTGCTGTACTACAACAGGGGCTGTCTGTCACCCATTCTGATGTAGCCCCATATACTGCTGTACTACAACAGGTCACTAAGGGCTGTCACCCATTCTGATGTAGCCTCATAGACTGCTGTACTACAACAGGGGATGTCTGTCACCCATTCTGATGTAGCCCCATATACTGCTGTACTACAACAGGTCACTTAGGGCTGTCACCCATTCTGATGTAGCCCCATATACTGCTGTACTACAACAGGGTCTGTCACCCATTCTGATGTAGCCTCATATACTGCTGTACTACAACAGGTCACTAAGGGCTGTCACCCATTCTGATGTAGCCTCATATACTGCTGTACTACAACAGGGGCTGTCACCCATTCTGATGTAGCCCCATATACTGCTGTACTACAACAGGTCACTAGGTGCTGTCACCCATTCTGATGTAGCCTCATATAGTGCTGTACTACAACAGGGGCTGTAACCCATTCTGATGTAGCCTTATATACTGCTGTACTACAACAGGGGCTGTCACCCATTCTGATGTAGCCTCGTATACTGCTGTACTACAACAGGGGCTGTCACCCATTCTGATGTAGCCTCATATACTGCTGTACTACAACAAGGGCTGTCACCCATTCTGATGTAGCCCCATATACTGCTGTACTACAACAGGGGCTGTCACCCATTCTGATGTAGCCTCATAGACTGCTGTACTACAACAGGGGCTGTCACCCATTCTGATGTAGCCCCATATACTGCTGTACTACAACAGGGGCTGTCACCCATTCTGATGTAGCCTCATATACTGCTGTACTACAACAAGGGCTGTCACCCATTCTGATGTAGTCCCATATACTGCTGTACTACAACAGGGGCTGTCACCCATTCTGATGTAGCCCCATATACTGCTGTACTACAACAGGGGCTGTCACCCATTCTGATGTAGCCTCGTATACTGCTGTACTACAACAGGTCACTAAGGGCTGTCACCCATTCTGATGTAGCCTCATATACTGCTGTACTACAACAGGTCACTAAGGGCTGTCACCCATTCTGATGTAGCCCCATATACTGCTGTACTACAACAGGGGCTGTCTGTCACCCATTCTGATGTAGCCCCATATACTGCTGTACTACAACAGGTCACTAAGGGCTGTCACCCATTCTGATGTAGCCTCATAGACTGCTGTACTACAACAGGGGATGTCTGTCACCCATTCTGATGTAGCCCCATATACTGCTGTACTACAACAGGTCACTTAGGGCTGTCACCCATTCTGATGTAGCCCCATATACTGCTGTACTACAACAGGGTCTGTCACCCATTCTGATGTAGCCTCATATACTGCTGTACTACAACAGGTCACTAAGGGCTGTCACCCATTCTGATGTAGCCTCATATACTGCTGTACTACAACAGGGGCTGTCACCCATTCTGATGTAGCCCCATATACTGCTGTACTACAACAGGTCACTAGGTGCTGTCACCCATTCTGATGTAGCCTCATATAGTGCTGTACTACAACAGGGGCTGTCACCCATTCTGATGTAGCCTTATATACTGCTGTACTACAACAGCGGCTGTCACCCATTCTGATGTAGCCTCGTATACTGCTGTACTACAACAGGGGCTGTCACCCATTCTGATGTAGCCTCATATACTGCTGTACTACAACAAGGGCTGTCACCCATTCTGATGTAGCCCCATATACTGCTGTACTACAACAGGGGCTGTCACCCATTCTGATGTAGCCTCATAGACTGCTGTACTACAACAGGGGCTGTCACCCATTCTGATGTAGCCCCATATACTGCTGTACTACAACAGGGGCTGTCACCCATTCTGATGTAGCCTCATATACTGCTGTACTACAACAAGGGCTGTCACCCATTCTGATGTAGTCCCATATACTGCTGTACTACAACAGGGGCTGTCACCCATTCTGATGTAGCCCCATATACTGCTGTACTACAACAGGGGCTGTCACCCATTCTGATGTAGCCTCGTATACTGCTGTACTACAACAGGTCACTAAGGGCTGTCACCCATTCTGATGTAGCCTCGTATACTGCTGTACTACAACAGGTCACTAAGGGCTGTCACCCATTCTGATGTAGCCTCATATACTGCTGTACTACAACAGGGGCTGTCACCCATTCTGATGTAGCCCCATATACTGCTGTACTACAACAAGTCACTAAGGGCTGTCACCCATTCTGATGTAGCCTCATATACTGCTGTACTACAACAGGGGCTGTCACCCATTCTGATGTAGCCTCGTATACTGCTGTACTACAACAGGTCACTAAGGGCTGTCACCCATTCTGATGTAGCCCCATATACTGCTGTACTACAACAGGTCACTAAGGGCTGTCACCCATTCTGATGTAGCCTCATATACTGCTGTACTACAACAGGGGCTGTCACCCATTCTGATGTAGCCTCATATACTGCTGTACTACAACAAGTCACTAAGGGCTGTCACCCATTCTGATGTAGCCTCATATACTGCTGTACTACAACAGGGGCTGTCACCCATTCTGATGTAGCCTCGTATACTGCTGTACTACAACAGGTCACTAAGGGCTGTCACCCATTCTGATGTAGCCCCATATACTGCTGTACTACAACAGGTCACTAAGGGCTGTCACCCATTCTGATGTAGCCTCATATACTGCTGTACTACAACAGGGGCTGTCACCCATTCTGATGTAGCCCCATATACTGCTGTACTACAACAAGTCACTAAGGGCTGTCACCCATTCTGATGTAGCCTCATATACTGCTGTACTACAACAGGGGCTGTCACCCATTCTGATGTAGCCCCATATACTGCTGTACTACAACAGGTCACTAAGTGCTGTCACCCATTCTGATGTAGCCTCATATACTGCTGTACTACAACAGGTCAGTAAGGGCTGTCACCCATTCTGATGTAGCCCCATATACTGCTGTACTACAACAAGTCACTAAGTGCTGTCACCCATTCTGATGTAGCCTCATATACTGCTGTACTACAACAGGTCACTAAGGGCTGTCACCCATTCTGATGTAGCCCCATATACTGCTGTACTACAACAGGTCAGTAAGGGCTGTCACCCATTCTGATGTAGCCCCATACACTGCTGTACTACAACAGGGGCTGTCACCCATTCTGATGTAGCCTCATATACTGCTGTACTACAACAGGGGCTGTCACCCATTCTGATGTAGCCTCGTATACTGCTGTACTACAACAGGGGCTGTCACCCATTCTGATGTAGCCTCGTATACTGCTGTACTACAACAGGGGCTGTCACCCATTCTGATGTAGCCTCATATACTGCTGTACTACAACAGGTCAGTAAGGGCTGTCACCCATTCTGATGTAGCCTCATATACTGCTGTACTACAACAGGGGCTGTCACCCATTCTGATGTAGCCTCATATACCGCTGTACTACAACAGGGGCTGTCACCCATTCTGATGTAGCCCCATATACTGCTGTACTACAACAGGTCAGTAAGGGCTGTCACCCATTCTCATGTAGCCTCATATACTGCTGTACTACAACAGGATCTGTCACCCATTCTCATGTAGCCTCATATACTGCTGTACTACAACAGGGGCTGTCACCCATTCTGATGTAGCCTCATATACTGCTGTACTACAACAGGGGCTGTCACCCATTCTGATGTAGCCTCATATACTGCTGTACTACAACAGGTCAGTAAGGGCTGTCACCCATTCTGATGTAGCCTCATATACTGCTGTACTACAACAGGATCTGTCACCCATTCTAATGTAGCCTCATATACTGCTGTACTACAACAGGTCAGTAAGGGCTGTCACCCATTCTGATGTAGCCTCATATACTGCTGTACTACAACAGGGGCTGTCACCCATTCTGATGTAGCCTCATATACTGCTGTACTACAACAGGGGCTGTCACCCATTCTGATGTAGCCCCATATACTGCTGTACTACAACAGGGGCTGTCACCCATTCTGATGTAGCCTCATATACTGCTGTACTACAACAGGGGCTGTCACCCATTCTGATGTAGCCTCATATACTGCTGTACTACAACAGGGGCTGTCACCCATTCTGATGTAGCCTCATATACTGCTGTACTACAACAGGGGCTGTCACCCATTCTGATGTAGCCTCATATACTGCTGTACTACAACAGGGGCTGTCACCCATTCTGATTTAGCCTCATATACTGCTGTACTACAACAGGTCAGTAAGGGCTGTCACCCATTCTGATGTAGTCCCATATACTGCTGTACTACAACAGGGGCTGTCACCCATTCTGATGTAGCCTCATATACTGCTGTACTACAACAGGGGCTGTCACCCATTCTGATGTAGCCCCATATACTGCTGTACTACAACAGGGGCTGTCACCCATTCTGATGTAGCCTCATATGCTGCTGTACTACAACAGGTCACTAAGGGCCGTCACCCATTCTGATGTAGCCTCATATACTGCTGTACTACAACAGGATCTGTCACCCATTCTGATGTAGCCTCATATACTGCTGTACTACAACAGGTCACTTAGGGCTGTCACCCATTCTGATGTAGCCCCATATACTGCTGTACTACAACAGGGGCTGTCACCCATTCTGATGTAGCCTCATATACTGCTGTACTACAACAGGTCGGTAAGGGCTGTCACCCATTCTGATGTAGCCCCATATACTGCTGTACTACAACAGGTCACTAGGTGCTGTCACCCATTCTGATGTAGCCTCATATACTGCTGTACTACAACAGGGGCTGTCACCCATTCTGATGTAGCCTTATATACTGCTGTACTACAACAGGGGCTGTCACCCATTCTGATGTAGCCTCGTATACTGCTGTACTACAACAGGGGCTGTCACCCATTCTGATGTAGCCTCATATACTGCTGTACTACAACAAGGGCTGTCACCCATTCTGATGTAGCCCCATATACTGCTGTACTACAACAGGGGCTGTCACCCATTCTGATGTAGCCTCATAGACTGCTGTACTACAACAGGGGCTGTCACCCATTCTGATGTAGCCCCATATACTGCTGTACTACAACAGGGGCTGTCACCCATTCTGATGTAGCCTCGTATACTGCTGTACTACAACAGGGGCTGTCACCCATTCTGATGTAGCCCCATATACTGCTGTACTACAACAGGGGCTGTCACCCATTCTGATGTAGCCTCATATACTGCTGTACTACAACAGGGACTGTCACCCATTCTGATGTAGCCTCGTATACTGCTGTACTACAACAGGGGCTGTCACCCATTCTGATGTAGCCCCATATACTGCTGTACTACAACAGGGGCTGTCACCCATTCTGATGTAGCCTCATATACTGCTGTACTACAACAGGGGCTGTCACCCATTCTGATGTAGCCTCATATACTGCTGTACTATAACAGGGGCTGTCACCCATTCTGATGTAGCCTCATATACTGCTGTACTACAACAGAGGCTGTCACCCATTCTGATGTAGCCTCATATACTGCTGTACTACAACAGGTCACTAAGGGCTGTCACCCATTCTGATGTAGCCTCATATACTGCTGTACTACAACAGGTCAGTAAGGGCTGTCACCCATTCTGATGTAGCCTCATATACTGCTGTACTACAACAGGGGCTGTCACCCATTCTGATGTAGCCTCATATACTGCTGTACTACAACAGGGGCTGTCACCCATTCTGATGTAGCCCCATATACTGCTGTACTACAACAGGTCAGTAAGGGCTGTCACCCATTCTGATGTAGCCCCATATACTGCTGTACTACAACAGGTCAGTAAGGGCTGTCACCCATTCTGATGTAGCCCCATATACTGCTGTACTACAACAGGGACTGTCACCCATTCTGATGTAGCCTCATATACTGCTGTACTACAACAGGGGCTGTCACCCATTCTGATGTAGCCCCATATACTGCTGTACTACAACAGGTCAGTAAGGGCTGTCACCCATTCTGATGTAGCCTCATATACTGCTGTACTACAACAGGGGCTGTCACCCATTCTGATGTAGCCTCATATACTGCTGTACTACAACAGGTCAGTAAGGGCTGTCACCCATTCTGATGTAGCCGCATATACTGCTGTACTACAACAGGGGCTGTCACCCATTCTGATGTAGCCCCATATACTGCTGTACTACAACAGGGACTGTCACCCATTCTGATGTAGCCTCATATACTGCTGTACTACAACAGGGGCTGTCACCCATTCTGATGTAGCCTCATATACTGCTGTACTACAACAGGGGCTGTCACCCATTCTGATGTAGCCTCATATACTGCTGTACTACAACAGGTGCTGTCACCCATTCTGATGTAGCCCCATATACTGCTGTACTACAACAGGGGCTGTCACCCATTCTGATGTAGCCCCATATACTGCTGTACTACAACAGGGGCTGTCACCCATTCTGATGTAGCCTCATATACTGCTGTACTACAACAGGTCAGTAAGGGCTGTCACCCATTCTGATGTAGCCTCATATACTGCTGTATTACAACAGGTCACCAAAGGCTGTCACCCATTCTGATGTAGCCCCATATACTGCTGTACTACAACAGGGGCTGTCACCCATTCTGATGTAGCCTCATATACTGCTGTACTACAACAGGGGCTGTCACCCATTCTGATGTAGCCTCATATACTGCTGTACTACAACAGGGGCTGTCACCCATTCTGATGTAGCCTCATATACTGCTGTACTACAACAGGGGCTGTCACCCATTCTGATGTAGCCTCGTATACTGCTGTACTACAACAGGGGCTGTCACCCATTCTGATGTAGCCTCATATACTGCTGTACTACAACAGGGGCTGTCACCCATTCTGATGTAGCCTCATATACTGCTGTACTACAACAGGGGCTGTCACCCATTCTGATGTAGCCTCATATGCTGCTGTACTACAACAGGGGCTGTCACCCATTCTGATGTAGCCTCATATACTGCTGTACTACAACAGGTCACTGTCACCCATTCTGATGTAGCCTCATATACTGCTGTACTTCAACAGGTCACTAAGGGCTGTCACCCATTCTGATGTAGCCTCGTATACTGCTGTACTACAACAGGGGCTGTCACCCATTCTGATGTAGCCTCATATACTGCTGTACTACAACAGGGGCTGTCACCCATTCTGATGTAGCCTCATATACTGCTGTACTACAACAGGGGCTGTCATCCATTCTGATGTAGCCTCATATACTGCTGTACTACAACAGGGGCTGTCACCCATCCTGATGTAGCCTCATATACTGCTGTACTACAACAGGGGCTGTCACCCATTCTGATGTAGCCTCATATACTGCTGTACTACAACAGGGGCTGTCACCCATTCTGATGTAGCCTCATATACTGCTGTACTACAACAAGTCACTAAGGGCTGTCACCCATCCTGATGTAGCCTCATATACTGCTGTACTACAACAGGGGCTGTCACCCATTCTGATGTAGCCTCGTATACTGCTGTACTACAACAGGGGCTGTCACCCATTCTGATGTAGCCCCATATACTGCTGTACTACAACAGGGGCTGTCACCCATTCTGATGTAGCCTCGTATACTGCTGTACTACAACAGGTCACTTAGGGCTGTCACCCATTCTGATGTAGCCCCATATACCGCTGTACTACAACAGGTCAGTAAGGGCTGTCACCCATTCTGATGTAGCCTCATATACTGCTGTACTACAATAGGGGCTGTCACCCATTCTGATGTAGCCTCGTATACTGCTGTACTACAACAGGGGCTGTCAACCATTCTGATGTAGCCTCGTATACTGCTGTACTACAACAGGGGCTGTCACCCATTCTGATGTAGCCTCAGATACTGCTGTACTACAACAGGGGCTGTCACCCATTCTGATGTAGCCTCATATACTGCTGTACTACAACAGGGGCTGTCACCCATTCTGATGTAGCCTCATATACTGCTGTACTACAACAAGTCACTAAGGGCTGTCACCCATTCTGATGTAGCCTCATATACTGCTGTACTACAACAGGTCAGTAAGTGCTGTCACCCATTCTGATATAGCCTCATATACTGCTGTACTACAACAAGGGCTGTCACCCATTCTGATGTAGCCCCATATACTGCTGTACTACAACAGGTCAGTAAGTGCTGTCACCCATTCTGATATAGCCTCATATACTGCTGTACTACAACAGGGGCTGTCACCCATTCTGATGTAGCCCCATATACTGCTGTACTACAACAGGTCAGTAAGTGCTGTCACCCATTCTGATATAGCCTCATATACTGCTGTACTACAACAAGGGCTGTCACCCATTCTGATGTAGCCCCATATACTGCTGTACTACAACAGGGGCTGTCACCCATTCTGATGTAGCCTCGTATACTGCTGTACTACAACAGGTCACTAAGGGCTGTCACCCATTCTGATGTAGCCCCATATACTGCTGTACTACAACAGGGGCTGTCACCCATTCTGATGTAGCCTCGTAAACTGCTGTACTACAACAGGTCACTAAGGGCTGTCACCCATTCTGATGTAGCCTCATATACCGCTGTACTACAACAGGGGCTGTCACCCATTCTGATGTAGCCTCATATACTGCTGTACTACAACAGGGGCTGTCACCCATTCTGATGTAGCCCCATATACTGCTGTACTACAACAGGGGCCGTCACCCATTCTGATGTAGCCTCATAAACTGCTGTACTACAACAGGGGCTGTCACCCATTCTGATGTAGCCTCATATACTGCTTGACTACAACAGGGGCTGTCACCCATTCTGATGTAGCCCCATATACTACTGTACTACAACAGGGGCTGTCACCCATTCTGATGTAGCCCCATATACTGCTGTACTACAACAGGTCACTAAGGGCTGTCACCCATTCTGATGTAGCCTCATATACTGCTGTACTACAACAGGTCACTAAGGGCTGTCACCCATTCTGATGTAGCCTCATATACTGCTGTACTACAACAGGTCACTAAGGGCTGTCACCCATTCTGATGTAGCCTCATATACTGCTGTACTACAACAGGTCACTAAGGGCTGTCACCCATTCTGATGTAGCCTCATATACTGCTGTACTACAACAGGGGCTGTCACCCATTCTGATGTAGCCTCATATACTGCTGTACTACAACAGGTCACTAAGGGCTGTCACCCATTCTGATGAGCCCCATATACTGCTGTACTACAACAGGGGCTGTCTGTCACCCATTCTGATGTAGCCCCATATACTGCTGTACTACAACAGGTCACTAAGGGCTGTCACCCATTCTGATGTAGCCTCATAGACTGCTGTACTACAACAGGGGATGTCTGTCACCCATTCTGATGTAGCCCCATATACTGCTGTACTACAACAGGTCACTTAGGGCTGTCACCCATTCTGATGTAGCCCCATATACTGCTGTACTACAACAGGGTCTGTCACCCATTCTGATGTAGCCTCATATACTGCTGTACTACAACAGGTCACTAAGGGCTGTCACCCATTCTGATGTAGCCTCATATACTGCTGTACTACAACAGGGGCTGTCACCCATTCTGATGTAGCCCCATATACTGCTGTACTACAACAGGTCACTAGGTGCTGTCACCCATTCTGATGTAGCCTCATATAGTGCTGTACTACAACAGGGGCTGTCACCCATTCTGATGTAGCCTTATATACTGCTGTACTACAACAGGGGCTGTCACCCATTCTGATGTAGCCTCGTATACTGCTGTACTACAACAGGGGCTGTCACCCATTCTGATGTAGCCTCATATACTGCTGTACTACAACAAGGGCTGTCACCCATTCTGATGTAGCCCCATATACTGCTGTACTACAACAGGGGCTGTCACCCATTCTGATGTAGCCTCATAGACTGCTGTACTACAACAGGGGCTGTCACCCATTCTGATGTAGCCCCATATACTGCTGTACTACAACAGGGGCTGTCACCCATTCTGATGTAGCCTCATATACTGCTGTACTACAACAAGGGCTGTCACCCATTCTGATGTAGTCCCATATACTGCTGTACTACAACAGGGGCTGTCACCCATTCTGATGTAGCCCCATATACTGCTGTACTACAACAGGGGCTGTCACCCATTCTGATGTAGCCTCGTATACTGCTGTACTACAACAGGTCACTAAGGGCTGTCACCCATTCTGATGTAGCCTCATATACTGCTGTACTACAACAGGTCACTAAGGGCTGTCACCCATTCTGATGTAGCCCCATATACTGCTGTACTACAACAGGGGCTGTCTGTCACCCATTCTGATGTAGCCCCATATACTGCTGTACTACAACAGGTCACTAAGGGCTGTCACCCATTCTGATGTAGCCTCATAGACTGCTGTACTACAACAGGGGATGTCTGTCACCCATTCTGATGTAGCCCCATATACTGCTGTACTACAACAGGTCACTTAGGGCTGTCACCCATTCTGATGTAGCCCCATATACTGCTGTACTACAACAGGGTCTGTCACCCATTCTGATGTAGCCTCATATACTGCTGTACTACAACAGGTCACTAAGGGCTGTCACCCATTCTGATGTAGCCTCATATACTGCTGTACTACAACAGGGGCTGTCACCCATTCTGATGTAGCCCCATATACTGCTGTACTACAACAGGTCACTAGGTGCTGTCACCCATTCTGATGTAGCCTCATATAGTGCTGTACTACAACAGGGGCTGTCACCCATTCTGATGTAGCCTTATATACTGCTGTACTACAACAGGGGCTGTCACCCATTCTGATGTAGCCTCGTATACTGCTGTACTACAACAGGGGCTGTCACCCATTCTGATGTAGCCTCATATACTGCTGTACTACAACAAGGGCTGTCACCCATTCTGATGTAGCCCCATATACTGCTGTACTACAACAGGGGCTGTCACCCATTCTGATGTAGCCTCATAGACTGCTGTACTACAACAGGGGCTGTCACCCATTCTGATGTAGCCCCATATACTGCTGTACTACAACAGGGGCTGTCACCCATTCTGATGTAGCCTCATATACTGCTGTACTACAACAAGGGCTGTCACCCATTCTGATGTAGTCCCATATACTGCTGTACTACAACAGGGGCTGTCACCCATTCTGATGTAGCCCCATATACTGCTGTACTACAACAGGGGCTGTCACCCATTCTGATGTAGCCTCGTATACTGCTGTACTACAACAGGTCACTAAGGGCTGTCACCCATTCTGATGTAGCCTCGTATACTGCTGTACTACAACAGGTCACTAAGGGCTGTCACCCATTCTGATGTAGCCTCATATACTGCTGTACTACAACAGGGGCTGTCACCCATTCTGATGTAGCCCCATATACTGCTGTACTACAACAAGTCACTAAGGGCTGTCACCCATTCTGATGTAGCCTCATATACTGCTGTACTACAACAGGGGCTGTCACCCATTCTGATGTAGCCTCGTATACTGCTGTACTACAACAGGTCACTAAGGGCTGTCACCCATTCTGATGTAGCCCCATATACTGCTGTACTACAACAGGTCACTAAGGGCTGTCACCCATTCTGATGTAGCCTCATATACTGCTGTACTACAACAGGGGCTGTCACCCATTCTGATGTAGCCTCATATACTGCTGTACTACAACAAGTCACTAAGGGCTGTCACCCATTCTGATGTAGCCTCATATACTGCTGTACTACAACAGGGGCTGTCACCCATTCTGATGTAGCCTCGTATACTGCTGTACTACAACAGGTCACTAAGGGCTGTCACCCATTCTGATGTAGCCCCATATACTGCTGTACTACAACAGGTCACTAAGGGCTGTCACCCATTCTGATGTAGCCTCATATACTGCTGTACTACAACAGGGGCTGTCACCCATTCTGATGTAGCCCCATATACTGCTGTACTACAACAAGTCACTAAGGGCTGTCACCCATTCTGATGTAGCCTCATATACTGCTGTACTACAACAGGGGCTGTCACCCATTCTGATGTAGCCCCATATACTGCTGTACTACAACAGGTCACTAAGTGCTGTCACCCATTCTGATGTAGCCTCATATACTGCTGTACTACAACAGGTCAGTAAGGGCTGTCACCCATTCTGATGTAGCCCCATATACTGCTGTACTACAACAAGTCACTAAGTGCTGTCACCCATTCTGATGTAGCCTCATATACTGCTGTACTACAACAGGTCACTAAGGGCTGTCACCCATTCTGATGTAGCCCCATATACTGCTGTACTACAACAGGTCAGTAAGGGCTGTCACCCATTCTGATGTAGCCCCATACACTGCTGTACTACAACAGGGGCTGTCACCCATTCTGATGTAGCCTCATATACTGCTGTACTACAACAGGGGCTGTCACCCATTCTGATGTAGCCTCGTATACTGCTGTACTACAACAGGGGCTGTCACCCATTCTGATGTAGCCTCGTATACTGCTGTACTACAACAGGGGCTGTCACCCATTCTGATGTAGCCTCATATACTGCTGTACTACAACAGGTCAGTAAGGGCTGTCACCCATTCTGATGTAGCCTCATATACTGCTGTACTACAACAGGGGCTGTCACCCATTCTGATGTAGCCTCATATACCGCTGTACTACAACAGGGGCTGTCACCCATTCTGATGTAGCCCCATATACTGCTGTACTACAACAGGTCAGTAAGGGCTGTCACCCATTCTCATGTAGCCTCATATACTGCTGTACTACAACAGGATCTGTCACCCATTCTGATGTAGCCTCATATACTGCTGTACTACAACAGGGGCTGTCACCCATTCTGATGTAGCCTCATATACTGCTGTACTACAACAGGGGCTGTCACCCATTCTGATGTAGCCTCATATACTGCTGTACTACAACAGGTCAGTAAGGGCTGTCACCCATTCTGATGTAGCCTCATATACTGCTGTACTACAACAGGATCTGTCACCCATTCTAATGTAGCCTCATATACTGCTGTACTACAACAGGTCAGTAAGGGCTGTCACCCATTCTGATGTAGCCTCATATACTGCTGTACTACAACAGGGGCTGTCACCCATTCTGATGTAGCCTCATATACTGCTGTACTACAACAGGGGCTGTCACCCATTCTGATGTAGCCCCATATACTGCTGTACTACAACAGGGGCTGTCACCCATTCTGATGTAGCCTCATATACTGCTGTACTACAACAGGGGCTGTCACCCATTCTGATGTAGCCTCATATACTGCTGTACTACAACAGGGGCTGTCACCCATTCTGATGTAGCCTCATATACTGCTGTACTACAACAGGGGCTGTCACCCATTCTGATGTAGCCTCATATACTGCTGTACTACAACAGGGGCTGTCACCCATTCTGATTTAGCCTCATATACTGCTGTACTACAACAGGTCAGTAAGGGCTGTCACCCATTCTGATGTAGTCCCATATACTGCTGTACTACAACAGGGGCTGTAACCCATTCTGATGTAGCCTCATATACTGCTGTACTACAACAGGGGCTGTCACCCATTCTGATGTAGCCCCATATACTGCTGTACTACAACAGGGGCTGTCACCCATTCTGATGTAGCCTCATATGCTGCTGTACTACAACAGGTCACTAAGGGCCGTCACCCATTCTGATGTAGCCTCATATACTGCTGTACTACAACAGGATCTGTCACCCATTCTGATGTAGCCTCATATACTGCTGTACTACAACAGGTCACTTAGGGCTGTCACCCATTCTGATGTAGCCCCATATACTGCTGTACTACAACAGGGGCTGTCACCCATTCTGATGTAGCCTCATATACTGCTGTACTACAACAGGTCGGTAAGGGCTGTCACCCATTCTGATGTAGCCCCATATACTGCTGTACTACAACAGGTCACTAGGTGCTGTCACCCATTCTGATGTAGCCTCATATACTGCTGTACTACAACAGGGGCTGTCACCCATTCTGATGTAGCCTTATATACTGCTGTACTACAACAGGGGCTGTCACCCATTCTGATGTAGCCTCGTATACTGCTGTACTTCAACAGGGGCTGTCACCCATTCTGATGTAGCCTCATATACTGCTGTACTACAACAAGGGCTGTCACCCATTCTGATGTAGCCCCATATACTGCTGTACTACAACAGGGGCTGTCACCCATTCTGATGTAGCCTCATAGACTGCTGTACTACAACAGGGGCTGTCACCCATTCTGATGTAGCCCCATATACTGCTGTACTACAACAGGGGCTGTCACCCATTCTGATGTAGCCTCATATACTGCTGTACTACAACAAGGGCTGTCACCCATTCTGATGTAGTCCCATATACTGCTGTACTACAACAGGGGCTGTCACCCATTCTGATGTAGCCCCATATACTGCTGTACTACAACAGGGGCTGTCACCCATTCTGATGTAGCCTCGTATACTGCTGTACTACAACAGGTCACTAAGGGCTGTCACCCATTCTGATGTAGCCTCGTATACTGCTGTACTACAACAGGTCACTAAGGGCTGTCACCCATTCTGATGTAGCCTCATATACTGCTGTACTACAACAGGGGCTGTCACCCATTCTGATGTAGCCCCATATACTGCTGTACTACAACAAGTCACTAAGGGCTGTCACCCATTCTGATGTAGCCTCATATACTGCTGTACTACAACAGGGGCTGTCACCCATTCTGATGTAGCCTCGTATACTGCTGTACTACAACAGGTCACTAAGGGCTGTCACCCATTCTGATGTAGCCCCATATACTGCTGTACTACAACAGGTCACTAAGGGCTGTCACCCATTCTGATGTAGCCTCATATACTGCTGTACTACAAGAGGGGCTGTCACCCATTCTGATGTAGCCTCATATACTGCTGTACTACAACAAGTCACTAAGGGCTGTCACCCATTCTGATGTAGCCTCATATACTGCTGTACTACAACAGGGGCTGTCACCCATTCTGATGTAGCCTCGTATACTGCTGTACTACAACAGGTCACTAAGGGCTGTCACCCATTCTGATGTAGCCCCATATACTGCTGTACTACAACAGGTCACTAAGGGCTGTCACCCATTCTGATGTAGCCTCATATACTGCTGTACTACAACAGGGGCTGTCACCCATTCTGATGTAGCCCCATATACTGCTGTACTACAACAAGTCACTAAGGGCTGTCACCCATTCTGATGTAGCCTCATATACTGCTGTACTACAACAGGGGCTGTCACCCATTCTGATGTAGCCCCATATACTGCTGTACTACAACAGGTCACTAAGTGCTGTCACCCATTCTGATGTAGCCTCATATACTGCTGTACTACAACAGGTCAGTAAGGGCTGTCACCCATTCTGATGTAGCCCCATATACTGCTGTACTACAACAAGTCACTAAGTGCTGTCACCCATTCTGATGTAGCCTCATATACTGCTGTACTACAACAGGTCACTAAGGGCTGTCACCCATTCTGATGTAGCCCCATATACTGCTGTACTACAACAGGTCAGTAAGGGCTGTCACCCATTCTGATGTAGCCCCATACACTGCTGTACTACAACAGGGGCTGTCACCCATTCTGATGTAGCCTCATATACTGCTGTACTACAACAGGGGCTGTCACCCATTCTGATGTAGCCTCGTATACTGCTGTACTACAACAGGGGCTGTCACCCATTCTGATGTAGCCTCGTATACTGCTGTACTACAACAGGGGCTGTCACCCATTCTGATGTAGCCTCATATACTGCTGTACTACAACAGGTCAGTAAGGGCTGTCACCCATTCTGATGTAGCCTCATATACTGCTGTACTACAACAGGGGCTGTCACCCATTCTGATGTAGCCTCATATACCGCTGTACTACAACAGGGGCTGTCACCCATTCTGATGTAGCCCCATATACTGCTGTACTACAACAGGTCAGTAAGGGCTGTCACCCATTCTCATGTAGCCTCATATACTGCTGTACTACAACAGGATCTGTCACCCATTCTGATGTAGCCTCATATACTGCTGTACTACAACAGGGGCTGTCACCCATTCAGATGTAGCCTCATATACTGCTGTACTACAACAGGGGCTGTCACCCATTCTAATGTAGCCTCATATACTGCTGTACTACAACAGGTCAGTAAGGGCTGTCACCCATTCTGATGTAGCCTCATATACTGCTGTACTACAACAGGGGCTGTCACCCATTCTGATGTAGCCTCATATACTGCTGTACTACAACAGGGGCTGTCACCCATTCTGATGTAGCCTCATATACTGCTGTACTACAACAGGGGCTGTCACCCATTCTGATGTAGCCCCATATACTGCTGTACTACAACAGGGGCTGTCACCCATTCTGATGTAGCCTCATATACTGCTGTACTACAACAGGGGCTGTCACCCATTCTGATGTAGCCCCATATACTGCTGTACTACAACAGGGGCTGTCACCCATTCTGATGTAGCCTCATATACTGCTGTACTACAACAGGGGCTGTCACCCATTCTGATGTAGCCCCATATACTGCTGTACTACAACAGGGGCTGTCACCCATTCTGATGTAGCCTCATATACTGCTGTACTACAACAGGGGCTGTCACCCATTCTGATGTAGCCTCATATACTGCTGTACTACAACAGGGGCTGTAACCCATTCTGATGTAGCCTCATATACTGCTGTACTACAACAGGGGCTGTCACCCATTCTGATGTAGCCCCATATACTGCTGTACTACAACAGGGGCTGTCACCCATTCTGATGTAGCCTCATATGCTGCTGTACTACAACAGGTCACTAAGGGCCGTCACCCATTCTGATGTAGCCTCATATACTGCTGTACTACAACAGGATCTGTCACCCATTCTGATGTAGCCTCATATACTGCTGTACTACAACAGGTCACTTAGGGCTGTCACCCATTCTGATGTAGCCCCATATACTGCTGTACTACAACAGGGGCTGTCACCCATTCTGATGTAGCCTCATATACTGCTGTACTACAACAGGTCGGTAAGGGCTGTCACCCATTCTGATGTAGCCCCATATACTGCTGTACTACAACAGGTCACTAGGTGCTGTCACCCATTCTGATGTAGCCTCATATACTGCTGTACTACAACAGGGGCTGTCACCCATTCTGATGTAGCCTTATATACTGCTGTACTACAACAGGGGCTGTCACCCATTCTGATGTAGCCTCGTATACTGCTGTACTTCAACAGGGGCTGTCACCCATTCTGATGTAGCCTCATATACTGCTGTACTACAACAAGGGCTGTCACCCATTCTGATGTAGCCCCATATACTGCTGTACTACAACAGGGGCTGTCACCCATTCTGATGTAGCCTCATAGACTGCTGTACTACAACAGGGGCTGTCACCCATTCTGATGTAGCCCCATATACTGCTGTACTACAACAGGGGCTGTCACCCATTCTGATGTAGCCTCATATACTGCTGTACTACAACAAGGGCTGTCACCCATTCTGATGTAGTCCCATATACTGCTGTACTACAACAGGGGCTGTCACCCATTCTGATGTAGCCCCATATACTGCTGTACTACAACAGGGGCTGTCACCCATTCTGATGTAGCCTCGTATACTGCTGTACTACAACAGGTCACTAAGGGCTGTCACCCATTCTGATGTAGCCTCGTATACTGCTGTACTACAACAGGTCACTAAGGGCTGTCACCCATTCTGATGTAGCCTCATATACTGCTGTACTACAACAGGGGCTGTCACCCATTCTGATGTAGCCCCATATACTGCTGTACTACAACAAGTCACTAAGGGCTGTCACCCATTCTGATGTAGCCTCATATACTGCTGTACTACAACAGGGGCTGTCACCCATTCTGATGTAGCCTCGTATACTGCTGTACTACAACAGGTCACTAAGGGCTGTCACCCATTCTGATGTAGCCCCATATACTGCTGTACTACAACAGGTCACTAAGGGCTGTCACCCATTCTGATGTAGCCTCATATACTGCTGTACTACAAGAGGGGCTGTCACCCATTCTGATGTAGCCTCATATACTGCTGTACTACAACAAGTCACTAAGGGCTGTCACCCATTCTGATGTAGCCTCATATACTGCTGTACTACAACAGGGGCTGTCACCCATTCTGATGTAGCCTCGTATACTGCTGTACTACAACAGGTCACTAAGGGCTGTCACCCATTCTGATGTAGCCCCATATACTGCTGTACTACAACAGGTCACTAAGGGCTGTCACCCATTCTGATGTAGCCTCATATACTGCTGTACTACAACAGGGGCTGTCACCCATTCTGATGTAGCCCCATATACTGCTGTACTACAACAAGTCACTAAGGGCTGTCACCCATTCTGATGTAGCCTCATATACTGCTGTACTACAACAGGGGCTGTCACCCATTCTGATGTAGCCCCATATACTGCTGTACTACAACAGGTCACTAAGTGCTGTCACCCATTCTGATGTAGCCTCATATACTGCTGTACTACAACAGGTCAGTAAGGGCTGTCACCCATTCTGATGTAGCCCCATATACTGCTGTACTACAACAAGTCACTAAGTGCTGTCACCCATTCTGATGTAGCCTCATATACTGCTGTACTACAACAGGTCACTAAGGGCTGTCACCCATTCTGATGTAGCCCCATATACTGCTGTACTACAACAGGTCAGTAAGGGCTGTCACCCATTCTGATGTAGCCCCATACACTGCTGTACTACAACAGGGGCTGTCACCCATTCTGATGTAGCCTCATATACTGCTGTACTACAACAGGGGCTGTCACCCATTCTGATGTAGCCTCGTATACTGCTGTACTACAACAGGGGCTGTCACCCATTCTGATGTAGCCTCGTATACTGCTGTACTACAACAGGGGCTGTCACCCATTCTGATGTAGCCTCATATACTGCTGTACTACAACAGGTCAGTAAGGGCTGTCACCCATTCTGATGTAGCCTCATATACTGCTGTACTACAACAGGGGCTGTCACCCATTCTGATGTAGCCTCATATACCGCTGTACTACAACAGGGGCTGTCACCCATTCTGATGTAGCCCCATATACTGCTGTACTACAACAGGTCAGTAAGGGCTGTCACCCATTCTCATGTAGCCTCATATACTGCTGTACTACAACAGGATCTGTCACCCATTCTGATGTAGCCTCATATACTGCTGTACTACAACAGGGGCTGTCACCCATTCAGATGTAGCCTCATATACTGCTGTACTACAACAGGTCAGTAAGGGCTGTCACCCATTCTGATGTAGCCTCATATACTGCTGTACTACAACAGGGGCTGTCACCCATTCTGATGTAGCCTCATATACTGCTGTACTACAACAGGGGCTGTCACCCATTCTGATGTAGCCTCATATACTGCTGTACTACAACAGGGGCTGTCACCCATTCTGATGTAGCCCCATATACTGCTGTACTACAACAGGGGCTGTCACCCATTCTGATGTAGCCTCATATACTGCTGTACTACAACAGGGGCTGTCACCCATTCTGATGTAGCCCCATATACTGCTGTACTACAACAGGGGCTGTCACCCATTCTGATGTAGCCTCATATACTGCTGTACTACAACAGGGGCTGTCACCCATTCTGATGTAGCCCCATATACTGCTGTACTACAACAGGGGCTGTCACCCATTCTGATGTAGCCTCATATACTGCTGTACTACAACAGGGGCTGTCACCCATTCTGATGTAGCCTCATATACTGCTGTACTATAACATGTCAGCAAGTCACTAAGTGTTACAGGCCCCATACGCTGAGGCTGATGCACACTAGATCTTGAGGTGCATGGCCCTACATATAATGTACAAATGTGCTACTCCGTTTCCAATAGTTTTCATTTGGTCTCACAATCCGCAAATAGCATTTCAACCATGGAAAAAAGCGCCTTCACCACAGCAGCTCTATCCACTGCAGCCGGCCCCTTTAATACATTGTATCCATCAGACTCATTGCCACTTGGTGCTTGGCTACTTTCCAACTCAAGGTGATCTTTAAGGCTCAGGTCAGTGTCCACTTCCACCCCTGGTGGCAAACAGGGGAGCTATTTCCTTCACAAAAATGAAAACATGGGGCACCATTTCCTGTTGAGGAGATAGAGCTGTGGCTCCGGACCCTGTTACCCTCAGGGCTGCCTCAGCCAATGGGAAACCCCAACACACGGGGTGTCAGGAGCAGGAAGCAATCAGGGGAGAGTTCTGATTGGAGCAGGGAGCAGGTCAAGGGCTGAGGCTGTTTGTAAGGTGATATGTGATTGGTTGGTTATTGGTGATTTACTGCGGGCTAGGGTGTAACCTCCATAGAACCAACACAACTGTGTCTAAGAAGGCATTTGAGACTTTAGTGACCCTCCACAGAACAACTGCATCATCACTTATTTATACTATTTGTAGTTAATGAATTTTTAAAATGTGTTGTTCTTCTGATGTAAAAGTTTGGGCAACTATAATATCAATATCATTACAAAACATGACGAGAGTTAAGCGTTTCCCTCGCAGATTGGTGTTAAGCCTACAGCCCTGACTGCCCCTTTACCCGGGTGTAGAAATTGAGCCATATTCAGTGTGGTAATAAACAAAGCTAGCACCCTCCGTATCATGACGTATCAAATAACGTACAAACACAATCTCACAGCAGGTCATAAAGGGCACATAACATGCAGAGGGGGACGGGGAAACAACAGTTCTGTAACTATACCAACTGGGGTTGTGGTAGGCAGGGGTATGCTGTGACAAAGGAAGACACAGAGAGGAAAATACACAGCATTTCTGAGCTACTCATTTCCATTTCATTCTTATTGGATTACATCATATCATGGAGGTATAGCTTAAAGTAGGTTGTCGACTGTGGTCACACTGATTGGGCCAGACCCAGCCTCAATTTAGTTCCTCAGTTGAGTTAAATGTAAATGTAGGTACAGGTCATATTTGAGGGTCTCGAACACTATTTAGCTCGAGTTTTCAGTTCAACAACATTAGCCATGTATGCCCTGAGTGAGTTTCATCTGCAATTCAAGTATCCCTGATAGTGAAAGTGTCAATGGATACAGTTTAGATTGTCAGGCTGTTGTTCTCTCAGTCACCTACATTAGCCCTGAGTATAGGGTGTTGATGTTTGCAGCATGTGGAGATTAAACCTACAAAAACTCTTAATGAGATTCATTAATCCATATTGTGGTAAAACAGTATCTTTTTAATCAACCTCCACGGATTGATGTTATTAGGTTCTAAGGCACTGGTGTAATTATCAGGCTTAGTCGTGCATATAATATCACCAACCAAAAATCAATACAGCCGCATAAAAACTCTTCTTTAGGGACCTGCAAGCTTACACCATGATGTGGTTGAAAGAAAAAAAAAACAATGTAAAAAATGCTATATGTTTATCCATACACAGCACATTATAGACTATTCACGCAGCCCCCAGGTGGCTCTGGTGTTCACTGTTCTGGCACCTTGCATCATACTGTCATGTACTCGGGCTGTATGTGTAGGCTGAAGACTCTTACACTGGGTCTCTGAGAAAAGAAAACTGACAAAGTATAGTTAGCCTTCATTGAGGCTATCTATTTGTTTAAAGCACGGCAAGCTCCCTCCATCAACAAATAGTCTGTGGTCAGCAATTTGAAAATCAAAATTGCATTGAAAGAAGTCCTAATAATAAAGCCTGAATTTATACAAAATGCAATTCAAATTGTAATCCATCAAATATTTATTTAACATAATCTGTATTGCATATTTGACGTAACTGCTGAAATTGTATGCTCATTTGACAAATAAACTATGAACTATTTTTGCTTCTTGTTGCTCAGGGTGGTTAATGGACCTCTCGTTGTGTGACTTAACACGAGCGGGCTGAGAGTTGGTGTGAGAACTGTGTGTCACATTAACATGGATGACGAGGGTTGGTGTGAAGCTGTTAATGTGGATGGACTGTAAAAAGCCGGAAGGGGAAGTAGGTAATGTGCCGTGTCTGAATGCAACCACCGCCTGTCAAACAGACTCCTTCCACCCATGTAGTTACTGCTGCAGCCTGCAGGAGGCATCCATACCAGGCCTCCACTGGTACTAAAGGCCCTACAGCTGTAACGTCATTGCTGTTATTGCATAGGCCCTGTTAGAAACAGCACTCTTATTGCGTAGGCCCTGTTAGAAACAGCACTGTTATTGCGTAGGCCCTATGACTGTTAGAAACACCACTGTTATCATATAGGCCCTATGACTGTTAGAAACATCACTGTTATCATGTAGGCCCTATGACTGTTAGAAACACCACCAATGTTATCATATAGGCCCTATGACTGCTAGAAACACCACTACTGTTATCATGTAGGCCCTATGACTGTTAGAAACACCACCAATGTTATCATATAGGCCCTATGACTGCTAGAAACACCACTACTGTTATCATGTAGGCCCTATGACTGTTAGAAACACCCCACTGTTATTATATAGGCCCTATGACTGTTAGAAACACCACTGTTATCATATAGGCCCTATGACTGTTAGAAACATCACTGTTATCATATAGGCCCTATGACTGTTAGAAAAATCACTGTTATTGTGTAGGCCCTATGACTGTTAGAAACAGCACTGTAATCATATAGGCCCTATGACTGTTAGAAACAGCACTGTTATCATATAGGCCCTATGACTGTTAGAAACATCACTGTAATCATATAGGCCCTATGACTGTTAGAAACATCACTGTTATCATATAGGCCCTATGACTGTTGGAAACAGCACTGTTATCATATAGGCCCTATGACTGTTAGAAACACCCCCACTGTTATCATATAGGCCCTATGACTGTTAGAAACACCACCACTGTTATCATATAGGTCCTATGACTGTTAGAAACACCACTGTTATCATATAGGCCCTATGACTGTTAGAAACAGCACTGTTACCATGTAGGCCCTATGACTGTTAGAAACACTACCACATCATTCATACTATGTTATCTGGTACTTAGGCCATACCTTTCGGCTTGTTTTGATGTAATTCCAGCTAATATAGATAACTCAGAGAGCCTAGAAAGCTGTGTTACCTTGGTTGGATAAGGACTAAATCCCCCCCCCCCTTCTCTTCCTACACACACCCACACACACCCACATCCCATACACACACACACACACACACACACACACACACACACACCCACACCCACCCACATGCACGCACCCACCCACCCACCCACCCACACACAAACAATGCATGCACACACACATGCATGCACGCACGCACACACACATGCACGCACGCACACACACACACACACACACAAACACACAGGCTGTTATAAAACACCAGCTGCGGTGACGCTGAAATAACAAGGTATAAAACCTGGCCGTCAGCTGCACTGTGTGTATGTGGGGATGGGAGTGTGATTAGGCTCCTTCCATGAGACACATGTTATGTTTTTCAGGAGCCAAATTGGACCTTTTTTTGTCTTGACAAATGTATTTAATAATGGTACTTGATATCCATATGCAGTCTGTTTGTACTTAAAGGCTGCAGAGATTGATATTGGAATTGGATCTATATATATACTCTGCAAGTAACAGTTACCTGAAGCCACAGCAACATCAGACATGACAGACAGGGAGTCTGGTTACACTACACTCTGCTGCTGTCCTACTCATCTGGAATCAACTTGGTTTCTTTTTTCTCTGTATGATGTCATTTGAGCCCCAACTGTCTGGCTCAAGGTGTGACACTATGTTTCATTCATTAACTTTTTCTATCATGTTGGGGAGTGGTTTAGGAGAAGTGATAGATTGATGGGGGTAGGGTGGGGGTAGGACTGATGAGACAGAGACAGGGAACATGGACCTAGTTATTGTACACCAAGTACAGCTTTAATCCGGGACAACTGATACGCCGGGGACACGATGCAATATGAGGAGAGGGAAAGGTTTGTTGTCAAGTTCCTTTTACCAACAATTTCATGGGAATGCTGCATGTTTTCACAATCAAACATATGGTCTGCGGAACATTGCCTATTATTACCAAATTACGATAGCATCATTAAAGTATGAAGCTTTCTTAGACAGGTTCAATTTATACTATACAGTACTTTCCAATTGTGTCATTTTGGTTTACTTAGTTACAAATTCAATGTGACTAAATGAGAAAATGCATAACTCTCTGACAGTGTCAGTGTGAATGAACACAAAAGTAATAAAAGGGAAAGCTGCATTCAGTTTTCGATGGTGCTAAGCAACAAAAGGAAGAAAAGCAAAAACCACTGAAATGCCTTAATAGTGTAGCTGTTGGCTATTCTAAATAGTCATCAGCTAGGATTCCAGATTCGAAAATAGGTTGTTAGAAATTACTCTTTATTCATTTGACATATGGCTCGTAATCATACAGACAGATGGTGATATTCAAATATACTTTCCAACAACATGTGATGTATGAACATACAGGAGTGATACGCTCACAGTCTTATCAACAATTACTCAACGTCCAAGGCTCTTTCCCATCTCGGTACACTCCCGATTAGCCTGACTCCCCAGGGGGAGTCAGACTCGGAGTTGAATACTAATGTGTCTATCTCCAATGTTCCCCGAAGGGCAGAACGGAGAGGGACGCAGGGTCATCGAGGTAGGAGCAGCAGCAGGACAAGTCCACAAAGTATAACAGAGTTCTAGGAATCTCTGCTGAGGAACAACCAGGCCGGCCGAAGTGCACAGCAAGACTGAGTCCCCGAGTAGAAGAACCCAGGGGTTTATATACCGGGGATTATATAATTCCACTTCATAACTCGTAAACACTTGAGTTCCCGAGGAACTCCGGTTAACCTGAAACTGGTTTCCCGACCCGACGCAGTACCCGAACAAGTTTTGGTCATACGTGGCGGTCCTGGCTCGGTTCATATCACCAGGTTGCACTCCACCAATCCTCAGGTGCCAGATTATGTAATCACATACCGAAGTCCAGACAGGAGTGCGGCCCCGATACCCCTCAACAAGCACAACCGAACGAGCCAATCCGGTTCTATAGAAATAGTACAGCGTCCCACTACAATAGTAACAGAACTTGTCCCTGTACAGTTTGACTTGTACTGCCTCCTCATGGTAACCTGTAAGAGGCATCAGGTGGCAATAAGGCAGCTTTTACAGCTTAAAGCTTTCTTTAAACCTAAATGTCACCAGAAAGGATGATCCCTGTGTAGCTTCTTGGAGCACCCTCTCACAATGACTGTTCAGATGATCATTTTACTTTCATTCTCAGTTTACTTCATGAAAGGTTAAAATAAAAGATTTCAACAGACAAAAGCTATCCTTTTCTAATCTGAACAAACATGTTGTGGCAAGAGGACAACTTGGTAAATTGGGGAAACTGTATTGAACGGTGAGCGGAGGGATGTGTATCAGATTACAAGTCCTACCTCCTCCACTGACGTGTTTCGGGGGTGGGCGTTATGCTACTTACAGGGAGGCAGGGAGCAGGGTGAAGATGGGGGCCTGAGGCAGTGTAGACCAGGACTCATAGTGTGGCAGATACAATGACAGACAGCTACAATGAGCAGTAATGAACTAGGCACAAAAAAATGCTGACACATGTACTACTGTTACACCCGCCCCTAGGCACACGTAGGGGCTGAATTAATACAGGGGGGGGGGGCAGGTAGGTGTACCTAGAACATGGGCGAAGCAGGCAGGTATGGGACACACATAAGGAGCTAGAGGAAAATTTACATTCTGAGGACAATAGATATTTTTTTACATAATCCATGGATACATTAATTTGATTTCAGTTTTACAGAAAGGTGAGGGGATATCAGGAACATGTAAAGTACTATTCAGTGTAAAGCTGAACATCGTCAACATAGACGATAAAAGTCACATCTCACGAGTAATTGACGTCCTGACATGTAGGACACTTATAGGACTGTTTTACAGTTATCACAAACTGACAGCCCATAGTGAGCTCCCATCAGGTACAAGTATTCTGACAGCCCCCCCCCCCCCCCACACACACACTATTACAAACTGACAGCCCATAGTGAGTTACCATCAGGCTGTAGACAAGTATTCTGACAGCCCCCCCCCCCCCCACACACACACAGACCGTCCTCATCCCCGTGCAGCTTTAATTAATATTGGGTTATTACAGGCTGAATGTGTCAGGCTGATTACACCCACCATGACGCCCCCTCTCCCCATGCACCAGCCAGCAACCCCCTGCTGCAACCTCCAGCAAGAGCTGATGCTTCCTGATCACTACTGCCAGCTCCCTGCCTCACGGTCTGCCTGCCCACCTCCCTGTCTGCCTCCCTGTCTGCCCACCTCCCTGTCTGCCCACCTCCCTGTCTGCCTGCCTCCCTGTCTGCCTGCCTCCCTGTCTGCCCACCTCCCTGTCTGCCCACTTCCCTGTCTGCCTGCCTCCCTGTCTGCCTGCCTCATTGACAATGCCACTGTCGTACCTGGAGCCGCGTTCATTTGTTCTGATTTAAATCATCATTCTTGCTTTAACTATATTGTTTTAAGACCTACCTCCCTAACCTCACCTCCACCTCTAGAACCCTTGGGATGGGAGGCCCTCAGTATGTTAGAGGGTACCATACAGCTGATTTGTCTGACTGAAATGATGAAGTATGCCTTAAGGTGGGTGTTCACCCTGAATCAGAGGTTTGTTTGTTTGTTTGTTAATTCGTTTATTTAATCTGCTTTACATAGGGCCAGGCCCTGTTTGTGTAATGCAGCTCCTGTGCATATATATCAGTGGATGTTGATCATGATACATATACAAACAATGTCCTTAAGGGATTTTTATATTTCTTTATATAATGATAATAGTAATATTAAAAAAAAAAAAAAAAATATTATTCAGATGAATAATGAATAATCTATATAATCTATATTACTGCAGATGGAAAAGCAGTACTGTCTTCAATTACTTACGTACAGTATATGGAGGAACCAAGATGTTTATGGTCCCAACTTGACTTTTTTACCTTGTTACATTATCAAAAGAAGTAAGACAGACAGTAGTAGGAATTTTGCACATAGTGCTAGACACTTGCATGTCAGCCCTATGTACGTTTCCTAGGGCTGTTGGATTTCGCCCAGGCGGATGTTATTACCTGTGAATGTTATATAAATAACAGTCATTTTTTGGAGATGTTATTCCAAAGGTGGATATGATCTTAATCCACTATAGAGCATGTATGGAGAAACAAATACAATGGTGTGTATTATGGATGGTAGTAGACGGAAGTGGGTGGCAGTCCAACCCTTAATGACCTAATTCCCGACTCTGGGTGTATTTTCTTCAGGGGGGTGTAGTATGTCCTTATACCTCTTCTTGTTCCACCTCTGGAATTTCTCTTTTTCTTTATGAGCCCTTATCTCATTGTCAAAGGAATTCCAGAGGGTGGAGACCCTAAACTCATAGCTTTTCCTATAGAAGGGGTTTTTGGGTCTCACTATTTTTACCAGACGTTCATCGTGAGCACGTGTTCTTATATCTCTTACATCAATATTATTTACATCCACTGAGAAATTAAAGGCAGCATCATTAAGGTGCATGGTGCGTCTATCATCTAGTTGGTTTACATTACACTTTTTGATGCAAGGATCAACATGAAATTCATCACTATTATAGGTAGTTTTCAGGCCCCTATTAAAAGCATACTGTAAATTTTCCAGAATATTTAGATTTGTTACACTATAGAGTGTATCACCATAATCAATGGTTGGTAAAATCATGCACGTTAATATCTTTGCCCTAGACTTCTCAGCCAGTTTACGCCTTATCCTTCTCAGTAGCTTCACCTTATAATTAACATTCCTAATTAGACCTTTTGTGTGGGCTTTAAAATTAAGATTGGTATCTAAAGTAATACCCAAATATCTGTATGTGTGTGCCTTGGTAAGGGGGGCATTGTCCAGTCTTAGAGAGACTTTATGCATAGTCTTGAGGTTAGCCTCAGTCCCAATTTGCATGACCTTGGTTTTTTTAGCATTTAATGACAACTTATTTGCTTTACACCAAGTATTTACCACTTTTAGCTCATTATTAATTGTATTTTCCACATTTACAGATAGGTTATTACTAGAGTGGTAAAGTACAGTATCATCAGCATAATGTTGACATTTCAGGTGCTGTAAAGGGAAACCAAGGTCATTAATATAAATGATAAAAAGTAACGGTCCTAGGACCGAACCTTGGGGTACACCGCACGGGATGGGGAGTGAGTCTGATGTCCTGCCATTTGCCTTTGTTGATTGAGTCCTATTGGTTAGATAATTTTCTATCAATTTTCTTGAAGAGGGCCTGAAACCAATTTTTCCCAATTTGTTTGTCAAAAGTAGATGGTTTATAGTATCAAAAGGTTTTTTAAAGTCTAAGAATATGACAGTGGTTCCCTTATCATTATTTGACTCCCGATATATATGGTTTGTAAATTTTATTAAACTATTGAGTGTAGATCTCCCTGGTCTAAAGCCATCTTGATTTTCCGATAGAATATTGTTTTCCGTTAAGTGTGCCAAAATTTGTTTATGGAGGATTTTTTCTATTATTTTTGAGGGCAGAGGCAAAATAGAGATGGGTCTAAGGTTATTCACATCAGAGGAGTCACCCCCCTTCGGGAGCGGCGTAACAGTGGCAGACTTCCAGCTATCAGGGAATGTAGCAGTTCTTATCACTAGATTAAAAATAAAGGTGATGTGCCTAGGTAGGCCCAACATAGCAGCTTTCAGCACTGAAGTTTTCACTAATGGGATACCAGAGGGCTTATTACCTTTTATTTTTTTAACCAGTTTGGTTACTGAGGCTTCATCAGTCTCATGGAAGGTGAATGAAGGTTCATACACTGGAGGATGAAATGTCCATGGCTCATTAAGATCCTTTGCTAGCTTGGGGCCTATATTCACAAAATATTCATTGATATAGTTAGCTGTGTCCTCTGGGTTAATAGGTAACTTATTATCATGATGAAGAAGATTGAAAGTAATAGACTGGGGCTTGGGGTTTACAATTCTATTTAAGGCTTTCCAATAATCTTTGGGGTTATTTATGTTGTCATCCACCTGTTTTTTATGATAGGCCTCTTCTGCCAATTTATTTTGTTGTTTCGAAAGGTTCTGGAAGAAGTGTTTGATGTTATTATCATCTTGTGAACGGGTTTTCTTAAATTGCTTAATGGCTGCATTTTTATCTTTAATTAGGCTAATTAAATTTGCATCTAACCATGGCTTTTTTGTTTGACTGAAATTAAAACGCTTAACTTTACATGTGATATCCAATATATGATTAATTGAAGCTATAAACAGTTCCCAAGCGTCATGTGGGTTATTACACAGCCAAAAGTTATTCCAATCTAAATTATTTAAGTCATTTACAAAGGCGACTTCATTAAAAAGCCTGTAGCTCCTGCCTACAAAACTGAGTGGGATTTTTGGCATAGGGATATGTTTCCTGGTAACAAATATAAGCTCATGATCACTAATACCCCCCATTGATTTGACTCCAGAATTTGAAATATGGTCCGAGTTGGTTATTACAAGATCAATGATAGAATCGTTTCCATTTCTGTTTGGGTTATATCTGGTTATGTCTTTAACTAGTTGACGAACTCCCAACCCTGCCATTATATTATTTAACTTATCTTGGTCAGGGTTCCCTCTTAAGTAATCTATATTAAAGTCACCTAGGAGAAAGATTTCACTATATTTGTCAGAGTCTATTACATTAAAGGAGTTTTTTATTATGTCCAGCGCCTTAACTACATCACCCTTAGGGGGGGGGGGGAAACACATTTATGAATTATTTGCCCCAGATATGTTGGAATTATGTCTAGGACACATCAAATTGACCGTATTTAATATGTCTTTCAGATTAGCTCCATTTTATGAGGTTTTGATAGCTATGGAATGTGAATGGAACAAAAACGTTATTTTTTTAGCTTCTTTTCAGGTCAATTGCATTATGGGGTAGAAATGCAAAATAATTGCAAGGTCTTATAATTCTATACCAATCTAGGTGTGATTTCCTGGAGCCGTTTTTTTTTCTTTTAATAAAATTCCAATTATTAAGGTCTACATAGCTGTTTAAAGTTGCATAGTTACCAAAAAATGGTGATTTTCAGTGTTTTTCGGTGAAAATCACCACATTTTTGTAACTAGGTAACTTTGAGCAGCTCTGTAGACCTTAATATTTGGAATTTTACTAAAAGAAGAAAAACGGCCCCAGGAAATGACACCTAGATCACTATTCAATCATCAAAAATGAAAGTTATATTTATTTTCTATCCCATAATGCAATTTAAGTGAAAAGAAGCTAAAAAATAACGTTTTTGTTCTATTCACATTCCACAACCATCAAACCCCTATAAAATGGAACTAATTTGAAAGAGGCATTAACTATGATAACATTGATGTAACCTACACATAGTTCCAAGATATTTATGTCAAATAATGCAAGAATATGTTTTCATCTGAATTAGGGTGAACACCTACCTTAAAGAAGATGGCTATGTTGTGCGTGAAACTAATCTGAAACTAATCTAATCATAAAAAGAGCCATACGAACTGATGAACATGATTACTATAAAAGAAAGCATGACCCTTTACAACTGAGTTATGTACATAGTAGAATGAGGAACGTGGTTCAAGGTTGGGGTAAGTTGAAGCATGGAGTACAATGGAAATCCGATGGGGGGAGGGAAGGAAGAAATTAGGATAAATGCCTTTAGTGGCAGACAAGAGAACATGTAGATGGCTGGGAGGGAGACTTGTGAAGGAGGCTAGAGTTACAGTGTACCCATGGACGGTCAATATGACAGGGCACACCAGGGTGTTAGCCTGTCAGGGCTGCTGTGGGCTGACCTGGGTGAGGATGCTCAGATAGAGCTAGTAAGCAGGGTGTCAATGATATATTATGCTGTCCCATTATTCTTGTCTCCTTTAAATGTGATATAATACAGAACTCATTAAGAATCAGCATACCTTCTGACCTGGTATTATCATGCCCTGAATGTAAACTGACAACAGTTAATATAAAGACAAAGGTCCACGAGTTTTGGTCTGTACCCTGGATTATTTCATGAGTTGAAGGTGGGGCCGCATTTTACGAGACCGCAGGCCGAGTGAAATGTGACCCCACCTTCAACAAGTGAAATAACTCAGGCTACAGGCTGAAGCAAGTGTTCCTTTTTATTCCTTTTCTATTCAAAATACCAAAATTATGATAGGCGGAGCCCAAAATAGCTCTTTTCTGCACCGTACAAATGTAAACAAACCGTCCTTAATGACGTCACTGATGATGTCACAGGGTCATGAAATACGGACATGACATGGGTTATTTCGAGGGGGAGTGAAATACGGACCTCTTTGGTTAAGTCAATAGGACTGCTATATTCCATAAAAAATTAATTCATATTTTACTATTAGATGATATAATTCCATACCTCCCATCTTCTGACATGGAGGCGCTGCTGTCCAGGACTAACACAAGGTTCTTGGGTCCCGAGGTGGCAGACACGTACCAGGGCCGGGTACGCGGGTCATAGTCCTCATGAAACCCGATGAAGTTTGCCGGCCACTCATGTCCCGGAAACACACGATGTACGCCCGACGCTGACCCAAAGTACTGCCACCTGTAGGGGAACAGAGGAACTATGATTAATGTATACACAGATTATGTTCACAGTACTGCCACCTGTGGGGGAACAGAGGAACCATGATTAATGTATGTACAGATTATGTACACAGTACTGCCACCTGTAGGGGAACAGAGGAACCATGATTAATGTATACAGATTATGTACACAGTACTGCCACCTGTGGGGGAACAGGGGAACCATGATTAATGTATACAGATTATGTACAAAGTACTGCCACCTGTAGGGGAACAGAGGAACTATGATTAATGTATACAGATTATGTACACAGTACTGCCACCTGTAGGGGAACAGGGGAACTATGAGTAATGTATACAGATTATGTACACAGTACTGCCACCTGTGGGGGAACAGGGGAACCATGATTAATGTATACAGATTATGTACACAGTACTGCCACCTGTAGGGGAACAGGGGAACTATGAGTAATGTATACAGATTATTAACAGATTATGTACACAGTACTGCCACCTGTAGGGGAACAGAGGAACTATGATTAATGTATGTACAGATTATGCAAGTAGGATCTGGATAGGCTGTACAAGTAATGTAGCCTGTAAGTAGTATATGGCCATGTTGGTAGAGCAATGGGACATGCATACATGACACCTGGGATAGACAATGGTAAGTGTAATATTCAACAAAATATGTACACTCAAAATACACTTCACATTTAACTATACCGACAACTATATATGTATGTAATAGGGGAAAACATATTGTATAAATAGTTTTGACAGTTCAAGCATTCATTTTGGATCTTAATTTACCTCACTCATGACTGATATTAAGTCTGACATAAATGACAGTTCATATTGTACATACTCTCTACACCCTGTGGTTGAAGTCAGCAGTAGTGGCTGCACACATCTGATACCTCATAGATAGAGATGAAATGAAAACAAATAAAATGCCTCATATCACAAATTCCCACTCTACGACAACCTTGAATAGGGCTGTCACTGTGTATCAGCCTCACACAGCTCCTACACACAGCTGGAATGGGGGACGGTAGTGCAGCTTACAAACACCAGGTGGCCTTACTGCCTCCTTATAGGGACTAGAAGCTGGTAAGGCCGACTTGGAGTTTGGGATGAAACATATCTCGTACATGGAAACTGGTTAACATAGTTGTCTAAAGGGTAAGCTGGTTATTTAGTAGATAGTATCTTCCATAGTCATTAATGTTTCCTCTGCTGAAGAGAGAGAGTGACTGTACACAAGCCCCTTTTCTATTGGTTGGGGTTGTCTGTCCAGGACTACAGGACAGCTATTTCTGAGATGAAATGGACCTCAACTAATCAATACGGCCCTTCTAAAACTGCTCTGAAGGACATTTGTCTGCCATATCTCTGCTGCGTCTTGCATCCAGAAAGAAGTAGACTGCAGCACCGTGGTATCACGACTGTAGCCTTATCGTGGCACTAGTAGTAGCAGGAAATGGTAATTACAGTATACATATCATAAGTCGGTAAATTCTCCCCATTTATATAGCCTCAGAAAGCTGGTCAATCATGTAGGGCACTGATGATATTCTATCCCTCCATCAACATGCATATTCACATTTCTTTAGCAATTTATTTTATTCATATGAGCCATGAAATGATCTGTCAATTTATTCCTTGTTATGTCTTGTAAGGGGAGCAGGTACCCTGCTGATATGGTGACTAGACACAAACACACTGGGTGCTGCTATATATTGAAGAAACCGACTGGAGATTAATCTACGAGCCTCACGCTGAGGGCAGTCACCCAGAAAGGGTTGTAAGACCTGCACCTAACTCTGTCTGTATTAGTCTGGTACAGGTCGGTGTAAGCACTGAACTTGGTGCACTGGGGAGGTAGGGTCTAATATGGTGTACTTAGTGAGACTAGGTACAGTGGGGCGGGGGATAGACTGGTGGAGAAATATACTGGTCAAATATATGCATTTTTTAATGCACTTTTCTTCTATGAAGATGTCTGGAAGTAGCTTCTTATCCCTTCTACTGGTCCATCCCTGCCAGTTCTAATTGGGCAAAGGAACCACTTAGACCTTAGCAAGTCTAAGTGCTCGTATTGTCATGTAAGGCATTGGAGGGCATGAGTAAATTAGATGTGGAGGTAAGTAGTAGAAGATGAGGGGTCTGGTGTAGTGATTGGAGGAGGGAGGGTTGAGGGGTGAAGTTTTCCTTTACTGCCAGGGCCTTCTAAAGATACCGTATTGATTGTTTGAACACTTGGCGCTAAGGGCGTCCATGCATACCTAATGCTTCCTTTATTCTATTATCACCCACCACTAACAGCTTTAGACGGCAGCCATGAGGCAGCCGTGACCATGGTAACGGGTTTGTAATCCCATATCACTTACTACCCGCTTTGTAAAAGGGGGCAAACAGAGGTGCAAGTGGTTGTGGTAGAAGGGTCATAAGAAGTAGACATAGAATAGTGATGATTTACTATTTAATGCCAAGAACACTTTTATAAGATATTGCATGTTTATATATATCCAAAGCCTGTCTTCTAGGACTGATCAGGATTTGAGACCTCCTAGAAATAGAGTGAATGCCACACGACTATACGCTCTAATCAGGATAACGTTCTTCTCACTGAAGTCACTGATACCAAGCTTTGTTGTCTACATAGAACATTCCACCCATCCTTACACTTACTTGTGTCTTTGAGTACCCTCCTCATGTACCCAGACATGTGGGTGATATTAAGTGCTGCGTCTCACATCCTGGTACACAGCCTTAATCTGCCTGCGTCTACAGGGAACGTCCACCCTGTCTGTGTGCAGGACATGAAGGCCACAGAGCCTGTGTAGCTCCACGTTATTGAGTGCAGTTGTAATTGATAGGTGCAAGAAGACTACAGACAAAGCTACGCGCTGTCCAGAACTATGTTTGGACATGACAGAAGTCACCATGATTATCATCTATACAGTGTTTCAGATTTCAGACACGTATCAGACATGGCGGCCAATTGCAAGCATCTTAATGCCTCACTTTGTACTGAAGCTGCCATTACTTCTCAGCAACATGAGAGGAGGGAGGGAGGGAGGGAGAGAGAGAGAGAGAGAGAGAGAGAGAGAGAGAGAGAGAGAGAGAGAGAGAGAGAGAGAGAGAGAGAGAGACAGAGACAGAGACAGAGACAGAGAGACAGAGAGACAGAGAGACAGAGAGACAAAGAGAGACAGAGAACAGAGATGAGAGCAAGAGAAGGCAGGATTGAGACGGCTATTGGCAAACAGGCAAAGGGAAAGTAGTCAGGAAAACACTCATCGTAGTTTACACTACATCACTATTAGATAAAGATTACAACCTGATTCCGGGGGCTGAACACCCTCAGCCCCTGTAAGCAGCTCTGTCTAGACTTAGGGACAACACATCAATAACTTAACAGCCTATGTTACCCAATGTCATGAGAATGATTTGAAACACATCCATTTGCTACAGCATCATTGGATGAAGATTACCTCATGATTGCTGAATCTCAGCCCCTGTGAGTAACGCTGTCTAGACTTAGGGACAAACACATGGATCACTCAGTGCCTTACCCTCACTCAGACCCTGATCACTGAAAGGTGAGTTTCAAGTAACACAATCAGAAAACCTGACTTTGCAATCTGCTTTTAAATAGCTTGAAATTATCACTTTGTGCAGCACATCACTCACTGCAGCTTACTACAGTACAGACTCTTACACTCAGGTGAATGCAAGACCACGTTACACACTCAACAATAGGCCTCCACGGTGTATGTTATTAGACATGAAAAATGTTAGCTTTCAGCGATTTACTGAGAACCAAGTTTTACGTCACTGCCATGTCACAATGAAATTGTTGTACTTGAGTAATACACTACATTGTTATCTGGAGGTGCACTGTTTAATAATGTATATGCAATATCTGTAATGAGGGAATGCCTTCACATTCTAGACACCTTCATCTCACGTTCCTTCCACCTGTAAGATTATAGTTTCAGCTGCAGGTTATTTCATTCAGCCATGTTGATGCAAGTTAAATCTACCCTACTTCCACTATAGAGCCCCCAGCCACTGGGTGGAAGAACTGGGAACTAATCCAGGTAATCTCTCCTATAGCCCTGGAGGCTTGGTGGGGACAGGTAGGAAATGACTGAGATTTCACCCCTTTAAGGTTATAGCATTTGGTGGTATAATAATCTGAATCATTGGGCATGACCCAATAGGAGATATCTGCCCGTCACCCTAAACCACAAATGGAGTAAACTGCCAGTCATTTTGACCTTTCCATATACTGCTGTAAATCGATGACAGGGAGACATGACACAGCTCATTTGAGCTCTGACATTTAGAGACACGTTACAAATGTTGGAGGCTCCCATGTCCACACCCACCCACACAGTGCACATGATACAGCTTTCTCATCTTCTCCAATGCGACTGTGAAATTCAATGCAAAGTTTCTGCTAACTTCTCTTTTCCTGACTCATCAGAAAAAGCAGAAGACAATCCTACAACCTCATGAAGGGAGGGTATGAGCATCATTCTGCTCAGGTTGTGTCAGTACAAACATGTCTTAGCCACCTCTGGTGTGCATGCAGCCTGCGTCTTAGAGGCCAGGCCTATAAACATACATTGGAACATGACTTTCTGTCAGGAATTATAAAACAGGTAATTAAAGAGCCTCTACTGTAGAGGCTGTAAAGCAGCTAATAAATCCCCAACCCCCACCTCCCAGTCCCGTGTAACACCTGTGGAGGCTGTAAAGCAGCTAATAGATCCCCAACCCCCACCTCCCAGCCCCATGTAACACCTCCCTGTGGAGTGTCTGATCAGCATTAAACCCACAGGTCTCGATACCCCTCCAGCGGCAGTCGGAGTGGAGTCGGGACAGGTACTCAGCGCTATAATATAGGGGCACTGGGCCTTTAACGACCACCTCAGCAATGATCTCTGACTGAGGAGGGGAGGCAGGCTTTGATCAGGGATGATCCACTTAATGCCTTAGTGCAGGGTGTTACACTAAGTGGGAGTGGAAAGATATTACCCTGCATATTGTCTATAGGAGCACTGAGGGTGTATGCAGGGATTGAAGCCTTTGACTGAAAGAAGGGGATAAGGGAGAGGAGAGGAACGGGGAACACTCAGACGATTGCTTCAATATTCACAGTGACAAGAGCTAGAGAAGGATCGAGGAAAGCATGAAGGGGAGCCAGTAGGGAGACATACAGGCAGATTAAATGAGAGAGAAGAAGATAGAAAGAAAGAAGCAGGCAAAAAATGGGAGGGAGGGAAGGATGGAAGGAGGGAGGACACATAGTGTTGGTTGTAATACTGCTTTACTGTGAATTCACAATTCACTTCTGCCAGAACATCATTAAACCGTGTAGTCACTAAACATCCTCTTTAATGAGACACTACCGGGACAGCAGCGTTGTGCTACACCTTCTTCCTACATACAGCTGAGGTACATCCCATGTTAATAGCCTCAGTCCTCCTTACAGCTGCAGCTTCTATTGAGTTAAGTGTCCAATTTGTGGCTGTTACCGACTCACTGCCAGGCCTGCAGCTAAGAGGCCTTTACTGGACAAGTAAACACAGTTAGACTATCAGCCGCGGAGAAGCTAAGTAAAGAGCCGGCCATGTCTTGTGAGATGGCTGCTATTTCTTGTGTTTTATATTAGACAGAGACCCTAGGATGGAGCAGAGCAGTGGAGTCCTGAATATGCCTGGCAGCATGGAGATTGGTGATGGGGTAACATAACAGCAACCCACATGAGACTAATTCTTTTGATAAATCTGTCCAAATCAGTTAAGAAGAAAATGATAGCAGTATGCTCAAGTAGACTTTTTATTAAATGTCACATTGAATGGCAGCTGATGCTTCTCAGGTTATTGCCATTCCAGAGCCTAAACTTTACCAGATAAATAAATCAATTATTATCTCACAGAGAACCTGCCTCTGTAGTTCAACTTCAAACTAAATTAAAGATCCATTCTGAAAATATTACATGATACATGATTGATTATAACTCATTGAATTAATAGCATCCCATGCTGTCATTGATGATAAATAATATTACAGAAGACTAATAGCAAGACTATAATATGTGAAACCAAGTTGTATTGAAGGAGGCAGCCAGGGATGAAAGAGCGAATAGGGGGTGATATAAGTATTGGAAAGACCTAGAAGGAGGAAAGATGAGTATGCATCCATAGAAGCCACAACCTGGGTAGGGAGGGAAGGAAAGAGAGACATCTTCTTATAATGTTGTACTGCAAACAGTCCTTTCCCCTGAGAACCAACTCCTGAAATAACATTCACAAAGTAATATCAAACTCAGCCCATCCCCCAAACCACAGAGGACTCATCCATTTTACAAAACTGCCTGTGCCCTTAAAGACCCTCAATAAATCCCAACCCCGTCACAATAACTGAAATAGACAATCCTATCTTCACAGAGAGAAGTAAGGGCGTCACCATGACTCTTTTACCATAGTCAACTCTAGTTGACTCCAGTCATACCCCTTGATCCTTGTACGAATTGACTCTCCCTCTTAACACTATCAGTGAAGAGTCAAGTGCAGTTGACTCTTAACTCTCAACCAACACTAATTTGGTATCAGTGACAACCACAAGACAAAGCCACTATCTATATTTTAGATAATTGTTACATGCCACACAGTTTTGTTTCTTTATAGATAGGTCCATTATGTCTAAATAGTGTGGTAAAGGGATATCAATGGATAAGCTTTCCAATTAACTTACCCGAATCAAATATGATGACAAACTGTACAATAGATTCCAAGAACATCAACAGTATAGAGCTTAGTCACCATATTTGTGGGTATGGGAAATGAAGATAAGGCTGGGCACTAACTGTGTGAGATATAATGCGTGGCACTGCTTACTACCTCATATAGATCTGATATTGGCATCTAAAATGTGTATGGCCAATAGTCTGAAAAATGTAGTGTGAGCCCTTTCACACAGGGGGAAGTGTCTTGGGCAATAACCTCACCTACTCACTTCCCTCACAGGCTTCACCTGGCTTGCCCACAAATTATATACACCTGTTGCCCCCACTGTACCCTGGTATAAATACACAATCTACCTAACCTGCATGCACTCATGTATTCAATTTTGACTCCCCCTCTTTTGGTGGGTCAACTGCTGATGACTCTTCAGGACTCTGGCTGTCAGAGTTGTGGTGACTCCTTTACTTTTCTGTGTGTAGCACAAATATAGCGGGCAGGCACAGCGGTTGTAAGACTCAGATTGATTCTAATCGAATACACAATAAACTACCCTGTGGTTGCTAGGCTTCTGTAAGGAGTTTTATACTCTCAAAGCACTTTCTTTGCCAATTAAATTGAGCCACACCAAATATGGCAGTCACCTGAAACAAGCTTATGATTTGTCTAATGGAGTAAGAGAATAATGGAGACATCACCTAGTAGAACAAGATATTCCCTTTAAATAGTAATGATGCTCCTAGAGCAGATAACATTAAAAGGACAGCACTACATACAACTCTCTCCTGTTCAACACGCTCATTCAGCTCTGCTATGTTTAACATGGCTATTCAGCTACACATACATCTGCCATGTTTGATATGTGTTCCTTTACAGACTTGGCTACAAAGTAATCACCACACAGACATGTTCTGACTGACATGAACAGCAAGGTCAAACCAAGGTCAGGGTCACACAGGTCAGAAGTCATCTGTCAATATTCCCCTCACTTCGGTTGCTGCCTCTTTCCTCCCATGCCATGCTCTACTTAGTGTTCATTCACCCACAGACAAGATGGCGGTCACGAGGCAGTACTATTCTCCTTACGATTCCCATTATGAACGCTGTCCTAATATTCTGGTTGTCATTCGGGGGTAATACTCCTCAATTTTTCACCAGGAAGTGTCAGAAGAATACATTCCAAAAAAGGCATGAATTGCTGTTCAGATTCCTTCATTGACTGATGCTGACCATCTTCCTAAAAGCAACATTTACTCCTAGCCATAAACCTTATCTAAATAATGCAATGCATGAATGAAGCAGAATGATATGTCTCTTATCTCATGAGATTTGATGAGGATCATGTTTAATAGTTGTGACAGGAATCGGACATGGCTTGAATATTGGCAGAATACAGATTTACAAGTCAAAATAGAAATGGCGTTATATTCTCATTGTGTATTGCACATAGATGTCAGGGACCCCTTACAAATTAAAACATTGGCATGAATATTGGCCAGATGCAGTTTTACAGTCAAATTAGAAATGGGGTTACATTCTCATTGTGTGTAGCATGTATGTGTCAGGGGCCCCTGCCTCACACTACAATGAGTGAGTATAAGGTAGCAATAATAACTGCATGGGGAATGATGAAAGCTGAGCATCACATCATCAAATCTGTCTGAAGGCCTGACACATGATAGCGGCCGTCACGGCAGGTTAATGATGCACTAACTGAAGGCCTGACACGTGACAGCAGCCCGTCACGGCAGGTTAATGATGCACTAACTGAAGGCCTGAGACGTGACAGCAGCCCGTCACGGCAGGTTAATGATGCACTAACTGAAGGCCTGAGACGTGACAGCAGCCCGTCACGGCAGGTTAATGATGCACTAACTGAAGGCCTGAGACGTGACAGCAGCCCGTCACGGCAGGTTAATGATGCACTAACTGAAGGCCTGAGACGTGACAGCAGCCCGTCACGGCAGGTTAATGATGCACTAACTGAAGGCCTGACACGTGACAGCAGCCCGTCACGGCAGGTTAATGATGCACTAACTGAAGGCCTGACACGTGACAGCAGCCCGTCACGGCAGGTTAATGATGCACTAACTGAAGGCCTGACACATGACAGCAGCCCGTCACGGCAGGTTAATGATGCACTAACTGAAGGCCTGACACGTGACAGCAGCCCGTCACGGCAGGTTAATGATGCACTAACTGAAGGCCTGACACATGACAGCAGCCCGTCATGGCCAGACACGTGACAGCAGCCCGTCACGGCCTGACACATGACAGCAGCCCGTCACGGCCTGACACATGACAGCAGCCAGTCACGGCCTGACACGTGACAGCAGCCCGTCACGGCCTGACACATGACAGCAGCCCGTCACGGCCTGACACATGACAGCAGCCCGTCATGGCCAGACACGTGACAGCAGCCCGTCACGGCCTGACACGTGACAGCAGCCCGTCACGGCCTGACACATGACAGCAGCCCGTCACGGCCTGACACATGACAGCAGCCCGTCACGGCCTGACACATGACAGCAGCCCGTCACGGCCTGACACATGACAGCGGCCCGTCACGGCCTGACACGTGACAGCAGCCCGTCACGGCAGGTTAATGATGAACTAATGGGGATCAGTCCCACAGACAGACGCTGTCACAAGGTGGTTTGTCATGACTGATGTCAGCGTTCTGGCGGCACACACAAGGAGGACTGACAGCAAGTCTTCATGTGAGACAGCATGATCGGCATCCTGATGGTATCTGGTCTATTTCTACAACAACCAATGCTTGATGTGATGTAATAACAGCCCTGAGGATGATGCCTGCTTCATTATGTTGTAAACTCCATGAAACTTCTTTTATTTATCCTGGCAGGTATGTTGGCCTGATTGACCGTTTTGTGCATACACCTGCATTTATTCCATTGGGCGGAATTTAATAGAGGCAATTAAGCCTTCATGGTATAACAAGAACACACATATAGGTGTGTGTTCTTGGTATGTATAGCTTACCTATTGGGTCTTTACAAAACTTGGCTGGTAAGAAAGGGGCTGTGCAATCATTTAGAATGAAAATTCTCATATTTCTTTGGGAAATTGCTCTGCAGCTTATTGTAAAGGACACATCAGTCATTAAATCCCCAAACGCATGTACTAGGACACTCATATATGGACTTCATGCCCCCCAGTAGTATAGTATGTATCGGAACGGGACTATAGTTAAGTACTGTTTATTACTCAATCGACCTGCAGCCAATCAGAGGCCTCCCTTTTGGCGGGAAATTCAAAAGCAGCCAATGAGAGGCCTCCCTTTTGGCGGGAAATTCAAATAGGTCACGTGACCGGAAGTGACCTACTTCCGGTCACGTGACCTTTGGGCGGGAAATTCAAATAGGTCACGTGACCAGAAGTGACCTACTTAAGAGGGTCACGTGACCACCATGTTGGCGGGAAATTCAAATAGGTCACGTGACTGGAAGTGACCTACTTAAGGGGGTCACGTGACTACTAGGTTGGCGCGAATTTCAAAATAAGTCACTTGAGATTTTTATGGATAAATAATTTTTAAAAAAGAAAAAAAGCAAGCTGAAAGCTTGCTAAAAAATAATTTAAAAATGTGGCTCTTTTTTTTAGGGGGGGGAGGGGCACTCTGGGGGGCACTCTTTAAGATGCATGGGGGGGGGAGGGGGGGAGGGGGGGAGGGGAAGGGTTTTTTAAGAGTGAGACTCGCTTCTCTGCCCTCTCTTTTAGAGGGCAGAGAGGCGAGTCTACTGGTTCGTCTACTTACAATGAAATGTATCATGATTGCGTTTATGATGATGTGCATCATGATGTGACTATCTTACAACTTTATAAGAAATAAGCAAGGTCTCTCTCCTATACAATTACAGTTTTCTAGCTTGAAATATAGTCTTTCAACAGCTCCTTTTCTCATCTTACACAGAGGCAAATATCAGAGGCACCCAATGGCACCTAAACCGCTCTCAGACAAGGGTCGGGCACTGCTGGACTATAATAGATGGGTCAAGGACCGTTCTACTGAGGGTCAGGCTAGGTCGGACATTCAATAACATGACTTTAGCAAACTTGCTTGAAAAGTCTGACCATGCGAGATCCTTATGCCCCAGTCTGTCAATGCTGTCCAGACTTTCAAGCAAGTTTGCTAAAGACCTGCCTGTCATTGAATGTCCGACTTAGCCTGCTTGACCCTCAGTAGAACAGTCCTTGACTCATCTATTATAGTCCAGCAGCGCCTGACCCTTGTATGAGAGTGGTATTGGCACCATTGGCTGACTCTGATAATTCACCTGTGTGCACGGGGGGAGGAGAGGGTTCACAGCTACAGCTCTCTTAAGGCAAAGCTTGCGCTTATAGAGCACTACTAGTGGAGGTTTGGATGAGGAGGCTATGACATATGATGTTTGTCTTAAAAAATAGCCATGGTGCATGTCGATGTCGCTTAATTATGCTCATATCTCATGTCGATTTTAAGAATTGTTCATGTCACCTGTCACTATGTTTTTCAAGCTTCATGTCAAATGTCACTAGGCTTCATCTCGAATTTAGTGGTCCACACTGCCCCTGCTGCTGCTGCTGTCGGTGCTGCTGCTTGTGCTGCTTGTGCTGCTCATGCAGCAGCTGCAGCAGCTGCTGGCTGCTTGTGCTGCTGACGATGTCATGGATACTGTTGACAGATGCTGCTGCTGCTGCTGCTGCTGCTGCTGCTGACGATGTCACGGATGCTGCTTGTGCTACTGCTCGTGCAGCAGCTGCTGAAGCAGCTGCAGCAGCTGCTGGCTGCTTGTGCTGCTGACGATGTCATGAGGGATGCTGTTGACAGATGTTGCTGCTGCTGCTGCTGCTGCTGCTGCTGCTGCTGACGATGTCACGGATGCTGTTGACAGATGTTACTGCTTGTGCTGCTCGTGCAGCTGCTGCTGAAGCCGCTGCCAGCTGCTTGTGCTGCACGTGCAGCTGCTGCTGAAGCCGCTGCCAGATGCTGCTGCTTGTGCTGCACGAGACTGAGTAGCCGCTATTCGGCGTTTCACTCCTTATGTACCCTGTCCTAGATAATCCTCTTAAAATGGCTGAAAAGACTCTCTCAGCACAGAGACTCTACTCAATGTAAGAGATCTGTTAAGTAAGTTTTCACATGCCGCCTGACTACTGCGGGAGGGTTTAGACTTAAGCAGCTTAGTGCACACACGTGTCTGTTAGAAAAGCTACCTGCACACCTGCCTTCCTTTTTCACTAGTATTTACCCCCTGCCGACTTATAAGGCACCTATACACACCTTCTTGCTTCTAGAGCTAAGCTGACTGGCAGCTATTTTAAAAGAGAATACCCGTTACCTGTATAACGGATAAGGGGGTTATGAGATTAGCGTGTGTATACAAAAAAAACAAAAAAAAGCTACAGGGGGCGCGTGTCTGTCTGTGAGGTAGAGACCGTGTGGTAAGCGACTCAAGTGTAAAACAAAAGCACCTCCTCTTGCCGCAGTGAGTGGTGTGGACGGCGGCTGGCTAGTTGAATTTAAGCGTCAGCTTAAAAGATAATCCGTTCACGGGCTGGCGCGTCACACCTGGCGTTAATCACCCCCTGTAGTCTTTGTATACACAGGTGACTCGGCTTTATCTCTTCACCAGCTATAATCCCATATACATGTAGCGCACGTTACACTCGTTATCTCTCTTTTCATGCTGATGGATTAGGGGTGGAAGGGTTCAGGTGAAAAGCGATTTGATTCTCTCTGGAAGAGGGTGGGGCTCTAGGTGAAAACAAGCTTAGAACATCCAGATTAGCTGCTCTCTCGGCTATATAAAGAGCCTCATTTTTTCTAATCTCTGCCCACTTCGTCTTGTTGTACACTATCAGTCACGAGGCAGACGCTGGAAGTAGCAGATGTTTGCAGTATGGTTTATACAGAGGTTACCTGCTAATAGGATTTTGTCAGAATAGGGTGAGTTGCTATTAAAATGAACATTTAAATGGGTTGTTAATATGGTATCTGATGTTAATGAGCTAACACCTAACATTGAGGATTATGACCTCCCAGAGGGGCGTCTCGCCAAATTCTCCAGTCTTGACTATAGTCTTAACTGTCTAAAGACTGTGGAGCACGTTAATGGGTGGTCTCCTTACTAATTTCACTTGACCAGGCCGGCAGGGTCAACTAGGCTAGGTAATTACAACCACAAGGGCGGCTACTCAACATGCAAGTAGACCTACTACTACGAGATTGTCTTTTGACCACTCTGCCGCCGCCTGCTGGTCTGGCGATTACATGCTCTAGTATAGTTCTCAGCTCTTTTCGTCAGATGACGCCACAATAGGGTTTTTGTACATTTCCACGATACTCGCGAACATTTTAAACGCATAATGACCTATAATAAGCAACAAAGCACACTTCTAATATATTGAATATAAGAAACATGTCAACGTTGTGTATTTCTGATAGAATGAGGCAGATTCTTTGAAATATCAACTAAACTATAGTGAGATTGAAAATACTACACCATATCTAAAGCGATATAAAAGCTATATAAAGTCAGAACCTCTGACGGATCGGTATTCTGCAACGGATCACTCAACCATTCGCCCTCGAAAGCAACACAGGGTTCCCGTCCAACAGGACTTTGAGCCTTGACGCTTTTGAGGGAGGTTTGATCTCATGCTGCTTAACATGTGGTGTAATTAATCAACACCGCGGCCCCTCTTTAGGGGCCACACAATAAACAAAGAATAAAAAAGGGTAGGACTTAGGTTTAAAGTGAATCTCCCAGGATTTTGGCGAGGTCGACAAAGGGGGAGATAACAGATTAAACTGCAGGAGACTATACGCAAACCTTGATACTCTCAGAGGGGGAGCTCCATATTGCGGACCTGTGGTCAGATCTATCACCTCCAGGAGGCAGGCTGCATGTCGTAAATGTCCACCACAGACATTGGGATATATTGTTAATCCTACTCCAGGGTCTCCATAATTAGACCCTGAATCTGTTGTTAAACGGGTGTGAGGTGATGGTAACTAATACTTATGAGATGGAGCTCTTACGAGACATAAGCACCACCCAGCGCGGGGCTCGCCTTGAGATGGGAAATTCACTACAGTAGGGTGGCCGGAGCATTTTTGAAAATAAACTAGACACACATGTATTATGTATGTCTAGAATGTCTCAATATTCGCATTTAACAAATTAGCACTGTTATATTGATAGAGTAACTAGGTAACTAACTGTAGCTGATTACATATACCTCACTCCTCAAACCTTTCTGACAGATCTGAAGATCTGTATAGAGAAGACATGCCATACCCATGGCTTACTTATAGCCCTGCCATGCTATAGTGGCTATTGGGAGAACTAAGATTTCTCTATCTAACTGTATGACAGAAGGTGTCCTCTAGTGTTATTTATATGATTTTAATACTTGAGATTGGGGTCTGAGGTCCTCATATGACCCCCAGCAGATGCTCTGACGCTGGCTGGCGGTAGATTGTATCATTTCCATTCAAAATGCATTATTTTAACTTGATTTATCTCTATATTCAGTAATTTACCGTAAACTACCAATTAAAGATTTCTATAAAAAAAAAATGAGCCCTGAAAATGCGCAATTTAGGTGGCTTATCTCAAAAAAGATAACAATATCCTAAGTAGTTATAGGACCCTCCATGGGATAGCTGCATTCAAGATGCTTCAAACTGAAAAGGAATCTCGTTGATACATGGATTTGCCATCAGCCAGTGCAAATTCTCCCAAAGGTCAGGTTAAAGAGATTTCCCAGTTATGAGCTTAAAGGAGACTCAAAACCTGAGGTCTGTCAACATTGCCCCTGAATTACATTATGTAATACAGTTTATAATGCATTATCCAGCCTGTATAGGATGGACCCATTCAGGATCTGTTGATAACAAATTACTAGAAGTGTCTATCTGCTTTGAATCGAAAATGAGGGCATATCATAAAAGGGTCATTTAACATAGGATCAGATACACACTGGGCCCTCACGCCGACCCTCCGGCCACCCTAACTACAGCATTATCTGTCGTTGAAAATGGTGCTCGTGTAGAGTCGGGATGATGTACCAAAAGAGCGTTTTATACACAATGATACCCTTGTACAAATGCGTATACCTAGTAGGCAGCGTCTTATCATCAAATCTAAGAGGGTGCTATAGTTTTATTATACTTTTATAGACCATTTTTAAAATCCGAGCTTAGCTTAGTTCATAGTCTCCTTACCAATTTTCACTTGACCAGGCTGGCAGAGCCAACTAGTCTAGGTAATTATAACCACAAAGGCGGCTACTCAAGATCCAAGTAGACCTACTACTACGTGATTGTCTTTTTGGCCCCTCTGCCGCCTAGTTATTACATCCTCCAGTCTAGCTCGCCACACCCTTTGAGCAGCACCATTGCCTCGGTAAAAGTGTAGGGTGTGTGCTTTCCACCTTCAGGCATCCATAGATTCGATCACCATCACCCCCCTTGAAATGACCTCAGCTGTTAATTAGGGCGTAAAGCAGCCCAACAACCAACCAAGTCCCTGTCAAAAGATGTGAATAACGCTGTAGTCTGCCCGTTTCTAAGATCCAATATGAACCCTTCCTAATAGCACCCCCACTGATGCATTGCATAAAAATAGCCCCCCTGACCTCATTTCTTGAGCTATAAAAAACACAAACCCCTCATTTTAATCACAATATCATGGCAGTCAACATGAATGGAACCATTAGTGGAGAAAGATAAGAGTCTCTGTTTTCTGTAGCCTACAATATTATGGTGACATTCTTCATGTCAAAATGTAATAAATAAATATGAGTTGTTAAAACTTGTTACCATGGGGATGTTGGTAATTGTGTTCTTGAAGACGTATGTGAAATCCAGATGTATGTGCCTCTGCCCAATGATGTCCCTAGCCATTTTAAGTTAACCTGTTCTGTCTGAGTTAGAAGGGTGCCTAGGAGGGCTAGAGCTACAGAACCCCTAACTGCTGTGAAAGTGCCCCTCTCCTGCCTAGATCACAGAAATGGGAAATATGTTCAGTTGCATTCACCATGATATTTCTGGATCTAGGCAGGATAGAAACTCCTGATCTTTTACAGATCTGAAAAGCTCTCATAGGGATCTATACTAATGGAACCAATATGTATTTTTTAACTCATTTTTCAAAAATTTATCAAACTCCCTACCTTAGCGCCCCTATAAATAGGGTTAAGTACCTGTCCGACCCCTCTACCACTGCTGCTGGAGGAGTACCGAGAACTACCCTCTTTTTTAGAAAACTAAGTAAAAATTATCCTTCTTCATGTCCAGTTACATACAATGTCGATCAATTTGACACTGTAGCAGCCTGTCTCCATATCTGTATGCTGCATAAATGCACAATACACGGTTCTGCACGCACTTAAACCAAGGCTAACATGGTTGACCTATATAGATGTGATACTCTCGTTTTCGGGGCTAGTAGAAATTAGGCGTCTAATACGGACGTTCTGGGTTCGAACCCTCACTAAGTTTTAGTCAAGACGTCTAGCCACGTCGCCTAAGGCGACGAAAGCGCGTCAAGGCGTTTACAGGGTTCGAACCCGTGAGCTGCTCCTTGGGGCTACAAAAAACGCTTAGACCTTGAAATCCCATAGGGAAAAAATTTTGGGTTTTTGGACTTTAGGCCTTAATTTGAGGGTGATCCCGGGCTGATAGAAAAATAATTCTTGGACGAGCGGATAGCTCTGGATCTCTTTTATCTAAAACAGCGAAAAATTGATTATGGTTTCGCCGCAATTCATCCGACGGGGGGTAATCAGCCCCCCCCTCTGCCAATCAAGGCAGTGAATCTAGACGACCGCGCAATCGCTCGGGGCCGTCGCGACAAACCGACTGAAGACCTCGGCATCTTAGTATGATTCGTGTGACCTACTTAGAGGCTCACACGGTGGGGGTGTGTCCGGCGTTCGGCGCGCTGATTGGCTACTGGTTGGAGGCGCTGTGCCGCGTCAGGAACTTCACCTATTTGGGACGGCTGTTAAAGGCGCACTGAGTTGAGGTGCACCTTTAAGCAAGAGCGCGATCTGGCCTAGTCTTGCGGACCCCTGTTTGGAGAGTGTAGCGGGCGGCTATGTCGCGCTCTCCAACCACAGTCTTAACAGTGGTCCGCAAGACTAGAGTGCAAGACGCGTGCACACACAGACCGAACAGACACACACAGACCCACACACCCACACACCCCTATCAGTGAGGCGTCTAGCAGATTTGGGAGAGGTGACCAGGGAGGTACTCTCGGCTAGCGGCCACTAATTAGCTGTTTAGATAAGGCACAGAAACAAGGGTGATGACAGACTATGTGGTCAAGCAGCCAACATGCCCTGACACTTGATAATGGGTGTGGACCACCAAATTCGACATGGCGACATGGCCATTTCTTATAATCGACAAACGACATGAGGCCTAATGACAAGTGACATGAGGCCCAAAAATCATAGTGACAGGCGACATGAGCAATTCTTAAAATCGACATGGGATATGAGCATTATTAAGTGACATTGACATGTGACATGGCCATTTTCTAAGATCGACATTCGACATGGGGACCCCCCCATCCAGAGCCCCTTGATAGATGACAGCTGTTGTGTGTAAGAAAAGCGTATGCCTCACAATCAAAGATGATAAAAGGCTTCATTAATTTGATGAAATTCTAAAATAGATATATTATTCATGTTCTGTGTTCCACAGAGGTAAATTAATTAAGCCTCAACTCTTTCTAGAAGCAGTAATACAAAAATGTATAACATGATAACGTTGTATCAAACATTTTCTTATATACTGGCTTCTGGTAGGAGTTGAATCATAAATAAAGTACCTATGTGAAGCACATGACATGCATGTCATGCTTATTAAAGAATAACATCAATTCAATCAGGTATTCAAATATTTTGGGTTTGCAGGCACAGTTAGAAGGGGTAAGGTTAGTGGTGGTATCTGACTAGGATGTATCAGATTACTACAAACTGCCCCTGACCCCTTCCACCACCACCACTGGTCACCGGCTGTCTGGGGCTCCCGTGGTCAGTGGATAAATTCTATCCACTCTGAATCTGCTAGACGTCTCTCTGCTATGTAGTGTGGGATGTAAAAGAAACCCTTGTCTCGGTAAAAGGACCATAGATTCGATCACCATCACCGCCCTTGAAATGACCATAGCTGTTAACTAAGGCGTAAAGCAACCCACACACCCACACACCCACACATTTTTCTGTATGAGCCTTCAGACCTGAAGCTGCTCAGTGTACGGGACTAGGTTTTGTCATAGGCCCTACGGACGCTACTCAAGGGGGAATAAGAGAGCTGTCTCACCATGACATGGGCTGGCTGTAGTTTTTTATGTTTCGGTACCTACAACCAAACAGCCAGTACCCACCCCAGGGCTTCATGTCGCACGCGGGAAAAGTATAACGGTGGCGCCAACTGTCGGAATAGCGGGTACACTACGTCAGTAGTTCTTTTGTTCTCCGCTGAGTGACTGGGCGAAATGTAGTCGGTAGCTCTATTTTCTGTGCACTGTTCTGTTCATTTTCTACACTTAACGCTTAAATAGACCGCGTGTTTGTACAAGCTAGCCGTTTTTATCAGTGCAAAAATTAAATAAGCATCGGATAGAACAATAAAAAAATGAGAAAGTAATCCAGCACTTAGTATAAGGCACCAGTTTTATCATGAGACACCGAAAGTCTGTTTTTTTTAAGGTGGATAAGACAGTCGACTGAGAGCTCCAAAGTAACCAAAAACGTACCAGAGGGCGATCTATCTCAGAACGTACCCGACAGGGCAGGGGCCTTCTACACCCCGGCTCTGATGAGCAAGCGAGGGCCTATTCCTCTTTTGAGGTGGGCCCAAAATTGAACAAAAGAATAAACTCAAAAAAAGCCTTAAGATTGAAAGAGTTGTAGATACTGATTTTAACGAGGAAGTCCCATTCATTAGTTTACAAATAGTCAGTGTAAGTACGCCCATGTATAGGAGAGAGACCTTGCTTATTTCTTATAAAGTTGTAAGATAGTCACATCATGATGCACATCATCATAAACGCAATCATGATACATTTCATTGTAAGTAGACGAACCAGTAGACTCGCCTCTCTGCCCTCTAAAAGAGAGGGCAGAGAAGCGAGTCTCACTCTTAAAAAACCCTTCCCCTCCCCCCCTCCCCCCCCATGCATCTTAAAGAGTGCCCCCCAGAGTGCCCCTCCCCCCCCTAAAAAAAAGAGCCACATTTTTAAATTATTTTTTAGCAAGCTTTCAGCTTGCTTTTTTCCTTTTTTAAAATTTATTTATCCATAAAAATCTCAAGTGACTTATTTTGAAATTCGCGCCAACCTAGTAGTCACGTGACCCCCTTAAGTAGGTCACTTCCAGTCACGTGACCTATTTGAATTTCCCGCCAACATGGTGGTCACGTGACCGGAAGTAGGTCACTTCCGGTCACGTGACCTATTTGAATTTCCCGCCAAAAGGGAGGCCTCTCATTGGCTGCTTTTGAATTTCCCGCCAAAAGGGAGGCCTCTGATTGGCTGCAGGTCGATTGAGTAATAAACAGTACTTAACTACCCAGTGGGCACACTACCACTGATTAGTAGCTGCTCTGGTGGCTTATGACCTTGCAGGGCGTATTATCCATTCAGGCAGCACACAATAGTTGGTAACATTTAGCATGGTATTTGTACTCAATAATGAACTGAATATTGAGCATTTAATAAGTAATGCACATGCAGGGCTACATATGCCTCCCTTATTAGGCGGGGCAATGCAGCTCTGGTTAGCTACAACAGCTGAAGGGCTACAGAAACAGGACTTATTAATGGTGGTTTTCATAATAACTAAGAAGGCCTACATTTGTAGTCCTTATTAAGCAGTGTATCAACAACCCCTGATAAAGGCTGCTTTTTCACTGTCTAATAACCATCACATGTAAGACCATATTTGAGGTTCTGCAGGGCTGCAAAAGTAGTGCTTATTAATAGCTGATTAACTATTGTCTTTGTTATGAATATTAAGCCCTGCAAATTAAGTTCTTATCAGTCAGTGCAAGATAAGTCCTTATTAAGCAGTGAATCAACATGCCCTGATAAGGGCTGCTTTTTCACTGTCTAATAACCATCACATGTAATGCTTTATTATAGGTTCTGCAGGGCTGCAAAAGCAGGGCTTGTAAATAGCTGATTAACCATCTTCTTTATAATGGATATTAAGCCCTGCAAATGAAGTTCTTATTAGTCAGTGCATTGACATCCCTTAATAAGGACTGTATTTGTATTGTCCAAGAACCACTTTATGCTATAACATATTAATACCAAAGTCTAAGTAACATAGCTTACTGGTAATGCTAAGAAGTTGTGTGATCTTTGAGAATACTTTGTGTCTCCTTGTTGTCTTCTGTTCTGGTACCTATTTGAGGGGGGAAACACCAGGATTCTACAAGGAGATTTGGTGGCCTAATGAGCAAGTCTTTGGACTTGTGTGTGAGAGGTCCTGGGTGCGATCCCAGAAGGAGCCATGGCACCAAATTTTCCCAAGAGTTGTCCTGACAGGAGTCGCGTCTGTAAGTGTCAGTGGACAGACTGCAGTGAACCTTCGGTGTCCTGGTCTCCCATGAGACTTGCACAGATCCGCTTCAGCCCGTAGAAGCATAATACACATGCGACTGGTAAAAAGATAGCAGATATCAGTGTTGACGAAGGTGGTCCTAGCCGGGAGGGGAAAAGGCTACAATGGACCACTGGAGACTCTGAGAAAAGGTTGTGACAGCAGCCATCCCACGCTATCTGACAGTGAGTACGGTCAAGGCACATTGCACCACAGTCACCAGTTGGTTATCAGGTGTGTCAGTTTCGCCAGGGTCAGGAGCTAGGATGTGTTCACAGTGGTTGACTATGACTTGTACACTGTCAATACAAACTCAATTTTGATATAATACTGCTATTCCCACTTTTCTGTATATTGTGAGAGGTTTGATAAACACTTTTCAAAACCGATAAGAAGTGGAGAAAAACTCATCCGAACCTTTTGCTTTTGCTTTACGCAAAGAGCATGGGTGCATAGTTGAAGAGAATAATACTTCCCATCTATTTCCAAAATGAATTGAGAGAATTCAAATAAGACAGTTTTTGCTTGTATCTCACTGCAAATAAAGCCCTTTTTAGCCAGTGCTTGAGCATGATATATGAGGGGCTGCTTTTGCAGTGTACCTAGGGTATGCTAGGGGTACAGTAAGGTTTAGGACCACCACTTATCATCAGCCCCACTAGCTCATGCAATAGCACACTGGACTTTACATCTGAAGGTAAGGAGTTCGATTCCCATTGACAAACTTAATTTGTACAACAATCATGAATTTCTAATGTATGCATATTGAGCTGCTTATGAATATTATATGCTTGAATAAACAGCAGAAAGTTTCAGTGGAATTCCTTTTTAAATAGTGGCACACTTCAGCTTATTACTAATCACTGCTTTGAAGTGCCTAATAAGAACTGCAGAGCAAGTCACTTATAAGTGCTGCTTTATAGCAGTGCGGTAGTGTCACAATTATAATCTTTGAATAAATTTGACTTTTGTTGCCCTTATTAGCTGAATTATTGAACCTCTTGATAACCACTGCTTTGAAAGGCTTAATAAGTGCTGCAGATTAGCTGACTAATAGTTCTTACATTCTAGCCACAATATAGATGGATAATAAGCACTTCATTGGAGAGCTTATTAGTCACTTATTAAGTGTTGCTGTGCCCACTGGGTATAGTCCCGTTCCGATACATACTATACTACTCCCCCCCCCGCACACAGGTCTGACACATCCAAGTGGACGGCTGGTTATCTCCAAACCTCACACACTGAACGTTTCATCCATTTACAAGTAAAGTCCTCCCTGTACATACAAAGTGCTGCACTGTGGGAAAGCCTCACAGCCATGTCAGACTCTGTCAGTGTCAAATGATGAACTTCACACAGAAACAGGCCAGGCATGGAATAGGGGGTTTACACACTAGAAACTACTGCTTCAAACATCTAGTGGTGCAATTACTGCCGAGTCATGGTATTAGATGGCAGCCATCTTGTACCAGAGTACTACAATGTAAAACATCTAGTGGTGCAATTACTGCTGAGTCATGGTATTAGATGGCAGCCATCTTGTACCAGAGTACTACAATGTACAACATCTAGTGGTTCTATTACCGCTGAGTCATGGGGTTAGATGGCAGCCATCTTGTACCAGAGTACTACAATGTACAACATCTAGTGGTGCTATTACTGCTGAGTCATGGTATTAGATGGCAGCCACCTTGTACCAGACCACAACAATGTACAACATCTAGTGTTGCTATTACTGCCGAGTCATGGGGTCAGATGGCAGCCATCTTTTACAAGAGTACTACAATGTACAACATCTAGTGTTGCTATTACTGCCGAGTCATGGGGTTAGATGGCAGCCATCTTTTACAAGACTACTACAATGTACAACACCTAGTGGTGCTATTACTGCTGAGTCATGATGTCAGATGGCAGCCATCTTGTACCAGAGTACTACAATATACAACATCTAGTGGTGCTATTACTGCTGAGTCATGGGGTCAGATGGCAGCCATCTTGTACCAGAGTACTACAATATACAACATTTAGTGGTGCTATTACTGCTGAGTCATGGGGTAAGATGGTAGCCATCTTGTACCAGAGTACTACAATATACAACATCTAGTGGTGCTATTACTGCTGAGTCATGGGGTAAGATGGTAGCCATCTTGTACCAGACTACTACAATGTACAACAGCTAGTGGTGCTATTACTGCTGAGTCATGGGGTAAGATGGTAGCCATCTTGTACCAGACTACTACAATGTACAATGAGAGCTACAATCAAGGAGGATGGGTAGGCTGTGTCCCTGCACGAGGGGTCCTGGAGTATGCATGGTGAGGGTAAGGGGGGGGGGGTTGGGCCTATGGCTGCAGGCACAGCAAGGGTTCATTGTGTGTGTGGGGGGGGGGGGGGCTATTGCTGCAGGCACAGAGAGGGTTTAGTGGCATGAAGTGGGAGTAGGTGAGGGGAGGGGGTTGTAGGAATGAAAGGAGCAGTGATTGAAGGGGCGGGGTTAGAGAGGGGAGAGATGACTATGGGGGACTGGGATGTACTTAGAGATGACTGGTGTAGGAGATGAATAGGGCCTGAAGATGAGGGAGGGTATACAGTCCATCAGGGTCTATCTGGTGTATATAGTTGTGTGTGCTGTATGCTTTAGCAGTTCAGTTGCTATGGTATTATTGGGACATATGGATGGTTGCTATGGTATACTTGTGACATTCAGATGGTTCTTATGGTGTTATTGTGACATATTGTTCATATGGTAGTATTGTGCATATTGATGGTTGCTATGGTATTAGTATGAAATGTGGATGGTTACTATGGTAAATCCTGGCACAAGAACAGAATAGCATCCTACATAATCTGCTAAAGCAGGTTTCTGGTTGCCATACCATATGACAAAGCTGACACATAGAAAGTAAGGAAGACCTTTCAGGACAGTTGATGGTAGATGCACTATAAGGGCACCAACAGAGTCTCTGTCTGCTTCTAACTTATTTGCATATTTATTTCATCAATGAGAGCAATAGCATTAAGAAAATGGAATTACTTCTTGGTTATTTCAAACTCAGGGCATCATTCCAAATGGATGATGGGAAATTTGATTTGTGCCCGGCGAATGAGAAGCAAATAACCAATCTGGGAAATGACTCAGTGTCAATAAAAGAAATGGCATAAAACTGTGACACAATCTGCAAAAAAGGCAGGGTACACTAAGGTTCCTCTTCTCAGTACATATCACACTGATGACAATCTTACTATACCGCTGACTTGATGTTTCAACACTATGAATATATATATATAGATGTATATTGAAACATGTCGTTTACAATGATTTAACAACCTTTTACAGTATAACATGCAGAAGATGTAGCTGTAGAATCTCTCACAGAATCCGCTTGCACAATTTTCTGTGATTTTAAAATCAAGTTGGTCCAGACTCTTACAAGGCCTTCTGGAAATGTTGGTCAGTTATGGTCAGTTTTGGTGTTTGGATCCAGACAATTGAGACTGAGATGTGTTATCCGCTGCATGTTTTTAATGCAGCTGCCTCTGCATGTGTACATCTAATCTAAGAGGTTTAAAGGACCCTAGGCTGGATTGTTGCCTATGCTTCCCGATTGTTATTAAGAGGGAAATGGCTGAAGTGCTTAGTGCATCGGGGGCAGTTCAGTGGATAGAGATAACACAGTGTAATACTGTGAGCATCCAAGCAGCAGCTGGGACTAAAGGCAGTGCTGCCTCTTTCTGTCATCAAGGAATCAAACCTAATTTCAGCAAAAATACTTTCACTATAATTCATCAACCATCAAATAGCCTCAAATCTAAATTCATCAAAGTAAAAAGGTTAACAGCCTCGAGGCAGAGATAGCATGACCATGACAACAGATTAAGGGCCATAGGAGTCCATTAATAACACCATAAATAAACAATTAATCATAAATAACGTAGTACTCATGGTGGGGAGGGGTTCTTACAGCCCCAACCCTGTCTCACAACTTACAACGGGCAATACAAGGCCCTTCACCATAAAAAGGGGAAAGTGATTCATCGTGGAAGATGTCTGGTGGGGAGTGAGTGGATTGGGAAAAGGGGCATCACATTCAGACCAGAGGTTGCAGGCTAGAAATCCTTGTGATTTTTTATCCTAAACACATAAACACAGCCCTCCCAGCTTACAAGAAATGTGGACCAAAAGTGTCCAAGTCATCAACCTGGTTTGAGGAAGGGTAGTAAAAAACGTTTACTTATTGTTTCTAAATCCCAGTTGAAACACCTTTAGGTTGGAACACAGCATAGCTTTATTTACCCACATTATTCCAGATGCATGGACACCAATAGGAATTTATGCAGTCTGTTTTTGAGGCTGCCCACAAAGATTCACCCCGCAGCACCGAGCGGCAACCGGAGAAAATGGCCGCCTGATTCTGACTGGTTTGTCAAACAAAACAGATAATTCAAACTCATTTGTAAAAAGGGGCAGAGGAGATCTGGGTGCTTTTAGAAACCCTTATCATTATTTTGTCAGGAAAATATGGCTACTGGTTATTGGGTAACTGTTATTTTATGAGGTTCGGCTGCAATTAAGATAACCAGTTACTACATCTCAACCGTGGGGCTCATCGTGTATTGTAATGTTGTTCTAGATATTTTTGGTTCTCCAATTTTGTATTCCAATATATCAGGATAATCAAATATTATGCAATGAGGGCAGACCTCCTTAATGTATGGGTTATGATGCACCCAGTTCTTTATGGACAGGGAAATGTCAACCAAGTGAGATTTTCTCCAAGAAGGAAGAGATTCTGTGAGCAAAGCATATCTCCATTACATTTTTTAGATTGGATACAAATTAGTTCTTGTCAATTCTTATAGCTTCCCTATAGCTTTTTCATCCTATATTTCATCATGACACCCTTAGATAGAAATGTCCCCTTATCAAGATGTAAAAACATTCAGTGCCTGACGCGGCTTAAAGGTCATCCTTCCTGAGGCAGACAGAACCTCCTTAAGGGGCTGAGATAGACGGGAGTTTACAAGTCTTGGAGTTCTCAACTAGTTAATAATGGTTTAAGAAATCATCACTGGGAAGTCTTTAATTACCTCACAGAGGTCTAGAAAGAAGGACTATGACAGATATGTGTCGGCTTCATCAGATGGACGCGTTATCTGAAGACAAGACTCTGCAGTCATCATTGGGCGATGTCTGATGTCAGATATGACAGTTGGAAAAGTGTCATTGATTTTAGTAGTATTGTATGTATCGGAACGGGACTATAGTTAAGTACTGTTTATTACTCAATCGACCTGCAGCCAATCAGAGGCCTCCATTTGGTCACGTGACCGGAAGTGACCTACTTAGGGGATTAGTGGTGACGTCACGTGACCTAGTTAGCCAATCAGAGGCCGCCATTTGGTCACGTGACCGGAAGTGAGGTCATATGACCTACTTATGGACCGGAAGTGACGTCATATGACCTACTTAGGGGACCGGAAGTGAGGTCATATGACCTACTTTAGGATCACGTGACCGGAAGTGACCTGATGAGTCACGTGACCGTAAGTGACGTCACATGACCTAATGGCCAACCGGAAGTGAGTGACCTGATTGAGGATCACGTGACCGGAAGTGACCTGATTGATCATGTGACCGGAAGAAGAAGAAGAAGTGACGTCACGCGACTTAATGAAGAGATGAGCGTCTTTAAGGGGTCACGCGCTTTAAAATGTGATATCTTTTTTTTTGGAGGAGGAGGAGGAGGAGGAGGAGGAGGAGGAGGAGGAGGAGAAGGAGGCGAGTCTCTTATTTTTTTCGGTAAACTAATAAAAAACACTACGATATAAGTTTTTTTTTTTTTTTCATTTTTTATTGTTTTACGAGCGACTGGAAGTGACTTATTGAACTAGGTAGAAGCGTTCTTTAGAGTGTATAAAGGGGGGGGAGGGGAGGGGAGGGGAGGGAAGGGGAGGGGGGCCCCTTTAAGATGCATGGGGAGGGGGGCGCTTTTAGGATGCATGGGGCGAGTGGTGGGGGGGGAGGGGGGGAGGGGGGAGGGGGGGGAGGGGGGAGGGGGGCACTCTAGGGGGGTGGGGGGGGCACTCTAAGGGGCGTTTGTCTCTTTTAAGAAAAAAAGAAAAGAAAAAGATTTCAATCGAGAGACACGCTTCTTCCTCTCGAGAGGAAGAAGCGTGTCTCTTCGTTTTTTTTTGTTTAGGAAGTGAGGGTCTTTAGGATCACGCGACTGGAAGCGACTTGATGAAGCATGTGACTAGAAGTGACGACGTCACATGCTTTAATGAGGCGATCAGCTGTGACTGGCGGCGGCGGCGGTGGCGGCGGCGGTGGTGCTGGTGGTGGTGGTAGTATACGTTGCTGTGGTCAGAGTTGATATGGTTTTTTTCCAACAGAAATCAGAGCTTTTATACAGAGGGAGTTTAATCCTATTTCCAACAGCACCCCAGCTGTCTAGCAGCTGCTCCGCTCCTTAAGAGCTTCTTAAGAGCTTAGATGACGAGGGGTATGTCATCGCCATCTGTGGAAGCCAGCTGAAAATGGTGTTTTTTCCTTATCCATAGCTTTACCTCCTACCCCCTACCTGAGGACGACTCTCTCCCCCTTTGGCATTCATTGTAACAAACGTCAGAGGTCAGGTGAAAATCGGATTTTCATGCACAGCCTTAGTCAGCTGTCACCCCTATTGAACTAGCCGGCCGCCGCCGGCCAGTCTACTCACCACGGCAGGAGGCGGTGATTTTTTTTGTTTTACACTTAAGTCGCTCACCACATGCACACGACTCTACTCACAGACAGACACACCCGTCTTAGGGGGTCCTGCTTCACACCACACGCCTCCTGTAGTTTTTTTGTATACACACTCTAAGCTCATGACTGCTTAATCCTTTATACAGCTAATGCGCGTTGAATTAGCACAGTCGGTACACCGCCCGCTCATGGCAGTCGATCTCTCAAAAAAGGGGGGAAAGAGATCCAGCTGAAAACGTCATGACTTATGTCTTTTGTTTCTCTTTGTGAATGTCCGCCGGTCAGCCGGCGGCAGCAACGGCTTAATCCTTTATACAGCTAACGCACGTTGAATTGCTGATCAAGGCAGTAAGTAGCTTAGCTCATGTCAGTCGATCTCTCAAAGGGGAGGGGGAAAGGGATCCAGCTGAAAACGTCATACCTTAAGTCTTTTTGTTTCTCTTTGTGAATGGCCGCTGGTCAGCCGGCGGCAGCTGAACAGAGCCGTAAGTAGCTTAGCTCTAGAAGCGAGAAGGAGTATATAAGGGGGCTGGAAACACCCATTCACTCACTCAGTCTTTTGCTGCTCTCTACAGTCACCACCATGAGCAAAACACAACAACTAGTGTCGTCCAAGGATCTAATCGAGTTCAAGAACAAGAAGAGTACGCAGAACGGTGATCGTTTAGCGTCAGCGTCTCCTCTTGCTACTGAAATTGAGACTACCGCCGCAACCGCTTGGTCTTATCACCCTCCCGCTGTAGCGAGCGCACGCAGCAGTAGTAGTGGTAGTAGTAGTCGTCGTGGTAGCGACGTTGTTACATTCGCGACGGTTGTTACTGCTAAGCACGCTGCTGCTGCTGCTACTGCTGCGCCTGCTGGTGATCTTCGTGCTGCTAGTGCTGCTGCTGCTGCTGCTGCTGCTGCGCCTGCTACTGCTGCGCCTGCTACTGCTGCGCCTGCTGAGGCTGCTGCGCCTGCTGCTGCTGTGCCTGCTACTGCTGCGCCTGCTACTGCTGCACCTGCTGCTGCTGCTGCTGCTACACCTCTTGCTGCGACTGCCGCTACTAGTACTGACACGCAGCACGTTGCACAGAACCTCTCCACCGCTACATCAACCGACGCCATCAACGCCGCTCGCGCTGAGACTTACAGCTATTCGGACACTCAGCCCCAGCAGCGCGTAGTAGACATACATGCCCTAAAGCAACAGGGTGAGACAGAGAACGACGCTGACGACGAGGCGTACGAGGAACCCGAAGGGCTACGGGCGCACAGTCCGTTTTTCGACCTCATTTCCACTGGTAGCGCGTCCGGTCCGTGGCGACTGCCCTCACCACCACCTTACGAAGTCGTGTGGTTGCCCTGTTCCGACAACGAGTCGTCGGATACCAGCGCAGACGCTGCTCCTGTTATTGGTTGTGCTGCAGTAGTACCTGTATCATCATACTTCAAAGCAGAGCCGTTAGGATACTTGTCAGACGCTATGCTACTGAAAATAAGTAGTAAGTTGCCGACATCAGATTACATACGGTTAGGTTCATACCTTGAAGTGAACTTGAAGGATATGGGATATCTCAGTTGTGAGACAAGTGTCATAACTCAAGCTAGAGAAATGTTCACTACTTGGTACCAGAAAAGTTGTACTACTAGGTGGAAGGACCTAGCCGCCGCCTTGGAAGAATCTTACCGTATGGACCTCATCAAATTCTCACGTGAGTACATGGACAAGCATGACATGTGGGATGGCTTAGAGAGTGGAGACATGGAGTGGAAAGTGCAGAAATATTTCTCTCTTTTAGCTGAGCTCTGCCCTAGAGACTGGAAGACCATAGGGATCTACTTAGGGTTGACTTCTCATGAAATAGCTTTCATCTCTCAACCTGTGCCTTCTGACAGGACTGTGAAGAACCCTGTCTATGAAGTGCTGAGAGCTTGGAAGTACAACGAGACGTCTGAGCCTATGGCTCTGATGAAAGTGTTGCAAGACGACATGGGTCGCAGCGACGTCGCAATGTATGTTCAAGGGTTGTATGCAGCTGTACCCAAAGACATAAAAGTGAGCTGTGACACTCCAGTGTTGACCACTCTTGTCTGATCCCTGCAGTAAGATGGTCATCTGTTGAATTCGATCCTAGACTACAGTCACCTTTCACAATGCTAATAGTATCGTGTGGTAAGAGGTGTCTAGTATTCGAAGTGATAAATAACGTTTTATTTTTTTTAATAATTGGTAAATAAGTGAAAAAACAAAAAAAAAGAAAAACATGACGCAGGACGTTTGCGAAAAGTGTTTCAAAATTTTTAAAAGACCGTACAATCACGAGTGACCCGTAGAAAAATGAAGAACAATACCTAAGTTTTGCCCTCTATGCGGCGATGTCGATTGCTGAAAAGATCACCTGTCGACGCGAATCTCTGGACGAGTTGACTATCCCTCCACGTACATGCGCTGTACCGAACGGTGAGGAAACGTTCACGGCGAATTGGCCTGCAATACGAACGAGTGTCAGGATGCACGGGACTCGCGTGAGTGTAACAAACGTCAAACTACCAACCGGCGAGTTGAGTGACGCTGTAGATACTATGCGTCGCAATCCGCTTCACACAATGATAAAAAGTGGGTTTCTCGGTAGGCTTACTCTTACAACACAGAGAAGACAAGAACATACTGCGCTACTTTCACGTCTCCCAGAACAACGCAACTCTCATTACAACCGCTCCCTACTATAACTAATTCAGAAACTTTGGAAGAGCTCCTCTCAAAGATGGAAAACACCGTCGCTTGCGAAGAAGTACGGAAACTTTGCGATGCTGACACCAAGCGGTGCGCTCTTTTTCCTACTAATTTTGAACATTTGCATTTACATGGGACCTGGAGGTTTTCCCATAGGCGGTAGGAACAGGCAGGACGGTCGAGTTGGAAAGAGAAGCCTTGTGTTAGATTTTCCCAACAAGGACAACCTCTGCGTCTTCCGCCACATTTCCTTTCACTTATACAACACCAGCAAGCGCGCTTCAAATTTGTTACGTCAGTTCTGTCCCGCTGCCACACGTGAAACTTTTCCTCCCGACGGACATTCCAGAATCTACCCTTACAACATTACCTTCGATTTCGAGGCTTTCTTCAGACCGTGCAGAGAACCGTAGACTGAACACGTGTCCCTGCTGTGGGATCACGTCCCTTTGTCGGCTAGCGTCACATCCGACTTTCCGGGGTAGGAGGGGATGGTGTACCTCAGAGAATCCGACGCAGATTCCGACCCCTTGTTAGACCGAGTTTAAAATCACATAAACGAGAACGCCAAAGTCATCGAGAAAGCTGTGCTAGAACTTTACCGACCAACGTTAGCGAAGTTACATGTGGCGATAGGTGAAGCTCTCCTGCTAGAAGAAGCGACATTCACCCCTTCTCCAGGCGGCTTCGCTGCAGCTCACACCAGACAACCGTTAGTTCAACTGAAGAAGCAGCTTCTGAGATACATCCGTCAAGCTCCAGTCGTGATCTTCAACACGGAGCGTTACGACTTGAACCTGATCAAAAATACGCCTTCACTCGTTCTTTGCCTCCGGAGACCGAAGAAACCAACAATTCAGCGTCATAAAGAGAAGCAATCAATACTTGACGGTTTACACACAGTTTTCTTGGACATAGTAGTCAACTATTTGGCACTTGGTTACAGCTACGCGAATTATTTGCGAGCTTTCACCAGAAACGAAGAGAAAAGTCGCTTTCCTTACGAATGGATGACGTATACCAAGAAACTGGTAAACAGAACCCTGCCACCGAGATCGGCTTTTGACAGCGAACTGACGGGCGTCAAAATGGCCGAAATCCGACTACGCCACATGTCAGAAAGTTTAGTACGACAAGAAGATGCAAACTATGAGAGATTACTTGATCCACTACAACAACGAAGACGTCAAACTTTTCATTAAGCTTTTGAAAAAATCACGCTAATTTTTTCCAAGATCGCAGCATTGTCATGTTGAAAGACGAGATCTCTCTCGCCAGTTTGACTTTACAGGTCCTCTTCCAAAACCTATAAGCTGTGTTCACAACGTTCCCTCCCTTCGACGCCGTCCTCCACGCTCTGATCAAAGAAAATCTAGTCGGTGGTCCTTCCATCATCTTCCATAGATTTCACGAGAAGGAGTGTATAGGTGTCTTATAAGTCGGCAGAGGGTGAATACTAGTGAAAAGGGAAGGCAGGTGTGCAAGTAGCTTTTCTAACAGACATGTGTGTGAACTAAGCTGCTTAAGTCTAAACCCACCTGCGGTAGAAGCTCTGTACTGAGAGAGTCTTTTCAGCCGTTTAAGAGGCTTATCTAGGACAGGGTACATAAGGAGTGAAACGCTGCTCTCACCAGTCACACTTTCTCCACCCGCCCTTCATCTTCGTAGCATCGTCCACTCTACGCTCGCTCAGCACGTTACGATGATTAGTTCTGCTATTTTCTTTATTTATGAAAGTGTTGACGCTACAGAGCATCGAAACCCTCTCGAAATGAGTCCAAGAAAGAAAAAGCAACTCCCACTTGAAGCAAGAAGAGAAACAGTGCCCTATGATGCATGTTAGGTAAAGAAACATTGGAAGGACGTCACCAAGGAGCAATGGATAGAAGCATGCTTCAACTTCATCGGAACAGTAGTTTCATTTGGACAGAGGGAGAAGATTTTGTTAGAGCTATTTTTCTTAGCTCCGTATACTTGGCCTGACTGTGGTGAAATTCCTTCAAGTTTGTCAGTCTTCGCCATACAAGTTATCAACTCCTTGAAGGAGCTTCGATATATGCAAGGCACTCAGGAGGAGATTGTCAAGAAAATGACGGAATTCGAAACAGGCGAAGACACAATATGGTGCGAGGAGACGACATATGCGGACGATGATCTGGAGTCCATCATTTGTAGCCCGTTGGAACATTATGTTAAAGACTTTGAGGACATGCTAGACAGCACTGAGATGAACCCGAAAGAGAGATCCCTTACTGCACAGAAAGAGGCCAAAGCTGTGTTGGAAAAGCACAAGTTTGGTCAAGGATTCACTCTTCAAAGCAGCTGTGTGAGTGTGATCAAAAGTCTTGTGTTGAAACATTCAGACATGAAGTTTTCGCGTGCTGTCGACACACTTCCTTTGCCTGAACTGATGATGAACATGATCGACCCCATCGTACCAACACGTTTCGACTCTGCCAATTGTCCCATGTATAAAATGGTTTCAAGTTTTGCCCGTGGCCGATGGCTAAACGATCCACTGAAGTCAGAAAACCTCCTTGATTTAATCAACTGACTAAATGTATTTTCTCATACTAGTATTAGTAGCATTAGTAATAGCGGCTACTCAGTCTCGTGCAGCACAAGCAGCAGCATCTGTCAGCAGCATCCGTGACATCGTCAGCAGCAGCAGCAGCTGCACAAGCAGCACAAGCAGCCACATCTGTCAACAGTATCTGTGACATCGTCAGCAGCTGCAGCAGCTGCACGAGCAGCGCAAGCAGCACAAGCAGTAACATCTGTCAGCGGAATCCGTGACAACGTCAGCAGCCGCAGCAGCGGCTGCACGCGCAGCACAAGCAGCAACATCTGTCAACAGCATCCGTGACAGCGTCAGCAACTACAGCAGCTGCAGCTGTCAGCAGCTGCAGCAGCTGCACGAGCTGCACAAGCAGCAGCAGCAGCAGCGGTAGTGTAGACCGCTAAATTCGAGATGACGTCATGTCTGTTTCTTAGCATCGACATTCGACATGAGACCTAGTGACATTTGACATGAAGCTTGAAAAACATAGTGACAGGTGACATGAGCAATTCTTAAAATCGCCATGAGATATGAGCATAATTAAGCGACATCGACATGTGCTATGGCTATTTTTTTTTAAGACAAACGCCGTAGTCTCCTCATCCAGACCTCCGCTAGTAGCGCTCTATAAGCGCAAGCTGTAGCTGTGAACCCCCTCCTCCCACCGTACACACGGGTAAATATCAGAGTCGGCCAATGTCGCCAATACTACTCTCATACAAGGGTCAGGCGCTGCTGGACTATAATAGATGAGTCAAGGACTATTCTACTGAGGGTCAGGCTACGCCGGACATTCAATAACAAGCTGGACTTTGGCAAATTTGCTTGAAAGTCTGGTCAGCAAGAGTCCAGCATACTCTCCCAAGAGTTCAGCATTGCCAGACTATGGCATGAGGATCCCGCATGGTCAGACTTTCAAGCAAGTTTGCCAAAGTCCAGCTTGTTATTGAATGTCAGGCGTAGCCTGACCCTCACTAGAATAACCCTTGACCCATCTATTATAGTCCAGCAGTGCCTGACCCTTGTCTGAGAGTAGAATTAGCGCTATTGGGTGCCTCTGATATTTGCCTCTGTGTAGTCAAACCTCGCCTGAGAGAGACATACTTCAGAAAGAAACGAAAGCAGATTCCGACATCGGTGTGTGACGATCACTTAGAGCTTTTCGTGAAGATAAAACAGAAAAAAGTGCGAAAATGGTGTCCGCCGCACGGCGGATGTTGTGAGAGACGTTACCTTAACGATCTGAGAACTTCGAGGCTTATGTAAACGGCGTAGGAAGGTGACGGGATCCTAAGTCTCAACCCTAAGACTTACATTTGCTACGATCGAGTTAGCAGCACCAGTGAAAGAAAATCCCCAAAAAAGAGATGGCGTGCAAAAAGTGTACAGAAGTAACAAAACCCTAAAGAACCAGTCGTCTTCTTAGATGTTTTCGCAAACGAAAAACTCTCCTTGCGGTAAATAGAAATTTCAAAGTGGTACGAACCAAAAATGGACACTTACACCATAGAGAAAGATGACGTGCGCTACTTGTATTATAAGCGTCGCGTGCATTCTAACGGTGTGACAACAAGTCCTTTAAAAATATGAAAAAAAGTGTGTTATTGATTGATTGAGCGCATCTTTTCAAAAATAGCGTGTTTATTAGAATTGAAAAAAAGAAAATAAAAAAATAAATAAAATTATTGTTGTGTTTTATTTTCATACGTCTTCTTTTATTAGTAAGTAAAAAAAATAACAATTAACTAGCGTGTCCTCTTAAAGTGACACTTCCTCCAGTCGCTGCTGATCGCCTAATTAAAGCATGTGTCGTCGTCACTTCTAGTCACGTGACTCATCAGGTCACTTCCGGTCACGTGATCCTAAAGTCGATCACTTCCTAAACAAAAAAAATTAAGAGACACATTTCTTCATGACCCAACCAATCAGGGGTCTCCATTTGACCGGAAGTAGTCCCTCATTTGCATAATGGGTCACTTCCGGTGTACCAGCCAATCAGAAGCCTCTAACTAAGTCAAGGTCACGTGACGTCACTTCCGGTATGCCCTTATATGGACATGTGAAGGTCACATGACGTCACTTCCGGTATGCCCTTATATGGACGTGTGACGTCACTTCCAGTCAAATAGAAGCCTCTGATTGGCTGCGTCATGACCTTGACCTCTAACTAGGTCAAGGTCACGTGACGTCACTTCCGGTATGCCCTTATATGGGCATGTGAGGTCACTTCTGGTCAAATGGAGGCTTCTGATTGGCTGCAGGTCGATTGAGTAATAAACAGTAGTTAACAATAGTCCCGTTCCGATACATACTATACTACTGATGTTATCAGCTTAGAATACTGGCGATTTAGACGTTTCTTCCTTTAACTCAGAAACAAAAAGATCTCCAATGTAATGCAACATTAGGTATTAGCTAAACAGAGTAAGTGACACGATTACTTCATAAATAATGATGGGAAGTTTGGCAGTAGGTGTGGGTGCTCATTCCCATGTTACAGTGCAATGCTGGTGTTTGAGATCCGAGGGGAGATATATAGCTAAGGTTAAATGATAATAAGAATGTAGTTTATTGTAGGGGCACCTCAGAGAGAGGCAGCAACAAGTTATCAGCTGTAGCCTAGTTGTTGGATGACCTCAAAGAGAAAAATTATTAATGCATGATGTCTGATCTGACATTTGCAGAAGTGCCATCAGAACTTTTCCGACCAAAGTGATCATGTTGAGTGAAATTATTAGAAATAGTCTAATGTGCTGCACCTTTAAGGATGAGGTAAGCAGAGTATGCATCACTGTAACCTGAATAGCCTGGGGAGGGGGGGGTTGGTAGTGGGTGTGGGTGCTCATGTCACAGGGCACTAAAGTGTCTAAAACAAGAGATCTGAGGGTCTGATGGATGGCTGCAATAACACTATTGCCTTCATTGATGCTGTTTTATTGAGTGATGTGTTGCCTGTCCTGACAGAGGGTGGTCTGCAGGGATTAGCACTGTGACTGTTACAGCCAGCCCTGATGTTGGGGATTATATTTGACTGCTTATTTGTGGGTATTTTAACATCTAGTCTGTCCTTGGTTGGTTGTTTAGACTCTCAGACCGCTTTAAGCAGCAGTCAAAGCAGGGTTGAATGACATAGTAAAATCTCAAAGATTGGTTGCTGATATTTTATGCTTTATCTTGCCGAGAACAATGCGAAGCATTACCAGAGCACCCAATTATGAAACCAGCTAGTTAATACCGGATAAAAGTATTCTACATTATTCAGTATGAAGAGAGAATGGCCGCCCAGTAGACGACACGCGTGCACAAAGGCTCCGTGCATTATCGCTATTTCTACTGATCCATGTACTTTATAACCTGCTCCTATTGGGACTACTGCTACATGAAGGTGTTGTGACTCTAATAGAATATCCAACATGGCAGAAGGAGGAGGATTCATCCCTTTTAAACCAGAATTACCTGCAGACGCAGACGGCGAGGAGAACCCACCACCATTGGAGTCAACCCCGGTAAGGCCTCTACCTGTACTAGATGTACCTGATCCCATCCCTCAGATCTCGGGTATCAAATGGTCCCCAGACCAGCAACAGACTAAGTCAAGGTCTAAAAAAGACAAATCCCCTGAAGATTTCGAGGTTAGTTTCCTTTCAAAGCTAAAAAAGGTAACAGATAACTTAGTAGAAATCTCCTCGAGCCTCAACACAGCATCGACCCTTACACATGCCAATGCTACTCAACTTGCTCAGGTCATAGCTCAGTCTAATTCCAACCAGCAAAAAATCTCAGAATTAGAGGACAAATTAATGGATTATGAGCAGCTAAAAGAGGACATGGAACTTCTAAAAATGAAAGTAACTAAGCATGATGCATCAATTAGTCAGATCTGTGAAAAGGGAGAAAAAGATGAGATTGATAAACGCCGCTCACATTTGGTTATAAGGGGAATTAGTGAAGAGACCTATGCAAATCCAAAAGCAGCGGTTACGAAACTTCTCTCTGACCTTGGCACAGGCTTAACCGCCGCAGACTGCAGTGCTGTGTACCGACAAGGGTTTAAGACCGAGAGGGGGACGCGCCCAATTATGATTCATTTCAAGGAGAATGGCCACAAAGGCAAGGTGTTTGCAAATGTAAAAAAGCTAAAACACATGAAAGACACTTGGGATGGTATTCAGGTGGCTGATGACCTCACCCCTACTCAATCATCTGAAAATAGGGATCTCAGGCTAATTGTGAAACAAGCCAAGGCACTTGATAAGACTGCTACAATTAAGGGTAAAACAATTACCATAGATGGTGAGAAATTCTCCCATGACACAATCGAGCTTCTCCCTGAAGACCTCCGCCCTGGTTCAAGTAAGACCTTAGTGTTCAAATGTGGAATTGGATTCCAAAGTCATCATTCCATTCTCTCCAACATGTATATGGTCTACTTTAAATACAATGGGCAATATTATCATAGCGCGGAACAGGCATATACCCACCAGCTCTCGGTGTTATGTAAGGCCACAAAAATAGCAGGCAAAATACTAATAGCTACCGACGGCTATGCATGTATGCGCCTAGCTAGACCTCTCAAGGACCACCCGGTGTGGAAAGCCAACCAATTAGCGGTTATGCGGGCAGTTCTGCTAGCGAAATTCTCATTCAACAAGGAATGTGGAGATTATCTGAAGGGAACAGGAAATAAACCACTGCTGGAATGTTCACATGATAAGCTCTACGGTACTGGTAGGACACTAGAACAAGGAGAACTCAACGGTGCAGACGATAGGCCGGGGCAGAACATGTGTGGTGTTATATTAGAAGAGACAAGGGACGCACTTTTCAAGCAGTAGCATAACCAACATGCCACTACAGGTACTGTTGACGGCGGACAGCCGGGGTCGGGGGCTCCAGTCTAAGGTGGACACTGCTCTAACTGACCTACACGCTATGGACATTAGCATTAAAATTGAACCACATAGAGGAGCCACACTCGAATCCTTATTAGAACCTACTTTAGCTCTACTATCAGAACGCTCGTATGATGTATTAATTGTCATGGCGGGAGTAAATGATATGAGCAATATCCATTGGATTAATGAGAATTCGTCAAGAATCTCTCCCAAATATTATGAAGTGGGTAACCTAGTGGAACAACTCATAGCGAAATATGAACACTTCAAGCATATGGTTCAATCTGTTACACATGGAACAGTAAGAGTCATATTTGCAGAGTTGGTCGGGCTCAGCTTTGAGCAATGGAATCAATCCCCGGGTGATTATCCAGTTGAGCAGGATGTTATAAATAATTCTGTTGAGCTAATAAATCAAATCCTATGGGACATGAACAAACAGACAGGCTTCCCTGGTCCCCACCTTCAAAACTCCGTTCATGAGCTGAAGAAAGGCCGACGGCGACACAAGTATAAGAGGATACCTGACGGTCTACACGCAGACACCACCACTGCAAAGATATGGGCGCGGTTAATAGCCAAAAACCTCATAACACTACAGCAGATGATTAGAGCGAACTTTGTCACACAGACGGCATACCTTTAGTTCTACCCTATTCTAAACCAGGTCAGACCATCTTGTTAAGCTTCATAAATTAATTTTCCCAAAAATCATAATAATTCCCACCAGGGCATATGGTTCATACAGATGTTAATATGCCTGAGTGGGACTCAAGCTGGTCTACACCTGAAACTTTTTACAATTAAAATTTCCTCCAACATTGGTTAATAGTTCCCCCTAAGCCCTTTATATTGAATTGATTATTAGAAGTTATTTTAACGACCCTAGCCTGACGGATGACCATACAGATAGTATCATGATGTCTAGGGTCACCCCCACACTCAAAATTGGGCAAAACATATTTTGTACACCATAATAATATGTCATAATACTCTGTAACTAATTATGAAAGACTATATGCAGAACCTGACTACACAGTATAGACCTTAAGTCTACCCTGACGAGGCTCAACCCCTACCCGGTAATGTCCTATGTTCCGTCTCTTCATGTCTTAACCTGACCGACCCTGGACAATGAACTTGATTATGTTATGGGTTTGCTTAACATGCTCCCAGTCAGGCACCACAAGAATTATTATATTGACTTGTAGTAATTTAACATCGAGTGGATTCAGTTGTCCATATTGAATTACGGTACAATTGTCTAGCCTACCGGTACTATTTTTCTTATAGATAGACGCTGATAGTACTTACCGGTACTCATTAAATTGATATATTACATATTATGACTCCTGTTTACATGTATTAATGTGGCAATTCTATTATTCAGATGCACATAACTCTACTAAATCTATACTTGTGATGACACCAGGAACCAAATTTGGAGCCCTCCTCCAGCCACAACTGTGTCGACATCTATAAGTGAATCATCCCCCCCCCTCCTCATGCCTACACATCTCATTGTCATTCATCTAGATAAGGTAATGGATATCATTTACTAATAAAATATAATTAAGATAATGCACGGAAGCCACAGTGATCATACTTGAAGTCTACAGGGTTGTATATGAGATTATACTATGATGTATACAAATAGCATTGATTGCGCATATTTGCATACTATGAAAATAGGATTTACCCTTAAGTCGGCTGGCACTGATTGTATGGGACCGCTGGTTATGTTCAACTTGTCTAAGGGCTGTTGCTTATATACATTTTAATGACTGTCAACCTAAATTTTTCTGGGGAAAAAGGCATACATTTTGTACATTTTAATTGCCGAAGCCTAAATGGTTGTATTAAATCTCTTAGAGAATATATTGAGGGATCCAATATTGATTGTGTAACATTGTCTGAAACATGGCTTACAGATGAGAGTAATAGTAACCAACTTATAATAGAGGGTTATACTTTAGTCAGACAGGATAGAGCTATTCAAGGTCTAAGACCAAGCGGGGGGGTAGCCACTTATGTTAAGAATGGCGTTACTGTCTCCTTCTCCGAGCTGAGTAGATATAATAAAAATGACCTTGACTTAGAAGTTCAATGGATGGTAGTATATAAACCTAATGTAAGACGTATTGTTATAGCAAACATATATAGGCCTCCTGAAGCCAAGGGCAAACCAGGATTGGATCATCTAAGGGATAGTTTTAATGCAATAGATTCCCAAAAATATCAGGAAATTTTTATGGTAGGTGATTATAACATTAATATTGCCCCTCTTAAGCCAGGCCAAAGAGCACATCCAGATTTACAATTATTAAAAAATATGATAGGGCACTTAGGCTGTAAGCAATTGATAAAAAATTACACTAGAATGAACCCAACCACAGGTAATCACACAACATTAGATTTAATAATAACTAACTCTTATAATATAACAGGATCTGGTACTAAGGCTATAAGCCTAAGCGACCATGAACTAATTTATGTAACACGTCAACATGTCTGTGTCCCTAAAGAGAGACTGGCATTTACAGGTCGTTCGTATAGATATTATAATCCCATTGATTTTAAAAATCAATTACTCCAGCTAGATTGGAACAATTTTTTTACATGTGACTCAGCTCATGATGCATGGGAAATGTTTATAGCTGCATTGCATTACAGATTGGATATTAATTGTCCTATTAAGGATTTCAACTTTAAGCAAGCTAAAAAGCCTTGGATCACAAGGGAAATGATCTATCTCATGAAAGATAAGGATGAGGCTTGGAGGTACTATTGCCATACAAAAAATGATGATGATTATGAAATTGCTAGGTTCCTAAGAAATAGGTCAAAAATCATTAATAGGGAAGCAGAAAGGAAATTCCATAGGGATAAGATAGAGGCTAACAAGGATAAGCCAAAGGACTACTGGAGATCTATTAATAAAGTAGTCAACCCTAAGCCCTCTTCACCCACCTTTTCTCTCATTGACAAGGATTCTGATGAGCCAGTTCCCCATGAGGAGACGGCTACATTCATTAATGAATATTTTGCTAACATAGGGAATAAATTAGCTCAAAATATGAATACTCCCTGGACATATAATGGTAAAACTGTTGATTCTAATTTTTCATTTGAGGAAATCACCCTGGAAGAACTGGAGCCTTTATTGAGGAAAATTAATGTTTCCAAGTCATCTGGTGTAGATAATATCTCAACACAGGTTCTCAAGGATGCACTCACTAGTCTCCCTAACCATGCTCTACATATATTCAATTTAGTTATTGCTCAATCAGTTTTTCCTGATACATGGAAACTTGCTAAGGTTTCACCCCTACCTAAAGGAGGTGATATCACAGATGTAAATAATCTTAGACCTATATCCATCCTACCCCTACCTGCCAAGATAATGGAAAAACTATTACACAAACAAATAATGCTTCATATAAATAATAATGAAATCCTCACAGAACACCAAGATGGTTTTAGACCAAAGAGATCAACTTTAGACAGCCTTTCAAAACTCACAAACTCTATCCACTCATCAGTTAATAAAGAACTCATCACATCTGCCATCTTTTTAGACTTTAAAAAAGCTTTTGATACAATAAATCACACAATTTTAATTAATAAACTTTCGGAATTAGGCTTTTCAAATTCTTCTAAAAATCTAATTAGTAATTATTTAACCAATAGATCTCAACAAACCAAAGCTAATAGCTACACTTCTAGACCTGCTCCTATCACTTGTGGTGTTCCCCAGGGAAGTGTCCTGGGCCCCCTGTTGTTTCTCCTTTATATAAATGACTTAAACCATATTCTACAAAATTTAAAATGTCAACATTACGCAGACGACACTGTAATTTATTTCCCACATAATTCTCTTAGCATAGATGTACAAAATGTTATTAATAGTGATCTTGATAAAGTAAATATATGGTGCAAAGGCAATAAATTATCTCTAAATACTAAGAAAACTAAAGTAGTACATTTTGGCACACAATCACTTCTAAAGCATACCCCAAAACCTGTTCTAACTATTGATAATGATATAATTGAACCAGCAGTAACATATAGATATTTAGGTTTAATATTAGATAATTTATTAAGTTATAAACAGCAAGTGCAAAACCTCACTAGGAATGTTAATTTTAAAAATAGCTTATTCAGGAAAATTAGGCTAAGTCTAACCCAAAAATCAGCTGAAGATGTACTAAAGCTAATGATACTACCTGCTATTGATTATGGGGATATCATATATGCCTCAGCCATACAGACAGAGTTAGACCATCTGCAGAGTGCTTTCGACAGGGGGCTAAGGACAACTTACCTTAATGAGGATACAATAAATGCAAAGAAACTAACCAAAACAGCTAAGCTTAGTAGGCTAGAGGATAGAAGAAAATTTCATGTTGAGATCTCAGCCTTTAATTTAACCCAAATAAATTCCAATTTAGATATAAGACAAATATTTACAAGACTCCATGACGGCAAATTATTACATACAACATGGCCTAAAAATCCCCATTACAGGAAGAGTTTAAGGTATCGACAGTCCATGACATGGAACTCCTTTGACACAAACATAAGAAACATTGATGATAAAAACAAGTTTATTTCAAAAAGGAAGGAGTTTTATACAACTAAATTGATGCTTGACCCTACGACATGACCTAGTTGTCATGTCAATGACATAGAACCTCTCCCTCTATATGAGGGGGGCCCAGCATTATCTCCCTCCTTCAGTGCCAGCCACCAAAGACTTTATTATTATTATGTAACTAACACTTCTCATTTCCATCTCTCTTAACAATCCAACTAATTGCATAAGTAGGCCATAATGGCCATAACCTTTTTTATTCTAAATTTCCAAATTCCAACCACTCTCTCAAATGCCAATTACCATCAGGCATGTGTCATAACATCAGACACACTGTTTTAGGACCTTTAATTAAATGTAACATAACCTGTCCATAAGGACTAACTATGTCTACTATATACTATTATATTAATGTATGTTCATGCTTGAACACAGGAGCTGGATTATTATTAAAACATGCCCTAGGCTAATGTAATTTTCCAGGATAAATAAAAGAAATTTCAACTTCAACTTCAAGTATGACTTATCTACAGACCTGGAATTCACTCTTTAGCAGACCTGGAATTCACTCTGTAGCAGAACTGATAGATATTAACATTCCTATTTGACTTAAATAACCTTAGGGTCTGTATCCAAGACCAGACTCCATATCTATAAACCTGCTCTATGGCCCTCCCCTCCCCCTCCAGCTCAGGGTGATGTAGGGGGGTCCTGTATACTCACAACATGAACTGTGCAGCCTGCCCGACACTAATACTGCCTGTGTTCTACTTAAGTCATACGTCTCTATAAGTCCCAAGTCATAAGGCGCTCAGTCTGTGAGACTCATGGAGATCAATATAGTCGGTGTAGCTGTGCTGCAACGCCTCTAACTAACTCCCCGTGCCCCTCCCAGGACACCTTGTCAACCTACCGCCTCTAGACTCCTCTACCCCATAGTAACCAGCTTTCATCTGTAACTACTCTGCACTCTTCACTTTCTAGCAAGTGACCTCCCCACTTTAATTACCCTACTTAGGCGCCTATTTAGATCCTCTTATCCCTAGCAATCCTCCCTCCTTAGTAACCCCCCTTAGTAACCTTCCTTTGTGACGCTCCTTAGTAACCCTCCTTAGTAACCCCCTTCAGTAACCCTCCTTCGTAACCCAGCTTAGTAACCCTCCTTAGTAACCCTCCTTAGCAACCCTCCTTAGTTATCCCCCTTGGTATCCTTCCTTAGTAACCCTCCTTAGTAACCCTCCTATGTAACCCTCTTACATAACTCTTCTATGTAACCTTCCTTAGTAGCCATCCTTAGAAACCCTCCTTCGTAACCTCATAATCCTCCTACGCAACTCTCCCAGGGAGAAATCCTTAGTAACTATCCTTAGTAACAATGCTTAGTAACCATCCTTAGTAACAACACTTAGTAACCATCCTTAGTAAGCCACCCTAGAAACCCTCCTCAGTAACCATCCTTAGTAACAACACTTAGTAACCATCCTTAGTAAGCCACCCTAGAAACCCTCCTCAGTAACCATCCTTAGTAACAACACTTAGTAACCATCCTTAGTAAGCCACCCTAGAAACTCTCCTCAGTAACCATCCTTAGTAACAATACTTAGTACCATTCCTTAGGAACCCTCCTTAGTAACCCTACTTACTGCTTAGTAACCCTCCTTAGTAGCCCTACTTACTGCTTAGTAACCCTCCTTAGTAACCTATTCCTTTCTCCTCTCAATGGTTCCTTGGTTGCCCCTTCATGGAGGTTCATGGCTAGCTCTGCTTCATGTCTGTGCCTCCTATCTACCCATCAGGGTCAGACCTGTGGGGTCAGCATGATGATCAATGTAGCACTGGTTGTCTAAAATAGTGGATCCATGCAAAAACTAAAAGATTAATGTTATCCTTTCTTCTTGTTATTTTACATTGTTACACTTTTAAATATACAAAAAAAACAGCTGAAATGTTGTGGCTGCAAAAGAAGTGTACAAACCACAATCTTATTGTCACAGATATACTGAAAGTAACAGCTAGAACTGACCATGACTCAGACATGCATAACTAACATACACCAGCTATGTTTAACATGACTAACGTGAATAAAATTACACCTGTGGTAACAATGAACAGCATGCAGGGGACTAGAGGATCTGAACGTGAACAGTACTCGGAGAACGTACACACTGAGATATTTTCTAACAGAGGGGAAACATTAATTATACTCCCAGAATTTACTTCAGTGACCAGAATTTTAATCTTGGCAGCACAATTCTTACAAATTGTGAGAGTAACAGTTGTGACAGAATCAATCCCAGAGCCTCTATACACCTTGGTGCTAATTCACATTTAACCGAAGGAGTCAGTTTCAGCTTTGGACTCTCTTAAGTCTACAACAACACAGGCTGACCAACACAGAGCTATAGACACGTGAGTTTTCTTTACACATGGGTATAAACACTGACAGTATGGGAGTGTCTCTACACATGGGTATAAACACTCACAGTATGGGGGGGGGGGTTTCTACACATGGGTATAACAATAACAGTGTTTCTACACATGGGTATAAACACTAACAGTGTTTCTACACATGGGGATAAACAATAACAATACATGGATGTGGGTTACGTCACAGCGTTTACCTTGGTGCATATTCTCCTCTCCGTCTGGTTGTAGGAAAAACAAAAGGTAGACAACATGAAGCGTTAGCACAGAGAGAAACTAATGTAGTAACATTGTGAATTAGTATGAAACAATGGCTGCAGCTGCTGCTACTCTGTGTAGGGAATGGGTGCTCAGAGGTTTAGGTAGGGCAGGTTAGGTAGGGCTAATGTGGTCAGTAGGGGTGGAGAAAGAAGCAGTGCTACATTGCATCAAAGCGAACATATAGTCTCAAGTAGGTTAGGGTATCAGTGGGGATTCCAGACCCCTGTTCACTAAAATTGTGTTCTGTTAATAACTTTGTTTTTCTGAAATGTAGTTACAATAGAAACAATAGGGTGATGCTCGCACTTCTTCCCAGACCACTGTCACAGCTTCTAGACACAATATATGTAGGATTTGCTTCTGATTTATTTTTGTGTATTTGCGTTTCTCCCCACCTATACATACATTTATGTATATTCCCCTTCCCTATTCCTCCCTCTCCTAATCTACTCTACCACTTGCCGACCTCCGCCCTTCACACTTTATTGAGTAGTCTATCGACCAGACCCCTGGTCCACTACACCCTTACCCACACCTCCCTTAAGTACAGCAAGTCCTGCTCAGACCACTCCAACAACTAGATATAAGTCCTGATGGTAGCACCATCCTATCACCATTCTAATGATGCTGTTAACCCCAACCACTTTATGTTTATGCAGAAAAACTCTCCCTCTTCAGGTGCAACAGTTTTACAGCCGTTTATAGTGATTCACTGGATAATGCATGGTAAGTGGCTGAGTAAAGGGGGGCTAGGGTTAAAGGGATTTAAGGAACAACAGGATTTACACAATAACCTCGACAATTTAATTTCCATTACAAAATGCCCACAGTGTATCCCAGACCTTAGCAGTAGCAGCCCCTGGTGGGTGAATGAGGAACTACCCCACCCGCACCCCTCTATAGGACCCTGCCACCTCTCCTGCAGACAGACATAAAACAAGAGGCCCTCAGCCTCCCACCCCAAGAGGGCCATACAAGCCCTCAGGGGTAAGGCCCTTACGGAAGCCCTCAGGCTGAAGGGCCTTATAGAAGCCCTCAGGCTGAAGGGCCTTACAGAAGCCCTCAGGCTGAAGGGCCTTACAGAATCCCTCAGGCTGAAGGGCCTTACAGAAGCCCTCAGAGAAAGGCCCGTACAGAAGCCCTCCGGGGGAAGGCCCTTATAGAAGCCCTCAGGGGAAGGCCCTTACAGAAGCCCTCCGGGGGAAGGCCCTTACAGAGGCCCTCAGGAGGAAGGGCCTTACAGAGGCCCTCAGGAGGAACGGCCTTTAAGGTGCCCTCAGCTAGTAGGTGTAGACACATGAGCCCTCAGGTAGACAGGGCCTTACAGTTTGTAACATTCTACTCAGTGTAATGGAACAACAATGGTCCTGATTACATCTAGCTGCATACCACAATGGGAATGGCTCAGACTTGTGTGGGATACCAGTTTTAGAAATGTTAGAGTCTATATGTTAACTTACAGAGAATCTAATCAGAATATCATGTAGACTCACAAATCGTGATATTTGCAAGTTTCAGAGGATGATGCCTCCCAGTCCTTTACACAAGGTAGTTTTCATTTATTAATTACAGGGGGTGGTGGTGAGATTTCGCACAAAGGGGCAATCAATTTTACGCCCCCCCCCCTTGAGAGCGCGTGGAGCGATTCATGGCCCCCCTCGCTAAAGGTGCTGAAAATTTTCCGCCACCCCCTTTGAACTATTGCAACTATTGCAACTAACTGGCTTTTTTGCTTAAAAGGGGCTGACATTTTTACGCCCCCCCCCTCAAGAGGGGTCAGAAATGTTTACACCTTGCCCTCAGGAGGGGTCAGACATTTTTATGCCCCCCCCCCTGTAACTAATAAATGAACACTCCCTAAAACAGCAGCCTCCTGAGGTACAGGCTGTGTGGGACCCACTTACAATATCAGACATCCAACTAGACAAAAATGAAAAGCATCTCAAGCAGAAAAGCACTTTACTTCCATTTGCATCCTCATTTCATTGTTATCCTCCAAGCAGGGACTCTCTTACAATCTCCTCTATAGCTTCTCCACTGTGACCTTCGCCGATCAATCTCCCCCACAGGCCCCTTCACCCTCCCCCCTGCAGGCTATGGTGACTTCATTGTTTCCTTCTTATAAGCTGCATAAATGGCAGAACAATACAACATTGCTGGGGCTGGTTCAATGTCCTGGCTCCCCCTGTGCTCTCTGATAGTGAGGTATCCACCCACACGGGCGTGCTCCAATAATTCTCTCACCTCCCAGAAATAAACACAGATAAATTTTGAGTGGGTGGGAGCAAAAAGTATAACCAATTATCTAGTACTTTGCTAAATCCTACAGATTCACCAACAGGAAGTGACTTCTGTACTAATAGGACCCTTATCTAGATACAGACAGAGGGCATGAATGGAAGTCTCCGGCTCCCTGTAGAGAGGGATGAGACACCTACAGGGTCACAGAGGGGCCGTGTTCATGGTCAACTACAATTTTATAGGGTCAGCAGCAGGGCATATATACCCTTTTAGGTATCCACAAACAAAATGTTTCATATATATCTATAAAGCTAAGCCATTGCTGGAAACACAAGCTCTTTTCTGTTTCATTCAGATATTGCCCTCTGTAGGGATCAGCACAGCAATTCCAAAGAAACCAATCCGTTTGGATTTCCAGAAGGAGCAAGGATTAATTTTAGTTAAGTGTTCAGAGCTCAGTGACGGGATAGCCGGGGTCCATGTGACCATTCTTATTGAGGCTCCAATTGCTTGCCTTGAGTGTCTGTGCCGTCAGACTCATGAAGGCTAGGAAAAAGTTGAGAACAAAGACGGTGCACAACGACAATAAAGAGCTAAGTGAAAGCCACTCCGGTCCCGTGAGCCGCCATCATGGCTGCAGCAGGTCGGGGTGGGCTCAACCTCTCCTAATGCCCCAACCCTAAAGCCTCAATCTCAAACAGGTTTTTTTCCATGCTTTCCTGTTTTGCCATTCCCCAGTAATGCTCAGAGGGCAACTTGCACAATCTAGTAATCTCTCAAACAATAATCCCCTCTTAAGTGGATGCCTCACGATTTAGCAAATGTTGTCTCCTAACTACATAATATATACTTTCCTAGAGTATCCAGGAGATCCTTTAATTGGATTGGAGGATGACCATTTGTTTAGGCTAGGGTGGAGAAGTTTAGAACTGTGATTCCCCCTATCACTTGTTGTTGGAGCACACATGCTGAACACACAATGACATATAGTGCAAGGATGTAGGGGCAGTTATTTACCAGTTACTTTACAATGGCTATATCTTGTATAGAAATCTAGAATAATCTACAATGAGTTATAGACACCATCCATTTAGTTGACGTTACATGACTTTTTCTTGGGTGTTGTTGACAGCTTTAGTTTAGGGCTATATACTGGGTGTAATTGGATCGGGAACACTGGGGAGATTTTGCTGTATAGCCATGACATGAAACACTACAGTCTGTAATGGAACAGCCACGATATGATCTATAAACGCTGCCCTGACAAATGAAAGGGAAGAGAGTCATACATCTCTGGTTGTGGTTATGTCCAACTTTATTTTAGGGTATTACAAGGGTGTAATATTTGTGTATACCATATCTATGTATAGGTGATACTGTATACTTACCCAGCCACACGTTTTAACAAGACCTCAGCTTGGCGAGTGAGTAGGCTATATATAACATGGGAAGGTGTGCAACTAAAAGTCCACGGTGGTCTTTGGACATGACATAGACTCTACACATCAGTAGTGTCTAAAATAGCCCCTAGATGGTGCTATTGTAGACACTAGTGGTCTGTAGAGCCTGGTGGGTCATGTCTAAAGACCACCACGGACTTCTAGTTGCACACCCTCCCATGTGACCCTAAATAGCCCACTTACTCACCAACTAAGGTCTTGCACCCAGCAGTTACTGCTCAAATTCCATGTGCAATAAACTCAGCCAGCATGCATGATTTTTGCTGAATATTGATTCAATATTTATTGGCCCCATATGCATAGAAGGCCATATCCAGCCCTGACCCCCTGCCCTGTCCCTGCTCTATTCACCGGCCACTCGTCCAATAATATCTCATACAGATGACACCCAGTCACATGACCCTGCCTGCTTGGTGTCGTTATGACCGCTTTATGACATGTCTAGAGGTACACACCCCACACACAGGTGGTGCAGGTATGGTGTGTCAACTGCTAGGTCTAGGAGGGATCTGGTACTGATCACACACAGTGGCCTTACTTAATTACTTAATGAGAGCACAGCAGGGTAAGGGCATCAGATATTAGAGCCCCTGGAGGAGGCCACCCATCACACTGCAGGGTGTCAACCTGAATCATAAAATCAACCCTGAAGGTTGTAAAACTTCTGGCTAATGTTGTAACTCTTAGGGGATAGGGTAATTAAGAGATGGTGACAATGTGAAATTTAGTAGATTGCAGGGACCGATATATTAATTTTAAGTGATACCAGCAATTATTGTCCTAAAGACCTCACAGTCAGGGGCCTCGTCAGGAAGACTGACATAAGGTATATCTGCAGGACCCTACCCTTTGTGTTTAAGTGTACCATAAGTTCTCGCGTAGAAGACACAGGTAGTACGCGAGTTAGATCCCTAGTGCTGCTTCTAGGCTTATATGCGAGTTTTTATACATGTAATACAGTCCTCAGCAACTTTCAGAACCCCTGCTGGATTACACATTTTGTCTAAGTTGGATGTGCGGCTTAAATGCAATTTAGGCTTATATGTTAGAATTGACGGTGGCAGTGAAGGGCAGCTTCATGGTCAGTTTCCTGTCAACCCGCAGTACACACACACACACAACTCATGATCTACACTGCCTCCTGGTGAAATGCTGAAATGCAGATATTTGTCACAAATTGTTTATATTCCATGTCTTGTACCAGGCATGATAAGTCTACTGCTGGAAAACTGTGCAGTGGTTAGAAAGCTGGCACTTCTATCTGAGACTCACCCAGTTATCCCTGCATTGGTATGTGACAAATGTGTCCAGTGTGATGATGCCCTGAATAGTAAGGCCCGTAAAATAAAAGCCCTGGTGTTTCAGTACTAAATTCAGTTCTGGTAATTATTTGCAATTATTTACCACTACTAGCTTTCCATAGTTATTTGGTATGTGTTAACACCGCCACACATGATTGCAAATTAGGGTCATGGCGGCAGAGAGGCAAGTCGCCATAGCCTCGGTTTGGACCATTAGATTGGATAAAACACTGCTTTTTAACCTCAGAGGTTTGTCTCTGTGTGTAATCAGGCTGCAGGGTGCCATAACTTAGCACCCACCAAACACACCTGTCTGTCTGTGTGTCTGTGTGTGTGGTGTGAGGCCGTGTCGCGGGTGTGAGGCCGTGTCTCGGGTGTCCCGTGTATCAGCCCTCACTGAGTGTGGCTCTGTCTGTGTGTCTGTGTGTGTGGTGTGAGGCCGTGTCTCGGGTGTCCCGTGTATCAGCCCTCACTGAGTGTGGCTCTGTCTGTGTGTCTGTGTGTGTGGTGTGAGGCCGTGTCTCGGGTGTCCCGTGTATCAGCCCTCACTGAGTGTGGCTCTGTGTGTGTGTGTCTGTGTGTGTGGTGTGAGGCCGTGTCTGGGGTGTGTGTCTGTGTGCGTGGTGTGAGGCTGTGTCTCGGGTGTCCCGTGTATCAGCCCTCACTGAGTGTGGCTCTGTCTGTGTGTCTGTGTGTGTGGTGTGAGGCCGTGTCTCGGGTGTCCCGTGTATCAGCCCTCACTGAGTGTGGCTCTGTGTGTGTGTCTGTGTGTGTGGTGTGTGTGGTGTGTGTCTGTGTGTGTGGTGTGGGGCTGAGTCTCGGGTGTCCCGTGTATCAGCCCTCACTGAGTGTGGCTCTGTCTCTGAGGCCGGCAGTGATTACTGATTAGCCTACATCCCTTTAATTACGACAAACACGGCAAAAATACAGAAATGAGCAATTTAACAAACCGGCCACACTTCACTGTGTTTTGAAACATACATCTCAAAGTAGACATGCTGACAAGAAAAAATTTCGAATTTGTATTAATATTGGAGGCCACTTCTCATTGCTGTAAATCCTAGCCCTAGTATTGCTACAATATCTCAATGTTCTGAGGACCTAGTGAAGGTTTTTTCTATAGCTCGGCCCAAGGCTATCAAAAGGTGTGTTATAAGTGAGCTATCTGTGAACAGCCTAGAGGTTGTCTGAAGGGCACTTTACTACAGTAGACAATGTGTCAGAGAGGGGGAGACAAGGGTGTGGCTGTTACAGAGATGTGGAGGTGAGAAGGGCCTCAGGAAAAGTCTGTCAGCTCGTTAACTACTACACAGAGCAATTATAATAAGCTGCAACACTCAGTCAGCCAATCTATACATTTATGTATATTCCCCTTCCCTATTCCCCCTCTCCTAATCTACTCTACCATTTGCCGACCTCCGCCCTTCACACTTTATTGAGTAGCCTATCGACCAGACCCCTGGTCCCCCTACACCCTTACCAGCACCTCCCTTAAGTACACCAAGTCCTGCTCAGACCACTCCAACAACTAGGTATAAGTCCTGATGGTAGCACCATCCTATCACTATTCTAATGATGCTGTCAACCCCAAACACTTTATGTTTATGCAGAAAAACTCTCCCTCTTCAGGTGCAACTGTTTTACACCCGTTTACAGTGATTCACTGGATAATGCATGGTAAGTGGCAGGAAAAGCTGAGTAAAGGGGGCTAGAGTTTTAAGGAATTAAGGAACAACAGGATTTACACAATAACCTCGACAATTTAAATTCCATTACAAAATGCCCACAGTGTATCCCAGACCTTAGCAGTAGCATCCCCTGGTGGGTGAATGAGGAACTACCCCACCCGCACCCCTCTATAGGACCCTGCCACCTCTCCTGCAGACAGACATAAAACAAGAAGCCCTCAGCCTTCCACCCCAAATGGAACATACAAGCTCTCAGGGGAAGGCTCTTACAGAAGCCCTCAGGAAGAAGCCCCTTATAGAAGTCCTCAGGGGAAGGCCCTAACAGATGCCCTCAAGCTGAAGGGCCTTATATAAGCCCTCAGGGGTAAGGCCCTTACAGAAGCCCTCAGGGGGAAGGCCCTTATGGAAGCCCTCAGGGGAAGGCCCTTACAGAAGCCCTCAGGGGAAGGCCCTAACAGAAGCCCTCAGGAGGAAGGGCCTTTAAGGTGCCCTCAGCTAGTAGGTGTAGACACATGAGGCCCTCAGGTAGACAGGGCCTTACAGCTGGTTACGGGACAGCAATGATCCATTTCCATTACATCTAGCTGCATACCACAATAAGAATGGCTCAGACTGGTGTGGGACACCAGTTTTATAAATGTTAGAGCCTATGTGTTAACTTACAGAGAATCTAATCAAAATATCATGGAGACTCACACATCCTGACATTTACAAGTTTGATATTTTCAGAGCATGATTTCAGGTGTCCTCCCGCCACTTTCCTTAATGAAAACCCTTATTAAACCATACCCCACCATACCTAAAGGGTTCAGGACATACTGCACTTAATGGAGCCTGCACCGAGCATAACCTCATTAAATTGTCATTTACAGCAGGCTCTCCATCTACAGAAAACGGCAGCTGAAGGGGCATGGGGTCTGACACGGGGCCACTACCAACCCTTTCTTGTAACTTCCAACCACTGCTGAGTGTGACTAGTGGGGACTGATGACTGAACTAGGACAGCCCTGCTGCCTCCCAGTCCCTTGTACAAACAGCAGCCTCATAGGGTGAAGGCTGTGTAGGACCCACTTACAATATCAGACATCCAACTAGACAAAAATGAAAAGCATCTCAAGCAGAAAAGCACTTTACTTCCATTTGCATCCTCATTTCATTGTTATCCGCCAAGCAGGGACTCTCTTACAATCTCCTCTACAGCTTCTCCACTGTGACCTTCTCCAATCAATCTCCCCCGCAGGCCCCTTCACCCTACCCCCTGCAGACCGGCGTGACTTCATTGTTTCCTTCTCATAAGCTGCATAAATGGCAGAATTGCTGGAGCTGGTTCAATGTCCTGCCTCCCCCTGTGATGTCTCATAGTGAGGCATCCACCCACTCAGACGTGCTTTAATAATTCTCTTACCTCACAGAAATAAACACACAATCTTTGAGTAGGTGGGAGCAAAAAGTATAATCAATTATCTAGTACTTTACCAAATCCTAAAGATTCACCAACAAGAAGTGACTTCTGTACTAATAGGACCCTTACCTAGATACAGACAGAGGGCATGAATGGAAGTGCCCAGTAGAGAGGGATGAGACACCTACAGGGTCACCGAGGGGCCGTGTCCATGGTCAACTACAATTTTATAGGGTCAGTGGCAGGGAATATATACCCTGTTAGGTATCCACAAACAAAATGCTTCATATATATCTATAAAGCTAAGCCATCACTGGAAACGCAAGCTCTTTTCTGTTTCATTCAGATATTGGCCTCTGCAGGGATCAGCACAGCAATACCAAAGAAACCAATCTGTTTGGATTTCCAGAAGGGGCAAGGATTAATTTCAGTTAAGTGTTCAGAGCTCAGTGACGGGATAGCTGGGGGCCCTCTAACCGTTCTTACTGAGGCTCAAATTGCTTGCCTTGAGTGCTTGTGCCATCAGAGTCATGAAGGCTGGGAAAAAGGTTGAGAACAAAGGCGTTGCACAATGACAATAAAGAGCTAAGTGAGAGCCCCTCGGGTCCCGTGAGCCACCATTATGGCTGCAGCAGGTCGGGGTGGGCTCAACCTCTCCTACTGCCCCAAAGCTAAAGCCTCAATCTAAGACTCAGCTTTATTTGAAACTTTCCATGCTTTCCTGTTTTACCATTGTAAGTAATGCTCATGGGGCAACTGGCACAATCTAGTAATCTCTGAAATAATAATCCCCTCTTAAGTGGATGCCTCACAATTTAGCAAATGTTGTCTCCTTACTACATAATATATACTTTCCTAGAGTATCCAGGAGATCCTTTAATTGGATTGGAGGGTGACCATTTGTTTAGGCTAGGGTGGAGAAGGTTAGAACTGTGATTCCCCCTATCACTTGTTGTTGGGGCATGTATGCTGAACACTCTATGGCACATAGTGCAAGGATGTAGAGGCAGCCATTTCCCAGTTACTTTACAACGGCTATATCTTATATAGAAATCTAGAATAATCTACAATGAGTTATAGACACCATCAGTTATGTTCACGTTACATGACTTTTTCTTGGGTGTTGTTGACAGCTTTAGTTTAGGGCTATATACTGGGTGTAATTGGATCGGGAACACTGGGGAGATATTGCTGTATAGCCATGACATGAAACACTACAGTCTGTAATGAAACAGCCACAACATAATCTATAAATGCTGCCCTGACAGATGAAAGGGAAGAGAGTCATACATCTACTTTATTTTAGGGTATTACAAGGGTGTAATATTTGTGTATACCATATCCATGTATAGGTGATGATAACATGGGAAGGTGTGCAACTAAAAGTCCACGGTGGTCTTTGGACATGACATAGACTCTACACATCAGTAGTGTCTAAAATAGCCCCTAGATGGTGCTATTGTAGACACTAGTGGTCTGTAGAGCCTGGTGGGTCATGTCTAAAGACCACCACAGACTTCTAGTTGCACACCCTCCCATGTGACCCTATATAGCCCACTCACTCACCAAGCTAAGGTCTTGCACCCAGCAGTTACTGCTCGAATTCCATGTGCAATAAACTCAGCCAGCATGCATTATTTTTGCTGAATATTGATTCATTATTTATTGGCCCCATATGCATAGAAGGCCATATCCAGCCCTGACCCCCTGCCCTGTCCCTGCTCCCTACCCTGGCCACTCGTCCAATAATATCTCATACAGATGACACCCAGTTACATGACCCTGCCTGCTTGGTGTCGTTATGACCGCTTTATGACATGTCTAGAGGTACACACCCCACCCACAGGTGGTGCAGGTATGGTGTGTCAGCTGCTAGGTCTAGGAGGTAAGGTGGTACTGATCACACACAGTGCCCTTACTTAATTACTTAATGAGAGCACTGCAGGGTAAGGGCATCAGATATTAGAGCCCCTGGAGGAGGCCACCCATCACACTGCAGGGTGTCAACCTGAATCATAAAATCAACCCTGAAGGTTGTAAAACGTCTGGCTAATGTTGTAACTCTTAGGGGATAGGGTAATTAAGAGATGGTGACAATGTGAAATTTAGTAGATTGCAGGGACCGATATATTAATTTTAAGTGATACCAGCAATTGTTGTCCTAAAGACCTCACAGTCAGGGGCCTCGTCAGGAAGACTGACATAAGGTATATCTGCAGGACCCTACCCTGTGTGTTTAAGTGTACCATAAGTTCTCGCGTAGAAGACACGGGTAGTACGCGAGTTAGATCCCTAGTGCTGCTTCTAGGCTTATATGCGAGTTTTTATACATGTAATACAGTCCTCAGCAACTTTCAGAACCCCTGTTTGGATTACACATTTCGTCTAAGTTGGATGTGCGGCTTAAATGCAATTTAGGTTTATATGTGAGAGTTGACCGTATCAGTGAAGGGCAGCTTTATAGTCAGTTTCCTGTCATCCCGCAGTACACACACACACAACTCATGATCTACACTGCCTCCTGGTGAAATGCAGAAATGCAGATATTTGTCACAAATTGTTTATATTCCATGTCTTGTACCAGGCATGAATAAGTCTCCTGGTTGAAAACTGTGCAGTGGTTAAAAAGCTGGCACTTCTATCTGAGACTCACCCAGTTATCCCTGCATTGGTATGTGGTGAATGTGTCCAGTGTGATGAGGCCCTGAATAGGAAGGCCCGTAAAATGAAAGCCCTGGCGTTTCAGTACTCAATTCAGTTCTGGTTATTTTGAGTCATCAACACTACTTATCAATGAACTCATCATTTGATATTATGTCACTATTATGAACCTGTCCATTTCTTATACAAGTAACAATATTTTCAATCATTTTCCACTAGCCTTCCATAGTTATTTGGTATGTTTTAACACCGCCACACACAATTGCAAATTAGGGTCATGGCGGCAGAGAGGCGAGTCGCCATAGCCTCGGTTTGGACCATTAGATCCGATAAAACACTGCTTTTAAACCTCAGAAAGTTGTCTTTGTGTGTAATAAGGCTGCAGTGTGCCCCCACCAAACACACCTGTCTGTCTGTGTGTGTGGTGTGAGGCCGTGTCTCGGGTGTCCCGTGTATCAGCCCTCACCTAGTGTGGCTCTGTCTGTGTGTCTGTGTGCGTGGTGTGAGGCCGTGTCTCGGGTGTCCCGTGTATCAGCCCTCACTGAGTGTGGCTCTGTCTGTGTGTCTGTGTGCGGGGTGTGAGGCCGTGTCTCGGGTGTCCCGTGTATCAGCCCTCACTGAGTGTGGCTCTGTCTGTGTGTCTGTGTGCGTGGTGTGAGGCCGTGTCTCGGGTGTCCCGTGTATCAGCCCTCACTGAGTGTGGCTCTGTCTGTGTGTCTGTGTGTGTGGTGTGAGGCCGTGTCGCGGGTGTGAGGCCGTGTCTCGGGTGTCCCGTGTATCAGCCCTCACTGAGTGTGGCTCTGTCTGTGTGTCTGTGTGTGTGGTGTGAGGCCGTGTCTCGGGTGTCCCGTGTATCAGCCCTCACTGAGTGTGGCTCTGTCTGTGTGTCTGTGTGTGTGGTGTGAGGCTGTGTCTCGGGTGTCCCGTGTATCAGCCCTCACTGAGTGTGGCTCTGGGTCTGTGTGTCTGTGTGTGTGGTGTGAGGCTGAGTCTCGGGTGTCCCGTGTATCAGCCCTCTGTGTGGCTCTGTCTCTGAGGCCGACAGTGATTGCTGATTAGCCTACATCCCTTAAATTACAACAAACACGGCAAAAATACAGAAACAAGCAATTTAACAAACAGGCCACACTTTGGTATTCTCATGAAAAACCATCTACAAACAGGAGGTACTGTTGGTGTTGGCCTCAACTGCTGCTGTGAGTAAGGTCCATACAGGAGTCTACAGAGGCAGGGTCACAGGCCTCAACTGGTGCTGTCAGTAAGGTCCTTAGAGGAGTCTACAGAGGCAGGGTCACAGGCCTCAACTGGGGCTGTTAGTAAGGTCCATAGAGGAGTCTACAGAGGCAGGGTCACAGGCCTCAACTAGGGCTGTCAATAAGGTCCATAGAGGAGTCTACAGAGGCAGGGTCACAGGCCTCAACTGGTGCGGTCAATAAGGTCCATAGAGGAGTCTACAGAGGCAGGGTCACAGGCCTCAACTGGGGCTGTCAATAAGGTCCATAGAGGAGTCTACAGAGGCAGGATCACAGGCCTCAACTGGGGCTGTTAGTAAGGTCCATAGCGGAGTCTACAGAGGCAGGGTCACAGGCCTCAACTGGGGCTGTTAGTGAGGTCCATAGAGGAGTCTACAGAGGCAGGGTCACAGGCCTCAACTGGTGCGGTCAATAAGGTCCATAGAGGAGTCTACAAAGGCAGGGTCACAGGCCTCAACTGGTGCTGTTAGTAAGGTCCATAGAGGAGTCTACAGAGGCAGGGTCACAGGCCTCAACTGGGGCTGTTAGTAAGGTCCATAGAGGAGTCTACAGAGGCAGGGTCACAGGCCTCAACTGTTGCTGTCAATAAGGTCCATAGAGGAGTCTACAGAGGCAGGGTCACAGGCCCCACTTAGTGCTGTTAATATGGTCTATAGAATTGGGATCATCATCCCCCATCCCAAACCAGTGTTGCAGATGCAAATATTCCTGACCTGACGGTGACATTCAAACTGTGTTTGGAAACATACATCTCAAAGTGGACATGCTGACAACAAAAGTTTCGAATTTGTATTTATATTGGAGGCCACTTATCATTGCTGAAAATCTTAGCTCTAGTATTGCTACAATATCTCAATGTTCTGAGGACCTAGTGAAGGCTTTTTCTATAGCTCGGCCAAGGCTATCAAAAGGTGTGCCACTAGTGAGTTATCTGTGAACAGCCTAGAGGTTGTCTGAAGGGCACTTTACTACAGTAGACAATGTGTCAGAGAGGGGGAGACAAGGGTGTGGTCGTTATAGAGATGTGGAGGTAAGAAGGGCCTCAGGAAAAGCCTGTCTGCTCATTAACTACTAGATGGATGAAGCAATCATAATAAGCATTCTATCTAGCCTCATTAAAATATCTCAAGTGTTGCTAGTCGAAAAGAAATGTCTGGCAGAATTTAAATCACTTAGTGACATTCATTTTCAATTAATACTATGTATCAAATCCATAAAAGCACAGTGCAAGTTGCATTATTTAATACAAACAAATATAGCATTTTGCTTCTTTAAAACCGGCATTTATAATCTCAGACAGATCAGCCCGATCCGCAGTGTGTTTGGGGCAGAGAAGTAAACGTCCCCCTGAGGACACCATTATTCACCACAGTGAGACCTGAAGTGGAGGTCAAGGTCACCGAGGTCAGCCCCCCCTACATCTCCTACAGCAGCACGGGGGCCATTTACAGCCTATTTAGGGCCTCAGGAAATTGCCATATTTACGTTTTATGTAATCAGTGATCTGTCAGGTCCCTTAGGGAGAAGTGGGGAGTGGTGGCTCAGTGAGGGGTGGGTTAGGGGGGGGGGAGTTGAGACGTGGTGAGACCATCATTTACTGCCTTGTTAGTTTTCTGACTCCCCCATGCACCCTCCCCCCTGACCCTACAAGCTGCATTCAATAGTAGAGTGTGATTTTATTTGGACTGTACTAGCTGCAACTAAATGCTGAAGGCATATAGGGGATCTTCTCAAATGCAGAGTTTAAGGTGGGTTTACACATTTTTCACTTTTCACACTGTGAGATAATAGCATTGAAATGGCTTAATTGAATGGGACAAAACTAGTCTTGTATAAGTCTACTCTTAAGTGCCTGTTCACTTAAATGCCCCATTGCTATAGCGGACCTACACCAGGCTGAATTAGTATCAGGAATTTAACTCATATTGTGGGGGAATGGACATCCTTCTAGTTTCTATCTACCTCTGAGGGCTTGACCTGAAGATACAGACCCTGTTCTGTGTATTACAGTAACATGCTAGTACCAGATTCCATCAGGACGGGGTCGATAGTTGGCATTGAGTGCCCGATTGAGTGGCAGGATATGGAGGGATCAGTTACCCTGTCCTGTTAACACCCTGCCTGTCAACACCCTGCCCTGTCAACACCCTGCCCTGTCAACACCCTGCCCTGTCAACACCCTGCCCTGTCATGACCCTGCCCTGTCAACACCCTGTCCTGTCAACACCCTGCCCTGACACCTCCCACAGCAAACCGTGCATGACCTACTTTAATGACCTACTATATGACTAGCGTATACCCTGAAGAATGCTGTAAATTTAGATATTTTCGCGTTTATAAATTTTCAGAATTTTCAAGTCATTGGAAAGGGCAGATCATGCAGGTATTCTACCATACAAGACACTGGGCGTACCGTAACAGAACCCCAGTTAGGGCACTGCGGGTGTAAAACACAGCTAGTTATTGCTGAGTCACTCCTTGACCCTGACCTGCACACAACTCCCAGGGAGGTGCTTCTTCACTTGTTATCACCCAATACTAGATGGACTTGATATGAAATCAGCCGAGACCTGCTCCAGTGCAGACATAACTCAAACTCCATGTAGAGAGACATGAGAGTGATGCAGGTTTGGATTAGCTGCACTTTGAGGAGATAAAAAGAGTTCAATTTTCTGAAGCTGAATCAGGCTCTTGGCATCTGATCTTCGATGCTAAAGTCCCTTATACATTCCCATTTATCATCATCCTGTTTAACTTTTTTATAAATACAAACTACAACTACTCTATCCTTTTTCTTGGACAGTATCTCTCAACTATACAGTGCAGAAACTTATAGTACAATTTCCCTTCAGATATCTTTTGAGATTTTATCTAAGCCTTATGCGTGTACCAGAGGTGAATGTGTTGTACCACGTATTGGAGATAGCTGGAGGAAATGTATGGAGAAATAAAAAGAGTCAGATTTGAGCAGCATGTTGTAGAGAGTGGAGGTTAATGTTTGTTTTAGAGTACCTCATGAAGGGACTGCATTATGACCTGCTTACCATAGTTTGGAGTCCGACCTTACACTTTTTTATGCAATTTTGAAGAAATTTTCGTATTTTTAGGGTCTTTGGAGAGGCCGGCTAGTACTTTCATGTTAAAAAAAAAAGTTTAAAAAAAAGAAATCCTACCATCGACCCTACATTTTCTTGCCATGTTACCTGAAACAGACTTTTTTTTTTTTGCCTAATTAAAGGGCTGCGTTATGACCTGCTTACCATAGTCTGGAGCCCTTATTAATATTTATTTTGTATAGAGTGGAGGTTAACGTTTATTTCAGAGTACCTCATGAAGGGGCTGCGTTGTGACTTACCGTAGTTTGGAGTCCTTGTGGCGGTTCTCCCTGAACAGCTTGTCGAGTCTGGCCGTCCAGCGGATGGTGTCATACACCTCCTGACTGTCACGCGGCACGTCGTCAGGGATCTTCACCGTGCTGTGCTCCACCATGATGTCACGCCGGAAGTCTCTGTGGGAGAACGCGTTAACATTAATGTCTCTAGCATTCTGTAATCTCTATATGATGTTAAATAGAAGTCTCTGAGGGGCAGAAGGGGTGAACATCAGCATTCTGTAATCTCTATATGATGTTAGGTCTCTGAGGGGCAGAAGGGGTGAACATCAGCATTCTGTAGTCTGTATATGATGTTAGGTCTCTGAGGGGCAGAAGGGGTGAACATCAGCATTCTGTAGTCTGTATATGATGTTAGGTCTCTGAGGGGCAGAAGGGGTGAACATCAGCATCCTGTAGTCTGTATATGATGTTAGGTCTCTGAGGGGCAGAAGGGGTTAACATGAGCATTCTGTAGTCTGTATATGATGTTAGGTCTCTGAGGGGCAGAAGGGGTGAACATCAGCATCCTGTAGTCTGTATATGATGTTAGGTCTCTGAGGGGCAGAAGGGGTTAACATGAGCATTCTGTAGTCATACCTCTATTATAGAGAGAAAAGTTGTTTGAACCTTTCTGACCGACAAATACATTTATAAATACAACCTCAAAATCCTAGATTCTGATATATACTTTTTGAAAGATTATTGTCCTGTGAATCTGCTGATATGAGATGTTTGTAAAATGTTATGAGGATTTCGCTAAAACCAATGTAAACACAACTTAATCATGGAAAAGTCCCCCTTTCTGGCTACATGGGTCTATACGACAAAGATGGCAGTCTTAGTAACTGTATTCATATTAAAATCTCATTAAAACTCTCTGTAAAGCACACAACATGTCAGTTTTAGTAACTGCCTCAACGTTATTTTAGGACCCCAGCTCAACCAAAAATAAATTTCATGAACAATTCTCTCAACAACTATTTTTCTACATATCATTTCTGTATATCGAAAATCCAACAGAAAAAGTCCAAATGCTGGTTGCTCCAGGAATGGCCACATAAGACTGATTAGATCAACGGTGGAATTGAATAAGAGAATGAGCATTTGAGATAGTGAAAGCCACATGCCGTATCACCTCAGTAATGGTATGGCAATGACAGAATTCGGAACTGGATATCTATATTTAATCTGATTAAAGCATCCTAACCCGATTCCCCTACACTGACCCTTACATCATGTATCTCCCTGTTCTGTATGGCTGACCCTGGGCGGCATGTCATTCACTGATACCCAACACAGGCCCCAAATTACTGATGTAATAGATAGGAGAGGTAACTATAGGGCTTCAAACTGAGAGCGGAACTCTATGAACAGAAGTACTGGTCGCTAGATGATGATTGTCCCAAAAGAAACTATACGTCCAGTCCAGTAGCATTGGTGTCTGCTTCCATTGTCCCACTGACTCTTACTCCCCCTGGTGGAAGTATTAAGAACTAGGATCTGCAGAGCTCACAGACCAAATGTAGGCAGCCTCTGTCAGCCTCACCTACAGCTCACAGACCTACTGTAGGCAGCCTGTGTCAGCCTCAACAACAGCTCACAGACCTACTGCAGGCAGCCTGTGTCAGCCTCACCAACAGCTCACAGACCTACTGCAGGCAGCCTCTGTCAGCCTCACCAACAGCTCACAGACCTACTGTAGGCAGCCTGTGTCAGCCTCACCAACAGCTCACAGACCTACTGTAGGCAGCCTGTGTCAGCCTCACCAACAGCTCACAGACCTACTGCAGGCAGCCTCTGTCAGCCTCACCAACAGCTCACAGACCTACTGTAGGCAGCCTGTGTCAGCCTCACCAACAGCTCACAGACCTACTGTAGGCAGCCTGTGTCAGCCTCACCAACAGCTCACAGACCTACTACAGACAGTCTGTGTCAGCCTCAGCAACAGCTCACAGACCTACTGTAGGCAGCCTCTGTCAGCCTCACCTACAGCGCACAGACCTACTGTAGGCAGCCTGTGTCAGCCTCACCAACAGCTCACAGACCTACTGTAGGCAGCCTGTGTCAGCCTCACCAACAGCTCACAGACCTACTACAGGCAGCCTGTGTCAGCCTCACCAACAGCTCACAGACCTACTGTAGGCAGCCTGTGTCAGCCTTAGCAACAGCTCACAGACCTACTGTAGGCAGCCTGTGTCAGCCTCACCAACAGCTCACAGACCTACTGTAGGCAGCCTCTGTCAGCCTCACCAACAGCTCACAGACCTACTGTAGGCAGCCTGTGTCAGCCTCACCGACAGCTCACAGACCTACTTTAGGCAACCTTTATGAGGCCCACACATATCTACTTTCAGGGCCATGGGGGCAGGGTTCAATGGGACATATTGATCTCACTATGTAGGCCATTGAAGAACAGCCACTCAAGATCAATGACCAGCAAAGTTGGTGGAGATTTGTTTTTTTGTGGTTTCTGTGTAATCAATACACGGCATACTTAGGGAATCCCGTCCTTACAAATTGTACCCACGTGAAGGAATAAATCTGAAAGTAGAAGTGGGTTCAATAGGGACTGTGAGCTAGAGACCTCAGTGTGCTTGGAGATATGCGGCAGAATCAATAGTCATTATAACCACCACAGCCACAGTGGGTTATATTGACTGCTTTTCTTTGATTATAACAGCCAAAATTTCTCCCAATTCCCCCATGAATTTGTACCACGCAGATGAAAAAGTCCAGAAAACTATTGATGGCAAATCATTGATCTGAATGTTTGTTACTAGTTGCACAGGTTTTGAACATTCACATTTGCTTAATTTCTGCACATGAAGCTATTTGTAAAGTAGCTGTTTTTATACACAATTGATTCTAAATTAAAAATCAAATGTTCCAGGCGTACTGGCAGTTATTTGCAGCATGGCCTTAATTTATTTGTTTAATGCACCCCTTTTACATTCTCATTCAGCCCGGTTTAATTGAGGAATGGTGTTAAACCCACACAGTTTCATGTAGACTTGTTTTATGTTTCAGGACAATGCCTACTTCAGAAAGATTTTGCAGCTACTAATTAACTTTGTCCGTCTTCTCTTCTCTCCACATTGCCTCATTGACTGTATTTATCCATTAGAGATGTGTTTCCTTACTGTTTCTGAATAACTACATTAGTGTTATTTATATAGGCAGTCTGCAGCCTCTCCCACATTGAGGGAGTCTTTGTTCTGCACATTAACACTGAAGGCACACTCCATTAAAATGTATCAGAGCAAAACCTAAGATAGCGTTTTATGTCCCTATAAACTTAATCATTGTACTATATAGACAAAGGCGCATGAGTAACATTCCCCACTGAGGGTTATTTCACTCGGCTTCAGCTCGTGAAAGAACCCTCAGTGGGGAACTCTACGAGTGCTCCTTAGTGTTTATTTCATCTCAGTATTAAAAATATTCATCAAAATTCCACTTAATTGATCTGAAAAAGCTACTTCATAGTGGTTTAATCAACAGTGGTTTGACAGGCTGTGAAATATGGGCAAGGTTTATTTCATGGGGGATGTGAAATATGGCCTTCCTTCATAAGTCAATGGGAGTGCTGAATTCACCATGAAATAAAAGGTTACCATGCATTACCTAGGCACAATAGAATATGGACAAATATGGCAAACATAAACTCTACTCTGTCTTTTCCCACAGAGGACTCTTCTAGATATATGTTCTCCATTCAACTCAACCTTAAAGGTAACCTACGTGAGAACTTGTATGACTTTCTGATATCAGCAACTGTAGCACTGGTCAATATGAGGATTACTTTCTCATAAAAATAAATGTCCCTAGTTCAGGACTGAAAAAAAGGAAAAAACTAAGACCTACCTGTCGTACTTGAAGAGGTTTTTGGGGAGTCGTTTGGGAATGTCTGCGTCCTTGTAGACCTCAATATCCAGGTCGTTCACGTGTACGTAGGAGGGAAGCGGCACGTTGTTGTCGTCTGCCACCAGGGGATCCACCCCGTGGTTAGGGAGGATGCCGTCACTACGCCGCTGCCGGCTGTAGTACTGGTAGCTGACTCCGTAATCCTGCACCTCCTTAACCCCCTCCATGTCATCTATAGCTGCCACAAAGTCAGCTTTACCACCAGTCTCTCCACCAGCAGGACTTCCATACTTTAAGGTAGAATCCATCTCCTCATTCTCTGCCAATTTTGCCATAGCTTTCCGAACCGCAATTTTGGAAAGATCAAATTTGGGATTTCCTCCTCTTACACTTTTGCTAACATCAACAACACTTTCTTTCTTCTCCTTGACAGATTTCAGGAGTGTTTCCTGCTGGGTCACCATGTTTGGCAGGAGGTTCCCGAGAGCCTGGTCCTCAGCGTATTCCAGCTCCCAGTCCACAGGGAGCTCCTCCACTGTCATCTCCCCCTCTGTGACGTCACCCTCCCCTGTGACGTCACCCTCCCCTGTGACGTCACCCTGCAGCTCACTGAGTGATAATCGGGGATTCTTCCAGTTGTCGGCCGCTGTTTTCCCGCTGTTTTCATCCTGCAGGTGGCGCTTCCAGCGGTGCCCCCAGGCACCTGCTTGACCTTTGACCTGGGTGGACTCCACCCACCACTCGTCATGCTCCTTACGGACCCACTCGGCTAACTCCAGGGCGCGCTGCTTCTTGGACACAAAGTAGGTACCTGAAAGTACACAAAGATGACATGACGGTCAGAGACAGGCTTCACTGGTTCACTGTCAGGGCAGGTATTAAGGAGCTGGAGACCCAACTAACACACAACTAACGCACACAACAGGAAGGAGACAACATTCATCATTTAAAAACATCTAATTAAATAATAATTAGATGGTGGAATCACAAAATACTTGAAAAATAAAACAATCATACATCGTCTTTTATTGAGGCCTTTTCAATAGAAATTTGCTGAAACTATGATCAGTGCATGTTACTTAGCCCTTTAAGAGCAGCATAGTGTTTTAGTATTGTCATGGTTACTCGCCTACTGGTCTACTCGCCAGCGCTGCATTCATCAATCATGACCATGAATTTTTTTTTCTGTACACTGTAAACAGTTGGTTGCCATTTTTGTAGGTGTACAGTAGATTATACTGTAGGTGTAGAGATTATTGTAGGTAAACTGTAGAATCTATTGTAGTTCTACAGTAATGCTGTAGAACTACAGTAGATTCTACTTTTTACTTACACTTACTATTTATAGTGTATCTATTTATCTTTCCATTCCATTTTTCCTACAGAATTGTTGTCACACATAATCTACCAAAGATGCCTTCCCTCTGGGACCTCATGTGGTTTTAGTACCAGCGTTTACATACCGGCTATTTCACAATGGCACAACCAGGACCATTCCATCATAGTCTGTGCAACGGATCCATAATGACGTTTTAGCAAGTGTCAATGTTGGTTAGGCTATGTACAGGCTGTAGGACGGTGGCAAAGTGGTCGAAAGGGACTACCCAGTGTATAGGTATAAAGCCCGTGACGGGAAAAGGTCAAGCTTGTGAAGGCCACTCTTTAGCGTTCTACCAATATTGCAATTGCATTTCTCTACTGCCCGAAGCCATGTGTGATACTTCTTTAGGCGTATAGTACTATTAGACATTATTCCTCTCAACACTGTATAGTGCTTGCCCTGAGCCATTTGTTGTCATTATGCATGCGTACATATGTGGCCCTTAAAAGGGTATATTCCAGCCATACCACAGACAGCCTGATGCTGCAGTAGTGAGTACTACAAACAGAGTCAGTGAGTACTACAGAGTCAGTGAGTACTACAAACAGACTCAGTGAGTACTACAAACAGACTCAGTGAGTACTACAAACAGAGTCAGTGAGTACTACAAACAGAGTCAGTGAGTGCTACAAACAGAGTAGTGAGTACTACAAACAGAGTCAGTGAGTACCACAAACAGAGTCAGTGAGTACTACAAACAGACTCAGTGAGTACTACAAACAGAGTCAGTGAGTACTACAAACAGAGTCAGTGAGTACTACAAACAGACTCAGTGAGTACTACACACAGACTCAGTGAGTACTACAGTCAGTGAGTACTACACACAGACTACAAACAGACTCAGTGAGTACTACAAACAGACTCAGTGAGTACTACAAACAGACTCAGTGAGTACTACACACAGACTCAGTGAGTACTACAGACTCAGTGAGTACTACAAACAGACTCAGTGAGTACTTCAAACAGACTACAAACAGACTCAGTGAGTACTACACACACAGTCAGTGAGTACTACAAACAGAGTCAGTGAGTACTACAAACAGACTCAGTGAGTACTACAAACAGACTCAGTGAGTAGTACAAACAGACTCAGTGAGTATTACAAACAGAGTCAGTGAGTGCTACAAACAGACTCAGTGAGTGCTACAAACAGACTCAGTGAGTACTACAAACAGACTCAGTGAGTACTACAGACTCAGTGAGTACTACAAACAGAGTCAGTGAGTACTACAAACAGACTCAGTGAGTACTACAAACAGACTCAGTGAGTAGTACAAACAGACTCAGTGAGTATTACAAACAGACTCAGTGAGTACTACAAACAGACTCAGTGAGTGCTACAGACTCAGTGAGTATTACAAACAGAGTCAGTGAGTACTACAAACAGACTACAAACAGAGTCAGTGAGTACTACAAACAGAGTCAGTGAGTACTACAAACAGACTCAGTGAGTACTACAAACAGACTCAGTGAGTACTACACACAGACTCAGTGAGTACTACAAACAGACTCAGTGAGTACTACAAACAGAGTCAGTGAGTGCTACAAACAGACTACAAACAGACTCAGTGAGTAGTACAAACAGAGTCAGTGAGTATTACAAACAGATTCAGTGAGTACTACAAACAGACTCAGTGAGTGCTACAAACAGAGTCAGTGAGTGCTACAAACAGAGTCAGTGAGTGCTACAAACAGACTACAAACAGACGCAGTGAGGACTACAAACAGACTCAGTGAGTACTACACACAGACTACAAACAGAGTCAGTGAGTACTACAAACAGAGTCAGTGAGTACTACAAACAGAGTCAGTGAGTACTACACACAGACTCAGTGAGTACTACAAACAGAGTCAGTGAGTACTACAGACTCAGTGAGTACTACACACACAGTCAGTGAGTACTACACACTGACTCAGTGAGTACTACAGACTCAGTGAGTGCTACAAACAGACTCAGTGAGTACTACACACAGACTCAGTGAGTACTACAGACTCAGTGAGTACTACAAACAGACTACAAACAGACTCAGTGAGTACTACAAACAGAGTCAGTGAGTGCTACAAAACGAGTCAGTGAGTACTACAAACAGAGTCAGTGAGTACTACAGACAGACTCAGTGAATGCTACACACAGAGTCAGTGAGTACTACAAACAGACTACACACAGACTCATTGAGTGCTACAAACAGAGTCAGTGAGTACTACAGACAGACTCAGTGAGTACTACAAACGGAGTCAGTGAGTGCTACAGAGTCAGTGAGTGCTACAAACACAGACTCAGTGAGTACTACAGAGTCAGTGAGTACTACACACAGAGTCAGTGAGTGCTACAAACAGACTCAGTGAGTACTACAGACAGACTCAGTGAGTACTACACACAGACTACAAACAGACTCAGTGATTACTACAAACAGACTCAGTGAGTACTACACACAGACTCAGTGAGCAACATGACCATTGTTATTACCCTACTGGACATCCCAAAGCTACCAACCCCACATCCCTTCAACCACCACCCCCACCTCAGCCCCCCCCCCCCCCCCCCCCCACCTCATACTGGGGGCACGCCCTCGGCCGCCACCTCCCATACAGTTTCAGGCACGGTCACTCATTGAAACCAAGCTCACCATTCATAACTGCAGTTCATTTTGCACACAGTTTTGGATAATAAATTGATATTGAATGTAATCTCTTTCTTTTGCCATGTCGGCTGATATTAACTTGTTTTTGTGATGCTTGAAACACCAAATGGCACTACATAGCACTACATGGCACCACATATCACCACATGGCAGTACATGGCACTACATAGCACCACATGGCACTACATAGCACCACATGGCACTACATAGCACCACATGGCACTACATGGCACCACATGGCACCACCATGCACCACATGGCACTACATGGCACCACATGGCACCACACAGCACCACATGGCACCACATGGCACCACATGGCACCACATGGTACCACATGGCACTACATGGCACTACATGGCACTACATGGCACTACATGGCACCACATGACACTACATGGCACCACCATGCACCACATGGCACTACATGGCACCACATGGCACTACATGGCACCACATGGCACTACATGGCACCACACAGCACCACATGGCACTACATAACACAACATAACACCACATGACACCACATGGCACTACATAACACCACATGGCACTACATAACACCACATAACACCACATGGCACTACATGGCACCACATAACACCACATGGCACCACATGGCACTACATAACACCACATGGCACTACATAACACCACATAACACCACATGACACCACATGGCACTACATAACACCACATGGCACTACATAACACCACATAACACCACATGGCACCACATGGCACTACATGGCACCACATGGCACTACATGGCACTGCATGGCACTATATGGCACTATATGGGACTATATGGGACTACATGACACTACATGGCACCATATGGCACCGCATGGCACTACATGGCACATGCCTGCCTTGCAGATCTCACAGTGGAACACAGTCCTTTGATGTAGGATGATAGCGACTATCCCTGAACACCCTCCCCACCCCCTACACCCCCAATCACCCTCAGACCCAGCTATGACGACCCACCATAAGGGGATGGGGAGCTCTATGGAGCTAGCAGGGGTGTAACTAGGTGACAGGAATCTTACAAAGGGAACTATATTCTTGTTAAATGAAACCAAAGAATCAAAATCGAAAAGCTGGGTTTTGTAGGAGTGAGATTGTTGCCTAATAACCAGTGCCATGGGCAACAAGTCGACAAAACGACCAATAATCAGGAGTTGAGTGGGTTAATGGTCACGGTCATGCCAAAACCTATTTACCATGAAAATTCAATGAAATTGCATTGAATCAGGTAAATTTTTAACTAGGCCTCCAATATTTTGTTGGTGTATAGAACTAAAACCCAGGAAAAATATACTAGAACTGACGCTTGTGTTATATAGTTGATGAGTGTTGTCAGTGAAAAAATGGCTGCCTACACAGGTTGACCCTCTATAGGGGTATATTTTGTGTGTGTGTACAAGATGGCTGCCTACACAGGGTGACCCTCTATAGGGGTATAGTGTGTGTGTGTAGTCTGTACAAGATGGCCGCCTACACAGGGTGACCCTCTATAGGGGTATAGTGTGTGTGGAGTCTAAACAAGATGGCTGCCTACACAGGGAGACCCTCTATAGGGGTATAGTGTGTGTGTGTAGTATGTACAAGATGGTTGCCTACACAGGGTGACCGTCTATAGGGGTATAGTGTGTGTGTGTACAAGATGGCTGCCTACACAGGGTGACCCTCTATAGGGGTATAGTGTGTGTGTGTACAAGATGGCCGCCTACACAGGGTGACCCTCTATAGGGGTATAGTGTGTGTGTGTACAAGATGGCCGCCTACACAGGGTGACCCTCTATAGGGGTATAGTGTGTGTGTACACAAGATGGCCGCCTACACAGTGTGACCCCCTATAGGGGTATAGTGTGTGTGTGTACAAGATGGCCGCCTACACAGGGTGACCCTCTATAGGGGTATAGTGTGTGTGTGTACAAGATGGCTGCCTACACAGGGTGACCCTCTACAGGGGTATAGTGTGTGTGTGTACAAGATGGCTGCCTACACAGGGTGACCCTCTATAGGGGTATAGTATGTGTGTGTACAAGATGGCCGCCTACACAGGGTGACCCTCTATAGGGGTATAGTGTGTGTGTGTACAAGATGGCTGCCTACACAGGGTGGCCCTCTACAGGGGTATAGTGTGTGTGTGTAGTCTGTACAAGATGGCCGCCTACACAGCGTGACCCACTACAGGGGTATAGTGTGTGTGTAGTTGGGATCAGTGTGGGAGCTGCATGCCTACATCAGCACAAACTACAAAGACCTGTCCCTGCCTGCGGCTCCCGCCCCCCAGCAGGGACCATGCCCAGACCTGCTGGGGAGCCTTGATAAACGCCGGCTGGGGATCTGTAGGTACTGGGGCCCCACGTCCCCAGGCTATCTATAGCGTGCCGCTGCCTTTATCTCCTCACCAATGGTGTGTGAGGATTTGAGCGTTTGAAACATTGAAATGACTGTCCTTGGATGCATCTTTTTATACAGCTGTAACAGTGGGCAATGCCGTATACATTAAGGGGAGCCCACTGCAGCGCGACAAATGCCAAGTGACAGATAATGCCAGGAAAGAAATGACGAAAGTATTTACTATGAGGTTTTCAGGGAGGGTGCGGCTCATATTCCTGGACATTTCATCACAGAAAACTTTGTGTTTGTGTTTTAGTGCTTCACATCCTTGACAGTGTGATCTAAGCCTTACACACAGCCCAACCTCACTCAGAAAGACTGTTTTGTAAACAGAGGCCATTGTATCTACACCAATGGTGTGTGGAAATTAGAGATTTGAAAGATACATGGCCACAACAGTCCATAGAGGGGAGGACAGAACCTTTCTATGTAGCTTCACAGCTTAGAACCACTAATACTATAATTGTACAGATCCTCCGTTTGACTGAGTTGCTGAATGTGTGACAGTCAGACATGAAACGTCTTTACCCCCGTCCCCTCAGACAACACTAATCTCTGCCGCATCAGGCCTGGCCAAACCTGATTCAACCAAATCAAACATTCAACTCTCAGATAAACATCCATGAGGAAACAGCATGTGGACAGTTTCAATATTATTAGTTCCAAGTTTAGATCCCATGTTTGGACAGACTGTGGGAGAGGAGATCAGTATTCTCTTGTTTTCTGTTAGAAGGGAGAAATATTTTCCAAATAATACAGATTTTCAAACATTTAAGACTGCTTTTCTATCTCATTCTTTGTAGAAGATTTGACAGTGATTTCAGTCGGCAAAGAAAAATGAGAGCCGTATTACAGTGGCGGTGCATTGCAAATATGGTGTAATCGACCAGCGTCAGGGGGAAAGGACAGTATATATTGTGCACAGGGAGGTGTAGAAGGGAAGGTGTTGTTGCAGCAGAACAGTGCTTTACTGCACTAGGCCCTTCTTGCAGTCCTGTTGTGTAGCTTGCCAGTGCTGCATTCATGCATCATGCCACCCTTATGGCGTTGATACACTCCTAAAGGGTCGGCATAATGCACCACTACAGTTCATGATGCATTGATAGTGTGGTTTTTTTTTTACATTAATAAATAATGGGTGGGTATATCTGCCCAAATCGGTCAATCAATTATCTATGTTGTTGTTTCTTTATCATGTTCAGTCAGGTCTGCTTGATAATCAAATCAGCTCTGAGAATAAACACTCAATAAAAGAGTAAAAGAGTATTGAAAGTTATGAAAAGTATTGAAATGAAAAAAAAAGAAAAAGATGCAGGACACGAAGGGAAATGTACCTGATTCCTGTGTATTTTCAGATGATTGAAAATACCAGAAGGCAATCTGGGGAAGTGGGCGACAATAAGGAGAGGGGCAGAGAGAAAAATGTACAACATGAAAGATGATCTGCACTGACAGTCCATGAATACATACAGAGATGGGCATCCACCATTAGCTGCTCTGTGAGATGTACTGAGAGCTGGTTTAAGCTATTCTAACCTCTTCTGATATTATTCGGGCTGATCTGATCTGAGAACTGTTCTGAGAGATGCTCTAAGAACTTTTCTGTGAGCTGTTCTCTAAGCTTTTCTAAGAGCTGTTCTTAGAGATGTTCTGTGAGCTGTTCTTAGAGCTGTTCTTAGATCTGTTCTGTTAGCTGTTCTGTGAGCTGTTCTGTGAGCTGTTCTGTGAGCTGTTCTGTGAGCTGTTCTTAGAGCTGTTCTGTGAGCTGTTCTTAGAGCTGTTCTGTGAGCTGTTCTGTGAGCTGTTATGTGAGCTGTTCTGTGAGCTGTTCTGTGAGCTGTTCTGTGAGCTGTTCTGAGGGATGCTGTGAGAACTTTTCTGTAAGATGTTCTCTAAGCTTTTCTAAGAGCTGTTCTTAGAGCTGTTCTGTGAGCTGTTCTCTAGGCTTTTCTAAGAGATGTTCTTAGAGCTGTTCTGTGAGCTGTTCTGTGAGCTGTTCTGTGAGCTGTTCTTAGAGCTGTTCTGTGAGCTGTTTTTAGAGCTGTTCTGAGACCTGTTCTGAAATTTATTCTGAGCTGTTTTGAGGGTCTGCATGATGCTTGAATACAGCACTGGTTACACACCACGGACGACCAAGAGCATGATGCATTACACCATTTAAAGCTGCTGTGTCTGACTGTATGAGTACAAGATCATCCATTCAGCAAATAAAAAATCTATTTTCAAATTCAATTTTTCAATTTCAATTTGACAGGTTTTTATTCTGCAATTTCAAGGTTACAACATTGCCCCATTTCAGTATTAATGTACGACTCAATCATTGTGATATTAGTCGTGTGGGTGGAGAGTGGGGATGATACCAGATGGAGTAATATCAAATTAACCTATCTACAATTATGAATAGTTTCTTATATGAACATTTAATATTAATACAAACTGGCAAAAGAGTAGGAGTATGCTTTATTTCATGGTGAATATGACAACCACTGTGCGAAAGTACTAGAAATCCTGTATTCCCTGCCCCCCCCCCATGGGATACAGCGTTCCAGTTTTACATTGCCTACATCATTTGTTTCAATTTTTATGGCCATTTAAAGGCAATTCAACATATTTTAAAAAGAAAAAAAAACATGAAATAAAGGCAAAGGCCCATGGCGAAGGTAATTATGGAATGTATAGTATAGTATTTCTTTTATTATCCTGAGAAGATTACAGAGGCCGCGGGCCGGTATTATGTAACACCCAGTACACCTAAGTGGTATTCGGTGTAATTATGACATCGTAATCTCTTTATGTAAAGTTACAATAGGTTGTTTGTTTACACCTTCTCAAAGATTATTTTAGTAGGTGTAAAGAAACTTTTGCATATCACTCCTCTTTGTATATATATATATATTACATGGATAAGCTTTTATCCATTACTGAGTGCCCTGTCAGGGCCCTATGGTGGGGCACCCTGCTGAGGGCCCATAGTGGGGTACCATGTACCAAGGGTACATCCACACACAGTAGCTGAATACCCTGAGTGCTGGGATACCATTTAGCATCAATATGTATGTACACAGTGGATGGGCTGAGTGCTGGGATACCATTTAGCACCAATATGTATGTACACAGTGGATGGGCTGAGTGCTGGGATACCATTTAGCATCAATATGTATGTACACAGTGGATGGGCTGAGTGGGCCTGTCTCCCTGAGCACACATTGTGTAACCTGTACTGTAGTTCTCTCCACAGCCACCGGGGGGCGCCACAGTCTGACACCTAGTCTGTTACAGCATGGCCAAGATATCCTAAAAGTACTGAATTGCCTTCTGCAAGCTGGCCCCATCTTGTTCCTCTTAGACTACAATAAAGATTGTTCAACACACATTGTCTTAGGTGCGCCAGGAATTCCTACACATTGTTTAATATGATTTATGGGTATCATATAGGGCATTGGTCGGACTGGAGCTGGTTGCGGCAGCCCACACTGATAAGAGCTGATAGGCTAGGTACCAGCATGTCCCTGGAAGTGATTGTTACCCAGGGACAAGGTACCAGTCAGTGCGTCTCTTATCAGTTATGATAACCTGCACCCAGCGAAATCTTAAATGGCAGACCCACCGGGTATGGGTCTACAGCCCTATAGAAAACAGACCATTCTCTACTGCAGGCTGGCCCCATCTTGCTCCTCTTTGATGTAAATAGAGATTGTTATTATCAACATCCCAGAGCAGGCACTCCTCATAATCTGTATGTACTAATAATGTTATATATATGCATTACACCGGTCTGTCCCAGGACTGTGGTAATTGATCTGTATTCATTGCCGAATGTACCAAACCATCATACTCATTATTTGTGCCACATCGGACATGAAATCTACCAATATCATCATACTCATAATGTGTGCCATGTTTGACATGAAAAGCTGTGCACAGCAAGAGGCGTAACCACGGGAAGACGTTATCTATAATCAGTAATAACGACAGCATGGATAACAAACACTTACAGTACATGAGAAGGGGATTCACTATCCGTGATCTGCCCCACACTGCCTGCCCCCATTATGGCTGATCACACTTAGATAAGCTGCATCTTGGTGTACAGGCATAACTCCATCTCATGTCCCACATACTACCGTAAAACCTCCCATATAACTCGCATATTACTCATCTCATCTCATTTTCAACATTATAATGTAATCTCCTGTACACAAAGTAAGGAAACCTAGCTCAACCATAGATACAACTTATGACTAGATATCCAAATGCACGTCATACTGTATATTTTTATGACATAAATGTAAATAATGTTCTCATCAGGGGTGCCAGCGGAGGGAAGGCAATGCGCCAATATGCTGGTTATTAATGCATTTCATATTTACTACGTATTTTGGATGTATTATTAGACCCAATAAAAACCTTAAAAAATATATAAGCCGCCCTAACTTGGGAGAATCATCTAAGCCTGTCAGAGCTTCTGACTATGGTAACTTTAGTACATCTAAACACTAAGCAGCACGGTGACTTTGTGCTGGTGGATGAGTAGACTAACCTGTACCTCACATGCGGCACACGACATCCCCGTGTGGGGAATCAGGGCCTTCACCACAACATGAACACTACAGCATTGAGACACGCCAAAGGGCTGCTATGATACACCAATGCTGCACCTGGGCTGCATTAATGCATCATGACATCCAAGGGCATGATGCTTTAAGGTATCATTCCGTCCTTAAAGGGGTAATATTGTGACAAACACAGACTAGGCCTTATTAGTTCTGAGTGTGGGATGAATGGGGGCTGATGAACCGCTCCGCGCCCCATCACACCGCCAATCATGACGTCACAGCGTGCCGACAACAACAGCCATTCTGGTCCTCCCCGGGTCACACTATAGGAAACAAACCGCTGCCAACCTGCCAAGTAACGGGGTCTGGCAATAGGGATGTTAATTATACAAGTCCATGTACTAATCATGTGTGATTTTAGAGGTCAGATAAATGTTAAGTTAAACACTTTTGTCTTTACCTGTTGCCAGTAGACATTGTGCTATGATACACTAGGACCCCCCTAGACTGGTACTAGTGCTTGCCTGTAGTCTTTGATTGCCACATGGCACAGTCATACCTCTACATGTTATATGTGGGTATTGAATATAGACTGGTGGAGGCATGTAACAAATCTCATCTTATTTTTGTAGGGGCCCTGGACCGGGGGGTCCCTATGTCGCATGTTGATTTTAAGAAATGACCATGTCGCACGTCTATGTTGCCTGATAAGGCTCATGTCCCATGTCGATTTCAAGAACTGTACATGGCCATGTCACTATCTTTTTAAGCCTCATTTTTTATGTCACTAGGCTTCATGTCGATTTTAAGAAATGCCCATATTGAATTTAGGGGTCTAGAGCCATTCCAGACACAGATATTCTCTTTTATCCGTAAAGGGTCAAATAGAGACCTACCCAGCCCCCACCACACCCCCACCACACCCCCCCCCCCCATCCCTGTCCTGAATCAGGAGAACAAACACGCACAGCCCCGTCCACACACCGCCCTACTCATGACATGTCCTACTCATGGACATGGACGACTCCCGCAGATTAGGGTCCATACCCTCTTTTTGTGGACAAACTCTCCAACCATGTACTCCAGTCATTCTACAACCATGAACTCCAGTCATTCTACAACCATGTACTCCAGTCATTCTACAACCATGAACTCCAGTCATTCTACAACCATGAACTCCAGTCATTCTACAACCATGAACTCCAGTCATTCTACAACCATGAACTCCAGTCATTCTACAACCATGAACTCCAGTCATTCTACAACCATGAACTCCAGTCATTCTACAACCATGAACTCCAGTCATTCTACAACCATGTACTCCAGTCATTCTACAACCATGAACTCCAGTCATTCTACAACCATGTACTCCAGTCATTCTACAACCATGTACTCCTGTCATTCTACAACCATGTACTCCTGTCACTCTACAACCATGAACTCCAGTCATTCTACAACCATGTACTCCAGTCATTCTACAACCATGAACTCCAGTCATTCTACAACCATGAACTCCAGTCATTCTACAACCATGTACTCCAGTCATTCTACAACCATGAACTCCAGTCATTCTACAACCATGAACTCCAGTCATTCTACAACCATGAACTCCAGTCATTCTACAACCATGTACTCCTGTCATTCTACAACCATGTACTCCTGTCACTCTGACCACATCTCTGCCCTATGAGGGAACATGTGTAAGTAGGAAAGCAGAAGGGAATATTGGTGCAGAGGCACATGGATCATACTATAATGAATAAAACTACTTTTTTGTAATTAAAAAGAAAAGCCAAGTAGAAAGAATAATGCGTGACAAATTGTGTGGATGATCCTTTCTGTATAATCACATGGATGTGCAGTCCACAAAATGACTGGGTACAAACTACAAAAACATCTTGAACGATTCTGCAGAAAGCTCTCTCAAAGTCATAGTTACAGCGTCCTGCCTGTTTTGGAAATATCCAATAACCACTCACTGAGACAGAGTGGACAGAATCCACCCTGACAGGCAGGGGCAGAGAGTGGTATTACAGGACTGAGGTTGTAGCAGAGAGTGGTATTACAGGACTGAGGTTGTAGCAGAGAGTGGTATTACAGGACTGAGGTTGGGGCAGAGAGTGGTATTACAGGACTAAGGTTGGGGCAGAGAGTGGTGTTACAGGACTGAGGTTGGGGCAGAGAGTGGTATTACAGGACTAAGGTTGGGGCAGAGAGTGGTGTTACAGGACTAAGGTTGTAGCAGAGAGTGGTATTACAGGACTGAGGTTGGGGCAGAGAGTGGTATTACAGGACTGAGGTTGGGGCAGAGAGTGGTGTGGCAGGACTGAGGTTGGGGCAGAGAGTGGTATTACAGGACTGAGGTTGGGGCAGAGAGTGGTATTACAGGACTGAGGTTGGGGCAGAGAGTGATGTGGTAGGACTGAGGTTGGGGCAGAGAGTGATGTGGTAGGACTGAGGTTGGGGCAGAGAGTGGTATTACAGGACTGAGGTTGGGGCAGAGAGTGGTATTACAGGACTGAGGTTGGGGCAGAGAGTGATGTGGTAGGACTGAGGTTGGGGCAGAGAGTGGTATTACAGGACTGAGGTTGGGGCAGAGAGTGGTATTACAGGACTGAGGTTGGGGCAGAGAGTGATGTGGTAGGACTGAGGTTGGGGCAGAGAGTGATGTGGTAGGACTGAGGTTGGGGCAGAGAGTGGTATTACAGGACTGAGGTTGGGGCAGAGAGTGGTATTACAGCACTGAGGTTGTGGCAGAGAGTGATGTGGCAGGACTGAGGTTGGGGCAGAGAGTGATGTGGTAGGACTGAGGGTGTGGAGGTGGCTGCAGGTGAGTGGTGGGGTCTGTGTGTGACTCTGCTACTATGTGGTACTTGGCCACCAATAGGCACATGATCAAAGAGAACTAGGAGCTGGGCGGGCGGTGGGAGGAGGTAGGAGCTGTAGTGGGAGGCAAGATCGCCAAAGGATCTTGGTGATAGGCGTGTCTGTGTTGGGGGTAGGGGTGTGTGCAGTGGGTTGGGGAAAGAAAAAAGAGAAAAATTACCATTCATAATACTTTGAACAGCTCTGTAGACCTTAATCCTATTTTTCTCATCTATAGATGTATACACCGCTTAATTTATGGTACTAAGGGAGCGTTCATTATTTATGGCAGGGGGGGGGGGCGTTTGGCAAAATGAATACGTCAAAAAAAAGAGACCCCCCCCCTCCGAATGGGTCAAAAAAAAAAGACCCCCCCCCCCTCCGAATGGGTAAAAAAAAAAGACCCCCCCCCTCCGAATATATATAAAAACAATCAAATGCTCAAAGATGTTATTTATCCTTCTCCTGCATGAGCTCTATTGTACACCCAGGACTGGACCAGGACAAATGTGTGATGATTTATGTGGACATAATGCACATAATACATCCCCAGCATGGACATGTCCTTCACATACTGAGTATGAGAACTGTCAGAGAGAACTGCATGCTGCTTTGTGGTTACACTGTAAGAAGTAAGTACTGTACACCTACAGCAAAAGTTGCTGGCAACTTTTGTTCTAGTAGATTTTGCTGTAGGTGTACAGCAACTGACTTGCTGTAAATTTACAGCAACTTCTACTGTAAATTTACAGCAACTTCTACTGTAAATTCACAGCAACTTCTACAGTACATCTACAGAAAAAGTTGCTGGCAACTTTTGTTCCAGTAGATATATGTACAGCAACTGGGTGCTGTAAAGTTACAGCAACTTCTACTGTAGGTTTCATATTGTTGTTATCATCAATTTGTACCTAGAAAGGAACGCGTTCATTTATAGCATATAATTACCGGGACGGGAAGACGACCGGGGCCACCCGGTAACATCTGTTCACGCGCATGCGCAGGGTTGTTCTAGTATCCGGGAAGACGAAGTTCGGCCATTGTGGCTCAGCTCTCGTGGTGGAAGGTGTCGGCGTAAAGGATTGATTGAATTTTTATGTGATACCAGCTTTTTCCGAGTCTGGGGACTTAAGCATATAACTTTTTCCACCAATGTGGTGTCTATTCTATACTTTTGCTGTTTTTATGGTATCATTCAACGCAATTATACAAATATCAATACACTTTATGATAACTGCATTCAGTCTCTCTCATCCCTTCTTATTCTACAATGTCTTGAGAGTTTGTGAGGCTTTATTTGACTCGGGAAAGGGTTGGGTGGAATAATTACTACAGAAATGGTCTACTGCTGCCACCTAGTGGCAGAAATCTACAGCACAATGTACTGTAAATGTACAGCAACATTGCCGGAGACCCATTTCACAGTACATAATGCTGTAAATATACAGGAAATAGTGCTGTAATACCAACTACAGCAAAAAGTGCTGTAAATGTACAGCACATTGTGTTGTTTAGATACAGTAACTTTTTACAGTGTACCTTATTGGGCATGCCCCCCCCCCCTGCAGGTATTGCAGTGAACCAGGCATCAAAGGCCTGCAGCACCCACAGTTATAGATGTGTAGAAAGGGGGGGGCAGTGCAGGTCTCACATATCCTGCACCGCATGTGGGGAATCAATCAGAGGCAGCGAGGATCAATTGCCAGCATCTGGTGAGGGATTACTCCTACAGCGAGCGTCTATAGCCGTACAGCGCGTCATTAGAAGCTGATCAATAACGTACAGTAATGAGGGCACACCATGCTATCTGAACTTCTCACAGTGTACATAACAGCATGATGAGGGCACACCATGCCCCCCCCCTTTCATTGCTACACAATTTGACCCCTGAATAAATTTTTTTCTTAGGAGTTATGATATGAAGTACATATATATGTTTAAGGATTCAGAAAAACTATGGTACGAAACTATTGCAATTTGTTTTGGGTTCACCCCCATATGGCAGTAAATTGACTGGACTACATAATGAGGGCCAACCATGCTATCTGAACTTCTCATTACTGCACAGCACCTATACATCAGCATGCTTGTGTTTAACTCCTTAGGCCACTCGAAAAAGGGTTTATCATCACCAAGGACTGAAAAGTATGACATGGGAGGCTTTTTCCCCCCTTTACGCAAGGGCTAAAATCGATAGGATAATATATGAGTAGTATAGTATGTATCGGAACGGGACTATAGTTAACTACTGTTTATTACTCAATCGACCTGCAGCCAATCAGAGGCCTCCATTTGGTCACGTGACCCCCTCATTTGCATAATTACGTAATAGGCCACGCCCCCTCATTTGCATAATTACGTAATAGGCCACGCCCCCTTGATCACCAGCCAATCAGGGGCCGCCATTTGGTCACGTGACCCCCTCATTTGCATAATAAGCCACGCCCCCTTGATCACGTGACCCCCTCATTTGCATAGTAGACTACCCCCCTTTGATCACCAGCCAATCAGAGGTCGCCATTTGGTCACGTGACCCCCTCATTTGCATAATAGGCCGCGCCCCCTTGATCACGTGACCCCTTCATTGGCATGATAGGCCACAACAACATCACGTGGCTATCTTTGTTTGTAAACAACACCACGTGGCTCTCTTTGTTTGTAAACAACACCACGTGGCTCTCTTGTTTGTAAATAACACCTACTAAGTTTAGTCATAGGTAGCAGTAGTGTTTGTAAATAACGCTTACTAAGTTTTCAGTCATAGGTGTCTAGAGCAGCAGCAGCAGCAGCATCTTCAGCAGCAGCAGCAGCAGCAGCAGCCGCGTCATAAGTGTCTAGAGCAGCAGCCACGTCATAGATGACTAGTGCAGCAGCAGCAGCAGCATCTTCAGCAGCAGCAGCAGCGTCATAGGTGTCTAGAGCAGCAGCTGCAGTAGCAGCAGCGTCATAGGTGTCTAGAGCAGCGGCAGCAGCATCTTCAGCAGCAGCAGTAGCAGCTGCGGCAGCAGCAGTAGCAGCAGTAGCATCTTCAGCAGCAGCAGCGGCAGCAGCAGTAGCAGCATCAACAGCATCTTCAGCAAAAGCAGCAGCAGCCGCGTCATAGGTGTCTAGAGCAGCGGCAGCAGCATCTTCAGCAGCAGCAGTAGCAGCAGCGGCAGCAGCATCTTCAGCAGCAGCAGCAGCGTCATAGGTGTCTAGAGCAGCAGCGTCATAGGTGTCTAGAGCAGCAGCCGCAGCAGCAGCAGCATCTTCAGCAGCAGCAGCGGCAGCAGCAGTAGCATCTTCAGCAGCAGTAGCAGCAGCAGCAGCAACATCTTCAGCATCAACAGCATCTTCAGCAAAAGCAAAAGCCCGTAACTTAGCATCATGTGCATCAGCCATAGCCGTAACAGCGACACTGCTACTAGCATAAGCAAAACAGGCTATTTTTTTAGCAGCTGTACAAGCATTTATAGCATTAGCCCTAGCAGCAGCCGCAACAGCGACACTTTTAGCAGACGTTGCAGCATCAGTAGCAGCAGCATCGGTAGCAAGAGCGGAAACAGTAGCAAAAACATTAGCAGCACGAGCAGCAGCGGCGAGAGTAACAGCAGCGTTGTTAGCAGCATTGGCAACTTCGTATGCAGCATGTGTAGCACGAACAGCGATACGAGCTTCACGTTTTGCACGAGCAGCAGCAATAGCTGCAGAAGTAGCCATCACACTTTCCAGCCACCCGTACGAATCTTGATAAAAACCAACCTCCACCTTGCTACTTGTTAACTCATCAGTAAACATGGGCGTCTCCTCGTGTGGTGTTGTCGCGGCTCTGTAGTAGTGTTGGGATTGCTCACATTCGGTAGAACGTAGAGTGATTCCTGATGACGCCATGCTGAAGGTGGTAGAAGAAGTGTGTGGGACTCATGTTTCACTCTCGCTTATGTACTAGGCTCCGAGATAAGCTTCTTAACTCAAGAGGAAAACTCTCACTAGGAAGGCGACCAGCTGTCTACCTGTGTAGGTGCGGGTTCGTTACATCTTTGATCCTGTTCGACCCCCCGAGGAAATAGATGAAAAAAACAAAAGACCATCTTTCAAGCACTCGAATCCGCAGTCAGTAGGAAGCTATAAGGAGCTTAACTTGTGTTTGATTTAAGCTGTCTACCACACGCACGCGCTTGTAGTCACAGCTAGAGTGGCAGACTTCCGTCCGCCCGCTGGCGCATGACAATCGACTTTAGACACCCCCTGTAGTTTTTTTTTTGCATACACAGTTGACTAGCATCTTAATCTCTTACCCAGCTATAAGCCCATATACATGTAACGCGCATTACTCCTCTTTATGGTAATTATCAGATCGATTTAAGGGTGGAAAAGGCTTAGGTGATTTAGGTCCCTCTCTAGCTGAAAACAGGCTTAGACCATAGCATGTAGGCAGCCGGCCGCGTTAAACACCCCCTGTAGGTTTTTTTTGTTTTTTGTATACACTCTCGATCCCCTCTCTAGGTGAAAACAAAGCTTAGAAGATGCGGTGATCCGGCCACCGGCTGGCGCGTCACACCTGTCGTTAATCACCCCCTGTAGGCTTTGTATACACTCTCTAGGTGAAAACAAAAGCTCCCTCCACGGGCTGGCGCGTCACACCTGTCGTTAAAACGCCCCCTGTAGTGTTAGTATACACAGTTGCCCCGCCTTATCTATTCACCAGCTATAAGCCCATATACGTGTACATGTGATTTTTGATACCCTCTCTGGAATAGGGTGGGGCTCAAGGTGAAAACAAGATTAGACCATTCGCTCTCTCAGCTATATAAAGAGCCTCAATTGTTCTTGCAACAGCACTTCACCACCGGTACACTATCAGTCACGAGGCAGATGTTTGCGGTATGGGTCATACAGGTTACCTACTAATAGCGGTTTGGTGAGTAGATCACTTTTTTTTCCCCTAAAAAAAACAACAAAAACTCCTCACTTATGACTCAGGTATGTATATGTAGCACTGTTAGTGTAAGTACACAGTAGAATCTACTGTACTATAGACTCAACCCTCTGAAGACGGTGGAGCGCGTTAATGCGCAGGTCTGTGTCGGCGTCACTTGTTTTTTATTCTAACTAAAAAAGAAAAAAAGTCAGAAGTCAATCTACGACCTATCAAAGACAAATTTGTGATAAGTTCAAACTAAATAAGAGACAGTTTGAGCGTCTCTTAGTCGCTGTCAAAGATGCGAATAACGAACGCGCTGAGGGCGGGGTTCAGGTCACGTATATTTCCCCGCTCTTTCGTCAGATGGCGCCACAATAGGGGTTTTGTACATTCCTACGATGCTCGCGAACATTTCAACGCATAATGAGCTATATAGGCAACAAAGTACGCTTCTGAATATATTAAAATATAAAAAACAATTCAATATTGTGTATTTCTGATAGAAATGAGGCAGTTTCTTTGAATACCAACTAAACTATAGCGAGATGAAAAATACCACACCATATCTAAGGCTTTATAAAAGATACATAGTCAGAAACTCTCGCCGAGTCGGCAATCTGAAAAACGGATCAACTCGTTTTGACTCGTTGTGCCACAAGGGCCCCCATCCAACGGGGGCCCTTTGAGGTCAGTCTGTCAAACCACAGTGATCCATGCTGCTTAACACTAGGCGTAATTAATTACGCCCATGTTGTGCAGCATCTAACCAACTGACAGTGTCAGTTGGTTGGCCCCTCTTTAGGGGCCACACAATAAAATAAAGAATAGAGGCCTAAGGGAACGTTCACAAGCGTCTCCCCTTCCTACGGGGTGGGTGGGTCTTTGGGTTTAGTGACAAAACAGCGACATGTGAGTAGGAGTTTGCGTGTCAGCTCTCTTTTTTTTCTTTTTTTTTCCAAGTCTACATATTATTTATGATTAAAAATTTTTTTAAAAAAAAACCACGATAATATAGTGCGCTGATCAAAAACTGAATAGAAAAATAACCAAAAATAGGTTGGGGAAATCTCTGCTATGTAGCTGATCGGTCGTTGTCACACGGTGCAGAAAATTTACTTTTTTTTTATTTTTTTTTTTTAGAAAATCTATATTAGGACCACAGACGGGGCACATGTGTCACTTGTCGAATATAAGAGATACCAATGGACCTTGTCGAATTTAAGAACTAGGTCTTGGCCATTGGCATTGTCTATTTTGAGAAGTAGTCTTGCTCGTCTTGCCCCTTGTCGCCAACTCCCAGCACCCCCTGTGTCTCTTTGTCCATATTGGCTAAAAACAGGACATTGTTGCCTTGGCTATTTTACCCCCCGTCTGGGTATCTTATTACTTAATCACTTCGTCTTGACCCTGTGGGGCAGTGGGTATATGGAATAATCGTGTCCAGGTGTACTCTATCTGACACATAACCGAAGGTTACTGAGTTATGTAATAATACCTGACCTATGAGGCCGCCAGTCAGTTTGCCGTGATTATTTTGACACACTCTCAGTTACTCGTAGGACATCTAATACATAATTAGACTCAGCATCATATAAGACAGTCCCGGCCACGCCGGCTGCATATCGGACCAGGGGGATAGTCTGGCAGCGACTCGCCACCCCGTCCACAAGCTGTGTACAGCACCCCGTTTCTCTTTGTCCATATTGGCTAAAAAACAGGGCATTGTTGACTTGGCTATTTTACCCGTCTGGGTCTTATTATTTAATCACCTCGTCTTGACCCTGTGGGGCAGCGGGTATATGGAATAACCGTGTCCAAGCGTACTCTATCTAACACATAACCGAAAGTTACTGAGTTATGTAATAATAACTGACCTATGAGGTCGCCAGTCAGTTTGCCGTGATTATTTTGACACACTCTCAGTTACTCGTAGGGAATCTAATACATAATTAGACTCAGCATCATATAAGACAGTCTCGGCCACGCCGGCTGCATATCGGACCAGGGAGATAGTCTGGCAGCGACCCGCCAGCCCGTCCACAACCTGTGTACAGCACCCCGTGTCTCTTTGTCCATATTGGCTAAAAAAACAGGTCATTGTTGACTTTGGCTATTTTACCCGTCTGGGTCTTATTATTTAAATCACCTCGTCTTGACCCTGTGGGGCAGTGGGTATATGGAATAACCGTGTCCAAGTGTACTCTATCTAACACATAACCAAAGGTTACTGAGTTATGTAATAATAACCGCCCTATAATCCTATGAAGTCGCCAGTCAGTTTGCCGTGATTATTTTGACATACTCTCAGTTACTCGTAGGGTATCTAATACATAATTCGACTCAGCATCATATAAGACAGTCTCGGCCGCGCCAGCCGCATATCGTACCAGAGGGATAGTCTGGCAGCAACCCGCCATCCCGTCCACAATCTGTGTACAGCAGTCTGGACCAGACCACCAACTCTGGGTATAGCATTCGGGATGACTGGAGCAAGACTGGATCTAACCCTTTAATAGTCGCATAGCGCTTTAATGTGCAGTGCCCGTTGTCGTCATAAGCCATGAATGCAGCACTCAGAGTTCCTCACCAGGGCTGCATGCATGCATACACTGGCATATCGACAAAGAGCGTAGCGCATTAAAGCACTATGCTACCTTTAGCATTAAAGCGCTGAGGGGTTATTTTTTGATAGTGTAGAACCAATATCTGTCTAATTAAACCCCTTATCAGTCCTGTTTTTTTTTCACATACAAAAGAATTAGGTAATGGCGCTCCGCCATGTATTGGATAACCACTGCAGCGCGACTCTGAAAAGCGGCGGCGGTGAATTTCCATTTAGATCCTGAAAAGGGGGGCGGTCAGATGTCGTCAAGGCTCTGATAAGTAGGGCAGTTCAAATCATATGATTACATTGAGCTAATTTTCTTGCTGAAAGGAATGAATAATTGTATTTGTATAAAATCCACACACCCACACACACACACACACCCGCCAACCCCCCCCCCCCCCCCACACACACACACACACACACACACACACACACACACACACACACACACACACACACACACACACACACACACACACACACACACACACACACACACACACACACACACACACACACACACACACACACACACACACACACACACACACACACACACACACACACACACACACACACACACACACACACACACACACACACACACACACACACACACACACACACACACACACACACACACACACACACACACACACACACACACACACACACACACACACACACACACACACACACACACACACACACACACACACACACACACACACACACACACACACACACACACACACACACACACACACACACACACACACACACACACACACACACACACACACACACACACACACACACACACACACACACACACACACACACACACACACACACACACACACACACACACACACACACACACACACACACACACACACACACACACACACACACACACACACACACACACACACACACACACACACACACACACACACACACACACACACACACACACACACACACACACACACACACACACACACACACACACACACACACACACACACACACACACACACACACACACACACACACACACACACACACACACACACACACACACACACACACACACACACACACACACACACACACACACACACACACACACACACACACACACACACACACACACACACACACACACACACACACACAGGACACCTGATGATCTCCACACGATGACCTGATTGCCCTTCCTAAAAAAAAACAAACACAAAAAGCCCAACTCGATCTACCTACTCAACAGGGTTTCAGTGTAGAGCGTATTCGGGGGTTTTCTGATGCGTATATTATATTGAGATTGATTTTCAACTTTTGTGATCAGTGGTTGGTCCTTAAAAGGACCGTTTGGTAGAGAGAGAGGGTCGCAGGGACCTTGCTGCTGAAGCGGAGGGCGTGGTCATAACGCGTGGTGGTCCTTCAGCAGCTCCTCCAGCACGGCGGGCGGTAGTCCTTCCTCCATGCAGACTTGCTGCTTGACTCGCTCCACGCACTGGCGGATGAGTTGATCAGCGACGTTCGCGATCAGCTCATCCACCACACCCTCTGCTTCAGCAGCAGTCCGCTGTCTCTCCTCTCTCTGTAGCGAGGCTACGAACTGCTTCTCCACGGCCGCATCGATCATAGATCGAGAAACGGCCACGAAGTTCTGTCTCTCCGCCTCCTCTCTCTGTAGCACGGCTACGAATTCCTTCTCCACGGCCGCATCGATCATAGATCGAGAAACGGCCACGAAGTTCACTCCGTGAGCCATTTTGTCGAACTGACTTCCTAGCCGCCTGAGAGATGCTGACGTCACACTATTTTCGACGACGCTATGACGCGCACGAGGTAGACAGACGACGTCGTTTCACTTCCTTATTTGGAGTTTGGGACCTTGTGACACCGAAGTCATACCGTACGGTCGCGATAAAGCAACTAGTGTTGAAAAGCGCGCCGGTCTTGTATAAGCGCCGGAGTATAAGAGCCTCCAAATGTTTTTTCTCAAGCACTAAAATCGCGACTTTGAATAAGCGCCAGCGCCTGGCTTGTATATAGCTCCTGAGTAAGAACTTCACCGAATTGAAAAGCGCTCCCTCAGAGCCCTTAATCGCGACAGTACGGTACAAATCTGATGTCAACCCGCGCCAAAACCAAAAAGGGTGTTCCGGTCACACGTACCTACGACGAGCGACCTTCAGCTATCACCACGTGAAGAGTTGGAAATAAATTTTGTACGGCAAGAAAACTGAAAACTGATAACGATTCCATTAGATAAGTATTCGGTTCCAATCTATGGCGAGATATTTCCACCAGAGCGATTGATTTATATGTCTGTAAGGTTCAGCTCTCCAACACTCTCCAATATCCGCCGGTGCACGACGGTCGCCGCCCATCATTAGTGACAACTAAACTTCTGCTGGAGAGTGAAAGTTACGTTGAGTCTTGAGGTGCGCAGAGATACTATCTGCCGCAGCCTGATTTTAGTTCCACGCTATTTAGATAACCGCCCCATTTAAAATCTCTCTCTCGATCCTAGAAAAGGAAAAAAAGGCTAGAGTTTATCATGGACGCGTCTCAGTTTTAGCCGTAAAGTGAAGAACCCGAGCTTGTACATATACCCACGTGAGGAGTGACATAGCGGGGCGTTCAGTTAGTACTGAGTCTATAGTCAAGGTCAAGTTCCACTCTCTAAACAGAGCTTTAGCGACTCCGTCATCTAGACTAGACCGCGCGCGCGATTTTTTTTGCTGAAGCAGCTAATCGATGGAAACGTAGAGAAGACGTACTCGATCAAAAACTGCTTCAGAGGCTTGTTATCAGGTATTATCAGTTAAATCAAAATATTTCAAAACATCCAGAAAAGCAGAATGTCATGTCCTACGGGCTACAGCCGGGCACTGACGAGCAGACGCCGCTGACGTCATTTCAATCAGGTCGCAGCGCTTTTTAGACACCTTTTCTGTAGGACCCGTCTCATACCTTAGTATATAATACCGTAAACGCCGGGTGATTAGTATATGATCACATTGACAGTCGCGGATCCACGAAGAGGCTGGATAAGCCACGAGCGGACCCGCGACTGCAATGTGACATAATCTTACCATGCGCTTTTGTTTTGTTTTTGTTTCTATTTACAACAGCAAACATTTCAACAGCCTATTGTTTTTTTTAAATGATGAAAAATCGGCCCAAAAAAAAAGTAAACATTTTAGAGCTAAATTTGTGGAGGATAGCCGGACATGCTGATGTCACTAGACCCCTAAATTCGATATGGTGACATGGTCATTTTCTTAAAAATCGATACGACGACACGGACACGGACATCTAAGTGACATGGGCCATGGGGCATTTCTTGAGTCCGACATGTGACATGGCCCATAGTGACATGAGGAAAAAAAAATGTTCGAAGAGTGCATCAGAAAAAGTACCATTTCAAACCTAAGCATTTCGCCAAATTTTTTTTTTTTTTTTTTTCTTGGATGGTACCCGGCTTTGCGGTGTCTGGGTCCTTAAAAATGTACCAGAATGCTCAAATTCGGGTTCTAAATATTTTCAAAAAACGTTTTCTCCCTTAGTGACGTGTGACACGGGCATTTCTTAAATTCGACATACGGCTGCATGGGGAGGACCCATCCGTCAAGGGCCCCATGATGACTCATACCCGCCGCGTTCAGTCAATCAACCGAGATCTTTTTCTGTGGTGGTGTAGAAGGATCTCCCCCCTGAGGTTACAAAGTCACCTCTTTATTTAAGGGGCTACGAGCCGCAAAGTCGCTTTCGCAAAGTCGCAAGAAATATTCAAGTCAAAAAGTCAAATTCATCAACTATCAGTACAGTCGTTTGAAAGTCATCAAGTCACCGAAAAACTCCTCTACAGTCACCTCCGACTCGCCTCCTCCCTACCCCCCTAAAGGGGGGTAGGGAGGAAGCGATTCCCTAGAGATCAGATAATTTTTTTTTTTTTCTCCCGAGCAGACCCCAAAGGCCCCCCCTCCCCCCCAAGTGCCCGCCCACCCCATAAATAGTGCCCCCCCTCCCCCCCCTCCCCTCCCCATGCATCTTAAAGTGCCCCCCTCCCCCCCTCCCCTCCCCTCCCCCCTTATAGAAGCCTCCCATTAGCTAGTCCAAGTCATGTGACCAAAAAGGGAGCGTAGTCTGTCTATTGTCTATATTATGCAAATGAGGGAGGGGGTCAGGTCACGTGACCAAGGGGGTGTGGCCTATTTTCCAAATAAAGAGCGCTTCCAGTCACGTGACCAAAAGGGTGTGGTCCTATTATGCAAATGAGGGGGTCACGTGACCCATTATTATGCAAATGAGGGAGTCACGTGACCAAATGGAAGCCACTGATTGGCTGGTGATCAAAGGGGCGTAGTCTACTATGCAAATGAGGGGGTCACGTGATCAAGGAGGCGTGGCCTATTATGCAAATGAGGGGGTCACGTGACCAAATGGTGGCCCCTGATTGGCTGGTGATCAAGGGGGCGTGGCCTATTACGTAATTATGCAAATGAGGGGGCGTGGCCTATTACGTAATTATGCAAATGAGGGGGTCACGTGACCAAATGGAGGCCTCTGATTGGCTGCAGGTCGATTGAGTAATAAACAGTAGTTAACTATAGTCCCGTTCCGATACATACTATACTACTTATATGCTTTCAATTACCAAAATTCTCATTTTAGAAGTTAAAAGTTTATTGATCTTTAAAAGTGGGGAAAAGTCATTTTATTTTTATCCCACTGCAGTATAAGGTTTAATGTGATACTAAATATGCCAATAAATTTTATCATGATTTTAATTTAAAATTAGGGAAAGAAAAAGAAACCTTTTTTATTCAGTGGCCTGACATGGTAAGAACTTGCTGCTAGACCAGCAAAACCCTAAAGGAGTGGGACCAGGTATTTAGGTCGTTTCTATTACAGTGTTATGTATGCACTAGCTATTGTTGCCGGTATCATGGGATTGTCTACAGGCCATTTTCCATTCACGCGGCTCAAATCAGCCCATCATATTGTCCTAGCACTGCATTGTAGAGCACCCAGTTCTCTTAGCAACACATGAATAACACCATTAGAATCTACTTTGTGTATACGGTGTGATGCAGTTACGACGTAGACAGTGGGATCCATCACAGGATCACCGACTACATGCCCCATCCATCACGTGTCTGCAGCGTGTGGACCCGGTATGGGGACCCTGCCCTGCATGACCGGCAAAGTGTTTACAATTAAATAATTCAGCCCCTGTGACTAGTGTGAGATAATTTAACTTTTTAACCCTTTAAGGACAGTATTATGCCTTAATACATCATGCCCTTGGTCGTCATAATGCATGAATGCAGCCCTGGTGAGTAATTTGCTAGTGCTGCATTCAAGCATCATGCCGACCCTACGTGGTCAGACAACCCAAAGGGTCGGCATGATGCACCAATGCAGCACTGGCAAGTTACTTGCCGGGGCTGCATTGGTGCATCATGACGATAAATGTCATCCTTTAGTGACATCCGTCCTTAAAGGGTTAACCATTAAAGGACAGTGTAATGCCAGATTGCATCAGGCCCTTGGTTGCCAGTGCTGCATTCAAGCATCATCCAACCCTATGGGGTAGGGACATGTCCCAGTGGTCGCATGATGCACTAATGCAGCCCTGGCAAGCTACTCACCAGGGCGGCATTGGTGCATCATGACACAAATATAATCTTTCAGCGACATGCCATCCTTATAGGGTTCAGGATTATTTTCATGTTCATAGCAAAAATTTACGTGCATTATACCAACAAACTTTTGTCTGTTTGTAAGCATTATCTAAAACCCATGTTACTTTGGATTAATGCAAATAAACATGCTCAAAAAAAAGAAAAAAGAGGACCACATAGTGTTTAGATATGCTTGGTTTATACATGAAGGTGGCTGTGGTGAGTTTACCTTACAATAGCCCTGCACCAGGTGTCTGTATCTCGAGCCACCTTCAGTTGGAGGCTGGACCGTCTACAGAACCTTAGTACCCGGTATTTTGAATCGACCAATGGCAGGGCTGGATTTGAGGGTGTCTATATCCCATAGACCATGGCATAGGTAATTAAAATGTAATTAAAGAGCAATTGAATACCAGGTTCTAAGTCGGATAGATCCCATTAACTCAGGGACTATGGCATTTAGACAGCCTCCCTACGGTCGGTGTCTAAATGCCATAGACCCCTCGTACAGAGATCTATCCTTAAGACCCTGACTAGAACCGGTTGTCAATAGTTAGAGCTGCACGTGGTCAGACTGCAGGCCGCACATGGAGGAGTCAGTAGTTAGAGCTGCACGTGGTCAGACTGCAGACCCGGCTACACATGCAGTAGTCAGTAGTTAGAGCTGCACGTGGTCAGACCGCAGGCCGCACATGGAGGAGTCAGTAGTTAGAGCTGCACGTGGTCAGACCGCAGGCCGCACATGGAGGAGTCAGTAGTTAGAGCTGCACGTGGTCAGACCGCAGGCCGCACATGGAGGAGTCAGTAGTTAGAGCTGCACGTGGTCAGACCGCAGGCCGCACATGGAGGAGTCAGTAGTTAGAGCTGCACGTGGTCAGACCGCAGGCCGCACATGGAGGAGTCAGTAGTTAGAGCTGCACGTGGTCAGACTGCAGGCCGCACATGCAGTAGTCAGTAGTTAGAGCTGCACGTGGTCAGACTGCAGGCCGCACATGGAGGAGTCAGTAGTTAGAGCTGCACGCGGTCAGACTGCAGGCCGCACATGGAGGAGTCAGTAGTTAGAGCTGCACGTGGTCAGACTACAGACCACACATGGAGTAGTCAGTAGTTAGAGCTGCACGTGGTCAGACTGCAGGCCACACATGCAGTAGTCAGTAGTTAGAGCTGCACGTGGTCAGACTGCAGGCCGCACATGGAGGAGTCAGTAGTTAGAGCTGCACGTGGTCAGACTGCAGGCCGCACATGGAGGAGTCAGTAGTTAGAGCTGCACGTGGTCAGACTGCAGGCCGCACATGGAGGAGTCAGTAGTTAGAGCTGCACGTGGTCAGACTGCAGGCCGCACATGGAGGAGTCAGTAGTTAGAGCTGCACGTGGTCAGACTGCCACACATGGAGTAGTCAGTAGTTAGAGCTGCACATGGTCAGACTGCATGCAGGAGTCAGTAGTTAGAGCTGCACGTGGTCAGACTGCAGGCCGCACATGCAGTAGTCAGTAGTTAGAGCTGCACGTGGTCAGACTGCAGGCCGCGCATGCAGTAGTCAGTAGTTAGAGCTGCACGTGGTCAGACTGCAGGCCGCACATGGAGGAGTCAGTAGTTAGAGCTGCACGTGGTCAGACTGCCACACATGGAGGAGTCAGTAGTTAGAGCTGCACGTGGTCAGACTGCAGGCCACACATGGAGGAGTCAGTAGTTAGAGCTGCACGTGGTCAGACTGCCACACATGGAGGAGTCAGTAGTTAGAGCTGCACGTGGTCAGACTGCAGGCCGCACATGGAGGAGTCAGTAGTTAGAGCTGCACGTGGTCAGACTGCCACACATGGAGTAGTCAGTAGTTAGAGCTGCACGTGGTCAGACTGCAGACCCGGCTACACATGCAGTAGTCAGTAGTTAGAGCTGCACGTGGTCAGACTGCAGGCCGCACATGGAGTAGTCAGTAGTTAGAGCTGCACGTGGTCAGACTGCAGGCCGCACATGCAGTAGTCAGTAGTTAGAGCTGCACGTGGTCAGACTGCAGGCCGCACATGGAGTAGTCAGTAGTTAGAGCTGCACGTGGTCAGACTGCAGGCCGCACATGGAGTAGTCAGTAGTTAGAGCTGCACGTGGTCAGACTGCAGGCCGCACATGCAGTAGTCAGTAGTTAGAGCTGCACGTGGTCAGACTGCAGGCCGCACATGCAGTAGTCAGTAGTTAGAGCTGCACGTGGTCAGACTGCAGGCCGCACATGGAGGAGTCAGTAGTTAGAGCTGCACGTGGTCAGACTGCCACACATGGAGGAGTCAGTAGTTAGAGCTGCACATGGTCAGACTGCAGGCCGCACATGCAGTAGTCAGTAGTTAGAGCTGCACGTGGTCAGACCGCAGGCCACACATGGAGTAGTCAGTAGTTAGAGCTGCACGTGGTCAGACCGCAGGCCACACATGGAGTAGTCAGTAGTTAGAGCTGCACATGGTCAGACTGCAGGCCGCACATGGAGTAGTCAGTAGTTAGAGCTGCACGCGGTCAGACTGCAGGCCACACATGCAGTAGTCAGTAGTTAGAGCTGCACGCGGTCAGACTGCAGGCCGCACATGGAGGAGTCAGTAGTTAGAGCTGCACGCGGTCAGACTGCAGGCCGCACATGGAGGAGTCAGTAGTTAGAGCTGCACGTGGTCAGACTGCAGGCCGCACATGGAGGAGTCAGTAGTTAGAGCTGCACGCGGTCAGACTGCAGGCCGCACATGGAGGAGTCAGTAGTTAGAGCTGCACGTGGTCAGACTGCAGGCCGCACATGGAGTAGTCAGTAGTTAGAGCTGCACATGGTCAGACTGCAGGCCGCACATGGAGGAGTCAGTAGTTAGAGCTGCACGTGGTCAGACTGCAGGCGTGCATGGAGGAGTCAGTAGTTAGAGCTGCACGTGGTCAGACTGCAGGCCGCACATGGAGTAGTCAGTAGTTAGAGCTGCACGTGGTCAGACTGCAGGCCGCACATGGAGTAGTCAGTAGTTAGAGCTGCACGTGGTCAGACTGCAGGCCGCACATGGAGTAGTCAGTAGTTAGAGCTGCACGTGGTCAGACTGCAGACCCGGCCACACATGGAGTAGTCAGTAGTTAGAGCTGCACGTGGTCAGACTGCAGGCCGCGCATGGAGTAGTCAGTAGTTAGAGCTGCACGTGGTCAGACTGCAGGCCGCACATGGAGTAGTCAGTAGTTAGAGCTGCACGTGGTCAGACTGCAGGCCGCACATGCAGTAGTCAGTAGTTAGAGCTGCACGTGGTCAGACTGCAGGCCGCACATGCAGTAGTCAGTAGTTAGAGCTGCACGTGGTCAGACTGCAGGCCGCACATGCAGTAGTCAGTAGTTAGTGCTGCACGTGGTCAGACTGCAGACTGCAGGCCGCACATGGAGTAGTCAGTAGTTAGAGCTGCACGTGGTCAGACTGCAGGCCGCACATGGAGGAGTCAGTAGTTAGAGCTGCACGTGGTCAGACTGCAGGCCGCACATGCAGTAGTCAGTAGTTAGAGCTGCACGTGGTCAGACTGCAGGCCGCACATGGAGGAGTCAGTAGTTAGAGCTGCACGTGGTCAGACTGCAGGCGTGCATGGAGGAGTCAGTAGTTAGAGCTGCACGTGGTCAGACTGCAGGCCGCACATGGAGTAGTCAGTAGTTAGAGCTGCACGTGGTCAGACTGCAGGCCGCACATGGAGTAGTCAGTAGTTAGAGCTGCACGTGGTCAGACTGCAGGCCGCACATGGAGTAGTCAGTAGTTAGAGCTGCACGTGGTCAGACTGCAGACCCGGCCACACATGGAGTAGTCAGTAGTTAGAGCTGCACGTGGTCAGACTGCAGGCCGCGCATGGAGTAGTCAGTAGTTAGAGCTGCACGTGGTCAGACTGCAGGCCGCACATGGAGTAGTCAGTAGTTAGAGCTGCACGTGGTCAGACTGCAGGCCGCACATGCAGTAGTCAGTAGTTAGAGCTGCACGTGGTCAGACTGCAGGCCGCACATGCAGTAGTCAGTAGTTAGAGCTGCACGTGGTCAGACTGCAGGCCGCACATGCAGTAGTCAGTAGTTAGTGCTGCACGTGGTCAGACTGCAGACTGCAGGCCGCACATGGAGTAGTCAGTAGTTAGAGCTGCACGTGGTCAGACTGCAGACCACACATGGAGGAGTCAGTAGTTAGAGCTGCACGTGGTCAGACTGCAGGCCGCGCATGGAGGAGTCAGTAGTTAGAGCTGCACGTGGTCAGACTGCAGGCCGCGCATGGAGTAGTCAGTAGTTAGAGCTGCACGCGGTCAGACTGCAGCCCACACATGGAGTAGTCAGTAGTTAGAGCTGCACGTGGTCAGACTGCAGACCGCACATGGAGTAGTCAGTAGTTAGAGCTGCACGTGGTCAGACTGCAGGCCGCGCATGCAGTAGTCAGTAGTTAGAGCTGCACGTGGTCAGACTGCAGGCCGCACATGCAGTAGTCAGTAGTTAGAGCTGCACGTGGTCAGACTGCAGGCCGCACATGCAGTAGTCAGTAGTTAGTGCTGCACGTGGTCAGACTGCAGACTGCAGGCCGCACATGGAGTAGTCAGTAGTTAGAGCTGCACGTGGTCAGACTGCTGACCACACATGGAGGAGTCAGTAGTTAGAGCTGCACGTGGTCAGACTGCAGGCCGCGCATGGAGGAGTCAGTAGTTAGAGCTGCACGTGGTCAGACTGCAGGCCGCGCATGGAGTAGTCAGTAGTTAGAGCTGCACGTGGTCAGTAGTTAGAGCTGCACGTGGTCAGACTGCAGGCCGCGCATGGAGTAGTCAGTAGTTAGAGCTGCACGTGGTCAGACTGCAGGCCCGGCCGCACATGGAGGAGTCAGGGTGGAGGATGTTTTTTTTTTATTTGAGAAGGTATAAATATACCATTCCCGTTTATTTATACTGGAGAAACAGAAAAGAGCTTATTCAGCTCGGAAAATATCCCGCTCCAGTCTTATATACAGAGTTGCTGAAGTTAAGGTCTTTTTAAAATGAAAAATAACAAGTATAATACCTGATATAATACAACGCTAACAAATATTCGCTGTTCTATGTTGTAATATATGTTTGATTACACAATTAAAAATTTATGCAAAGAAAACTATACCTCGTTTGTCCATTTTAGACACAATATATAATATAGTATAGTGAGTGGGATTAAAGGGGGCGGGCACCCCGTCTGCATTATAGTTTTAACACACTCAGACAGATGTATAGTAGCATCCATACATATATGAAGAGCTAACAGTAAACATACTAAATTGCTCTCCTTGTCTTTAGAGGGTATTACATATGGATCAAGATATAATGTAGTTTGTTTTACACAGCCATTTTTTCCTGTTTAATTTAAACATTTCAAAATCATTAATATTTCTTGTGCCTACATCTAAGTGGTTCCATGCCATGTCTCCCCTATATAGCGCACTCTTCTTAAAGGTCTCATTTTTTGGCTTGGTTGTTAAGAACAGAGTAGCATCATGGGCTCGCGTATACACATCTCTATCATTAACAATATCTAAATTACATTGCTGTTTATACATGAAATTTTGCAGATGCATAATTCTCCTCGCATGTGATGTTCTCTGTTCTGGTTCTTGGAGCCAAATGTAATATATAAGCATATAAGAATTTCCCATATTGCTATGCGGTCAAACTTAGGGAATACACAAATTGTAATCAGTAGTACTTGTGGGAGAGCTCTCTGAACCTGCATTTGTGCACCCATTTCTCAAGTTTGACTGCATAGCAATATGGGAAATTCTATGTTCCATACAGCAGGCACCACTGTATCTAGCTGCTCTGGGTAGAAACAGCCTGCAGCAGATGAGCGACATCTTACATGCCGCAGCGTCTCCTCCAGGCAAAACGCTCCCGTATGAGCAATTGCCAGGAGCTAAAAATAGCGCAGAGAGCTGTGCAGGAGCTGCTCCTGACGGTCTGCGGTTCCAGTTCACTGCCCCCGGGTCGCGGCACACGTACTCCACCTAGTGGCAGCCTCTGTCATTACGCACCAGGCTGAATGTGCTCCATGTAGAGAGACATCGAGTAGGAAGACACACGGGTCAGTATAGGTACTAAGTATAGGGACTAAGGGGTAAAGGGAATAGCATATAGGGACTAAGTATAGGGACTAAGGGGTAAAGGGAATAGCATATAGGGACTAATTATAGGGACTTAGGGGTAAAGGGAATAGCATATAGGGACTAAGTATAGGGACTAAGGGGTAAGGGGAATAGCATATAGGGACTAAGTATAGGGACTGAGGGGTAAAGGGAATAGCATATAAGAACCAAGTATAGGGACTAAGGGTAAAGGGAATAGCATATAAGAACCAAGTATAGGGACTGAGGGGTAAAGGGAATAGCATATAAGAACCAAGTATAGGGACTAAGGGTAAAGGGAATAGCATATAAGAACCAAGTATAGGGACTGAGGGGTAAAGGGAATAGCATATAAGAACCAAGTATAGGGACTAAGGGTAAAGGGAATAGCATATAAGAACCAAGTATAGGGACTAAGGGGTAAAGGGAATAGCATATAGGGACTAAGTATAGGGACTAAGGGGTAAAGGGAATAGCATATAGGGACTAATTATAGGGACTGAGGGGTAAAGGGAATAGCATATAGGGACTAAGTATAGGGACTAAGGGGTAATGGGAATAGCATATAGGGACTAAGTATAGGGACTGAGGGGTAAAGGGAATAGCATATAAGAACCAAGTATAGGGACTAAGGGTAAAGGGAATAGCATATAAGAACCAAGTATAGGGACTGAGGGGTAAAGGGAATAGCATATAAGAACCAAGTATAGGGACTAAGGGTAAAGGGAATAGCATATAAGAACCAAGTATAGGGACTGAGGGGTAAAGGGAATAGCATATAAGAACCAAGTATAGGGACTAAGGGTAAAGGGAATAGCATATAAGAACCAAGTATAGGGACTAAGGGGTAAAGGGAATAGCATATAAGAACCAAGTATAGGGACTAAGGGGTAAAGGGAATAGCATATAGGGACTAAGTATAGGGACTGAGGGGTAAGGGGAATAGGAGGGTTGGGGGTCAGCATATATCATAGCGACAAAGGGTTTAACAGGGACAGAAGGAACGGTGGACAGCCTAGGGACTAAGGGGTAAACGGTAAAAGGAGGCTGGCGATCAGTATAGGGAGGAAGGGGTAGAAAAGGAGGTTTCGGGAGGTAAAAGCGGATTGGTAGGCAGGCAAGGAGGAAGGAAGGACGGAGGAAGGAAGGGAAGGAGGCAGGCAGGGAGAGAGGGAGGAAGGCAGGGAGGCAGGGAGGGAAGTAGGCAGGCAGGCAGGCAGGCAGAGCAAGGGAAGGAAGCAGACAGACAGACAGACAGGAAGGAAAGAAGGAAGGAGGCAGGGAGAGAGGAAGGGTCGCTCCCTCAGGGAGGAAGGAATGAAGGAATGAAGGGAAACAAAGAGGGACGGAGGCAGGTAGAGACAAGTGAGACCATGCATGCAAACCAAGTAAAGAATACAGGAATCAAAATGACAGTCCATGGCTTGAACCCAAGCCCAACAGGTATTCATACATACTGTAGGTCAGTTATCTACTCTATGCTGCATCACAGCAGGGCTCTGCGCTGGTTCTGGGGGGAGGTAGGTGGGGGGGGGGGGGGGGGGGGGTTATTGGTAGGGGTATAGTGGGGGGGGGGGGCAGGACTGTATAGAGGGTGGGGGGGGGGGGAAGTAGTAGGGGTGTAGAGGGGGGGGAGGACTGTATAGAGGTTGGGGGGGGGGGGTATTAGTAGGGGTATAGCGGGGGGCAGGGCTGTATAGAGGGGGGGGGGGAGTAGTAGGGATGTAGAGGGGGGCAGGGCTGTATAGAGGGCAATCAGACCTTGTGCCACAAACTTCTGATATTGATACACTATCATGCCATTACCCAGAATCCCCTTCAAAGCCCTCAGCATCCCTCCGTCTAAACCCCGCCCTAATATGGTCGTCCTCCTGAGTGGACCTCTGCCCACACCGCCACTATCACAGCCTCACTCCCCCAAGGTCATGGTCAAGGTCGGCCAGAGGTTAACCCAAGAAAGGCCAAGGTCAAACACAAGTAGGGGCAGTATGAGATTGTAATCAGAGATAGGATTGGTAGGCTCTGCCCCGCCGACATAAATATGTATAAAGATCCCTATAAAGGCCAGGACATCATTCAGAGACAGGTTTACCAGTTGTACGTCCAATATTTTATATGCTTTTACTTTTGACATTCTGACAATTTCAGTTAGACCCTAGTGCTCTGAGATGAAAGCACCACTGGCTTCAGAGGAGAGGATCTAGGCGATATTTTATTATCTTTTATTTCTCAACATTTCTGTTAGACCAACAACGCTCAGAGATAAAAGCAGCACTGACTTACGAGGAGAGTAACTACCGTAAAACCTCGGCTATAAGCCGAATTTTATTTGGCGTTTTTATTTGCTATAAGCCGAATTTTAAGCCCCAAACTCCCATTCGGCTTATAGGCGAGGTTTTAATAATGTAGAAACATAGTGAAAACAAATTTCAAGCACTTTTGTTATAAGCCGAATTTTTACTCCCAAACTCACATTCGGCTTATAGCCAAGGTCGGCTTATAGCCAAGGTTTTACGGTATGAGTATTTAGGCAGTTTGAGTATTAACGCACTAAGAATATATCTGCGTGAGTCTATTTTATCCCTACCCCACCTCACCCCAGGAGTGAACGACTTTGTATAAGAGGAATAGGAGATCAGCCTTTTCACACATTACACTCATATTATGTCCCCATAGTTGCAATTCTATTGCTGTCAAGTGTATCCACTATCAAAGGTTCCTATCAGGAACTTTACCAGTAATCTCCTTATAGTGGCTGTGTCCTTAAGTGGTTGGTTGATGTGGCAGAGCTGGGTGTAGAGCTATCAGAATATCCACCTCCACTCAACCACTCATATTACTGTACTCAACTTTACTAGTAATCTTCTTGTAGTTGTTTGTCATTGGGGAAGGATATACCGTATTTGACTTAATAAGCGCCCCCCCCCCCCCACCCTAAAAAGTGCCCACTCCTACTTGGGCCATTTTAAGACTAGGACATAGGCCCAGATTTCACGATTTTGGAGACGATTACACTCTCAAGTATTATAAACGCCATAAAAATAATTTTGTAAGCGCCCAGGGCGCCTATTACGTCGAATACGGTAAGTCGATGGTTGATGTCACCACTCAACTGCATCACTGTACAATGTAAAACAGGGGATAACACTCACTGACATTACAGTGTATTGTTACTGCACAGTGAAATAGTGTGAAGTAGAAGGGAATAAACCAGTGGGACTAGATACATCCACCCTTACTGGGAGGAGGCCTCTACATGGGAGGGGCTTTACAGGAATTAGCTAACCCTTTAACCCTTAAGGATGGCTTGTTGTTAGATGACATCATGGTGCACCAATGCAGCCCCGGAGAGTAACTCACGCTGGTGCTACATTGGTGCATCATGCCCTTGTTTGCCATGATGCTCGAATGCAGCACTAGCAAGTTACTTGCCAGGGCTGCATTCAAGCATCATGACGACCAAGAGCATGATGCATTAATGCATTATGCCACCCGTAAAGGGGTAATGATGGTGTAATGTCTCAAGGTGTCATGTCCGTTTGTCCTCATGATGCGTGAAAGCAGTGCCAGTGAGTAACTGGTGCCAACACTGCATCGGTGCATCATGCCACCCCAACACTGCATTAGTGCATCATGCCGCCCCAACACTGCATTGGTGCATCATGCCGCCCCAACACTGCATTGGTGCATCATGCTGCCCCAACACTGCATTGGTGCATCATGCCGCCCCAACACTGCATTGGTGCATCATGCCATCCCAACACTGCATTGGTGCATCATGCCGCCCCAACACTGCATTGGTGCATCATGCCACCCCAACACTGCATCGGTGCATCATGCCGCCCCAACACTGCATTGGTGCATCATGCCACCCCAACACTGCATTGGTGCATCATGCCGCCCCAACACTGCATTGGTGCATCATGCCGCCCCAACACTGCATCGGTGCATCATGCCGCCCCAACACTGCATTGGTGCATCATGCCGCCCCAACACTGCATTGGTGCATCATGCTGCCCTAACACTGCATTGGTGCATCATGCCGCCCCAACACTGCATTGGTGCATCATGCCCCAACACTGCATTGGTGCATCATGCCGCCCTAACACTGCATTGGTGCATCATGCCACCCCAACACTGCATTGGTGCATCATGCCGCCCCAACAACGCATTGGTGCATCATGCTGCCCCAACACTGCATTGGTGCATCATGCCACCCCAACACTGCATTGGTGCATCATGCCGCCCTAACACTGCATTGGTGCATCATGCCACCCCAACACTGCATTGGTGCATCATGCCGCCCCAACACTGCATTGGTGCATCATGCCCCAGTACTGCATTGGTGCATCATGCCACCCCAACACTGCATTGGTGCATCATGCCCCAACACTGCATCATGCCGCCCTAACACTGCATTGGTGCATCATGCCACCCCAACACTGCATTGGTGCATCATGCCGCCCCAACAACGCATTGGTGCATCATGCCACCCCAACACTGCATTGGTGCATCATGCCACCCCAACACTGCATTGGTGCATCATGCCCCAACACTGCATTGGTGCATCATGCCACCCCAACACTGCATTGGTGCATCATGCCCCAACACTGCATCATGCCGCCCCAACACTGCATTGGTGCATCATGCCGCCCCAACACTGCATTGGTGCATCATGCCACCCCAACACTGCATTGGTGCATCATGCCCCAACACTGCATTGTTGCATCATGCTGCCCCAACACTGCATTGGTGCATCATGCCCCAACACTGCATTGGTGCATCATGCCACCCCAACACTGCATTGGTGCATCATGCCCCAACACTGCATCATGCCGCCCCAACACTGCATTGGTGCATCATGCCGCCCCAACACTGCATTGGTGCATCATGCCGCCCCAACACTGCATTGGTGCATCATGCCACCCCAACACTGCATTGTTGCATCATGCCGACCCTACAGCTGCATTGGTGCATCATGCTGCTCCAACACTGCATTGGTGCATCATGCTGCCCCAACACTGCATTGGTGCATCATGCCGCCCCAACACTGCATTGGTGCATCATGCCACCCCAACACTGCATTGGTGCATCATGCCGCCCCAACACTGCATCATGCCGCCCCAACGCTGCATCGGTGCATCATGCTGCCCCAACACTGCATTGGTGCATCATGCCGCCCCAACACTGTATTGGTGCATCATGCCCCAACACTGCATTGGTGCATCATGCCACCCCAACACTGCATTGGTGCATCATGACGCCCCAACACTGCATTGGTGCATCAAGACGCCCCAACACTGCATTGGTGCATCATGCCCCAACACTGCATTGGTGCATCATGCCGCCCCAACACTGCATTGGTGCATCATGCCACCCCAACACTGCATTGGTGCATCATGCCGCCCCAACACTGCATTGGTGCATCATGCCACCCCAACACTGCATTGTTGCATCATGCTGCCCCAACACTGCATTGTTGCATCATGCCACCCCAACACTGCATTGGTGCATCATGCCGCCCCAACACTGCATTGGTGCATCATGCCGCCCCAACACTGCATTGGTGCATCATGCCACCCCAACACTGCATTGGTGCATCATGCCGCCCCTTGGGAAGTGTCTAGGCGCTGCAGAGTATTGCAGCACTCTGTCTAAACCTGGGGGTAAGTGAAGGAATAAAGGCCATAGTTTTCTGGTGTGATGAGACAGATGAGGGCAGAGTGGCCTCGTGTCTGGTAGTACAACGTGTGGCAGATTGCCGCAGGAAGCCGGTGAATAATTCACGACTAGATCCTGCATGGCCGCCGCCTGATTAGGTGTTGGCAGCCATTAACCCACTAAGGACAGGATGCTGTCTGCGGTAAAGTAACATGTGTCTACACCAAGCACCTCACTGGTACTGCATTGGTGTACCATATCAGTGTGTCACCCTTGTAGAGTTGATATGATGCATGAATGTATCACTGGTAAAGTACTCACTAGGGCTGCATTCATGCATCATGATGACATAATGCTGTTGTACATGTACATTATAACACTACGGTGTCTGTGGTAATGCAGCATGTGTCGACACGATGCACATCACTAGTGTACCATGTAGGAGTGTATCAACCTTGTAGGGTGAGATTGATGCATCACAAGTAAGGTACTCACTAGGGCTGCATTCATGCATCATGATGACACAAGGCTGTGCTACATTATACGGGACTAGCGCATTAGGCTATGGTGGCAGCCATCTTGGCTCACAACGATGCATTGTGGTTAGGCCTCCGACTCCAGAGCAGTGCATCATGGGAGAATTTCTTATCAGCAACTTTGTTCTAGGTGTGAGGGGAGGGGATTAGCCTGATAAGGAGATTTAAATTAGCCCTCGACTACCTGAGAGAACAAGGATGTGCTAGTCCCGTATAGCACTATGCTGCCTTTAGAGGGTTACCCCTTGGTAGGGTACTTAGGGCTATGGTACATGTGTATTATAGCACTATGCTGCCTTTAGAGGGTTAACCCTTGGTAGGGTACTTAGGGCTATGGTACATGTGTATTATAGCACTATGCTGCCTTTAGAGGGTTAACCCTTGGTAGGGTACTTAGGGCTATGGTACATGTGTATTATAGCACTATGCTGCCTTTAAATGGTTACCCCTTGGTAGGGTTAGGGCTATGGTACATGTGTATTATAGCACTATGCTGCCTTTAGAGGGTTACCCCTTGGTAGGGTTAGGGCTATGGTACATGTGTATTACAGCACTATGCTGCCGTTAGATGGTTACCCCTTGGTAGGGTTAGGGCTATGGTACATGTGTATTATAGCACTATGCTGCCTTTAAATGGTTACCCCTTGGTAGGGTTAGGGCTATGGTACATGTGTATTATAGCACTATGCTGCCCTTAGATGGCTACCCCTTGGTAGGGTTAGGGCTATGGTACATGTGTATTACAGCACTATGCTGCCTTTAGAGGGATACCCCTTGGTAGGGTTAGGGCTATGGTACATGTGTATTATAGCACTATGCTGCCCTTAGAGGGTTAACCCTTGGTAGGGTTAGGGCTATGGTACATGTGTATTATAGCACTATGCTGCCTTTAGAGGGATACCCCTTGGTAGGGCATCCATTAAAGATGGCGGTGTTTGGCAGCCGTCCAACGTCTTGGTGCTCTCTGCATCTTGTAACATGGCCTCCTGAGGTGTGCTTACAACTACACCAATCACAAGCTGGCACCATCTCGATCCTTGTTCCCAAGCGGCATTGCAGGTGCCAAAGGTTGATGGTGAATATAGTTCAGGTCCGCTTGGTTATGTTATAAATGGGGACAGGGACAGCAGAGGACTTCACCCCCCCCCCCCCAATATATGGGGGAAGTGACGCAGTCATGGCCCCTCAGATACCAGCGATGGTGCTCGGACGCATACGAGGACGAGTTGGGGCCAGCTTGTACCAAATCACTGCAATGCTGGGTATCTAGAATCTTACAATTCCGATTTTTTTTAAATCTCTATTCATGCACTTTGAGTATATCAATGCTTTGACATTCCTAAACCCTAACCAGTAATTATACCAGTACCTTTCGTTTATATGTATTACTGAATTTAACCTCAAAGCAGCCCCATGTCTATGAATTGAAACAACCCACACTCAATAATATTAGAGTTCTGGTCACATAGATGTGATTCCCTTCACTAACATAATTTACTTCACTATGACCCTCTCCAATTCACCTCTCCAGTCCCCCCTCAGTCAGGCAACAAGAAGGCAGGTTTCCCCAACCATTCTTCAGTAGATGCATGCTTGTACAGTCATAAATGGCCCACAACAATTCTAATTTGAACACCTTGAGATTACCTTTTGCTGTAATAAATAGACCACACCCCCTGAATGTTCATAGGAATGTGTTTACAGTAAATTGCTTACAAATGGAATACTCTGTTTGAACACATTATAATGCAATGTGCAGTGCAAAGACTTGTGAGACAGATCACTTTATATCCTGTCTATAAACCTCCACCCTGAGTTACGGCAGTGTCATGCGGCATACAGCGTCCCGGTACTACTCTCCACAGCGCCTCTATATGTACCTATATGGCTCAGTCTCATGAGTTTGTAACAGTTGAAACGTCTTTGACCGGGTGTCGTCTTTGACCGGTGTCGTCTTTGACTGGGTGTCATCTTTGACCGGGTATATAGAAAAGTACCAAAGTAATGGGTAGGTTTTTTTTTTTGTACCAAACTATATAAATCTAATATAGATATGTAAGTTTACATCCATATAGTTTTCTTGTTGTTATATGTATCTATTATTGTTCTAGACGTCACTTTATACCAAATTGTACCGGCACACATCCTGTGTTGTATCATATTATTCGGTACTGCGCATAGTAACCTAAATATATGAAATATGAAATATATCAATTTTACATTATGCATCGAAATGATGTGTTCTAACATATTATACAATAAATTTCCCAATTTCTTTACTATATACTACTTTTTTCTTCATTTTAATCCCTACCCGGTCAAAGACTACACCGGTCAAAGACTACACCGGTCAAAGACAACACCGGTCAAAGACGACACCCGGTCAAAGACGTTTCAACTGTTACAAACTCATGAGACTGAGCCCTATATGGACAGACAGACATGGGGGGGGGCAAACAGTGGTAAAAGAGGAGGTACTTTAATCCTTCACGGACGACATGATGTTACATACATATATCTGTATGTGGGCGGCTGTAGCTGTACGTGACCCGTTGTAATGAGCTGGGTCGGAAGTCACACTTTGAAGAGCCTGTCGGCTGTTTAAGTACTGTAAGACGGAGACATGTCACATAAGAGTCAATCCTGGCCATGATACTACATATCATGTACCAAATGAAAGCTTTTGATGAGCTGTACATGGATATGGCAATATCACAATATTATTTACACCGTAAAATCATCCTCAGCTTTCATTTGATAGCAAACATGCCTATATAGGGTGCAGGTTATATGAGGGGTTTTATTACTATAGAACAGTACTTAAATTGAGGATTTTCAGATCCAAAACGGGTTATAGGATTCTCCTGAATTGGGGGTGCGAGTTATACGTGAGGTGCGAGTAATACGCGAAAATTGACAGTTTATGCGACTTCCTACCCATTTTGTTAACACGGGTTACACATATATATGTGAGCAGCGGTACATATATATCTAATTATGGCCCTCTGTACAGCGGCGTACAGTCCTGTGCCCCTCACAGAGGGGGGGGGGGAAGCTGCATCTCTGCCTGCTTCATCTCCCCCCAGCCTCTAGTCTACTGTAGTCTACTGTAGTCTACTGTAGTCTACTGTAGTCTACTGTAGTCTACTGTAGTCTGCTGTAGTCTACTGTAGTCTGCTGTAGTCTACTGTAGTCTACTGTAGTCTGCTGTAGTCTGCTGTAGTCTACTGTAGTCTGCTGTAGTCTGCTGTAGTCTACTGTAGTCTGCTGTAGTCTGCTGTAGTCTACTGTAGTCTACTGTAGTCTGCTGTAGTCTGCTGTAGTCTACTGTAGTCTACTGTAGTCTACTGTAGTCTACTGTAGTCTGCTGTAGTCTGCTGTAGTCTACTGTAGTCTACTGTAGTCTGCTGTAGTCTACTGTAGTCTACTGTAGTCTGCTGTAGTCTGCTGTAGTCTACTGTAGTCTACTGTAGTCTACTGTAGTCTACTGTAGTCTACTGTAGTCTACTGTAGTCTACTGTAGTCTACTGTAGTCTGCTGTAGTCTACTGTAGTCTACTGTAGTCTACTGTACAGACAATTACAAGACACATAATTACATTCCCCAGTGGGAAGAACACTCCCTGTGGGTATAGACCTTCTCTGAGTATCTTCTACACACAGAAAAGTACAGGAGTCAACTGTGTCTCTCAGGTGGCTCTGGAAAAATTGGAGTGTCAACCAGCTATTGACTCTGCTTATAAGAAGGGTCAACACTGGGTTGACACTGATAGTAGAGAGTCAACTCAAGTTGACACTGATAGTAGAGAGTCAACTCAAGTTGACACTGATAGTAGAGAGTCAACTCAAGTTGACCCTTCATATAAGCAGAGTCATTATCTGTGTGACTCTCTATTTTACCAGAGCCACGTGGGAGACACAGTTGACACTTTTACTTCTCTGTGTGTATATAGAGATGTGGGGGCATTTTAACAAAGCATTAAAGGTCATTGAATTATGGAAGGAGTTCACAGAGACACATTTTTGTGAAGGTAGATTTATGAGTTCCATTAGCGGCAGAGAAGAAGATGGCCTCTCAGACAGAAGAAGACGGCCTCTCAGACAGGAAGAAAACTGAAAACTGTATACAGAACATACTCTTAATGTAAATATTCTCGCTCACAGATATTTTTGAGAATTTGGAAACAAATACCACCTCACATGTATTTATATTTTTGCGGATTTTGGAATATTGTAGTAGTATGACTATACTGGATAATTATTCGCTCTGTACATATTTTTCGCGGATTTCAAAATCTGCTAAAAAAAAGTGTCCAGTGCAAAATAAACTAGTTTTACAGTATACAGTATATCGTATACCTGAGGCCACTCTAAAAGATAAACTTATTTCTCATCACTGTGCGCATCTTTCGGGGACTATTTCTTCCCTTATGCAATTTTCAGTACAAAACATGATTAAAGTGGGAAAATATGGGAGCATTTGGTATCAATGATAGCTCACAGTGTGACACTATGGGTATAGAAGTTATGCACATTTACAACGTTTGCTGATCCACAATTTCTTGATCACTGAAATATGAATTTACTTCGCTGAGGATCCATATTTATCCTCCCAAAGTGGTGCCCATTGTCATATTTCTCATGGTATCATGGAACAGGTTTACTATTTGAAGTGGCCTAAAGCTGCCAGGGCATGGAGCCTTCCCCTTCCCTTTTGCTAAAAATGCTGACTGTAGGAGATTTGTGGTTAGATGAATTACAAAATATATAACAAATACCAACGCCCATTGACCCGTCTCTGATGTATTTCACAAGTGGGGGCTGGGACCATATCCCACGGAGCATGCATTTCTTTTTTGATATGAAGCCATTTAAAGACACTCTTTCTTAGCCTATTGAATATACCCACATTGTATTCAACAGGGGGCATTGAATAAGGCCCTTCCTATAGTTGGGCATAGTATATCTTGTATTTCATAAAAAAATAAGCTGAATACTGGACCCCCTTTATGTACGTCATACTGACCGTATGGGTTAGCTTCATTCCCACAGCTATTGCATGATGCACCAATGCTGTGCTGGTGATTAACTCGCCAGTGCATCATGACTTGGTGAGTAACTCACCAGTGCATCATGACTTGGTGAGTAACTCACCAGTGCATTATGACCTGGTGAGTAACTCACCAGTGCATTATGACTTGGTGAGTAACTCACCAGTGCATTATGACCTGGTGAGTAACTCACCAGTGCATCATGACCTGGTGAGTAACTCACCAGTGCATTTTGACCTGGTGAGTAACTCGCCAGTGCATCATGACTTGGTGAGTAACTCACCAGTGCATCATGACTTGGTGAGTAACTCACCAGTGCATCATGACCTGGTGAGTTACTCACCAGTGCATCATGACCTGGTGAGTAACTCACCAGTGCATCATGACCTGGTGAGTAACTCACCACTGCATCATGACTTGGTGATTAACTCACCACTGCATCATGACCTGGTGAGTTACTCACCAGTGCATCATGACCTGGTGAGTTACTCACCAGTGCATCATGACCTCAAATGTTGCCCTTCAGCAACTTGCCGTCCGCGTTGGTTAAAGTGAAGAGGTGGGCAGCCTCTGCAGCCTGTCCATAACACAGTTCTATAGACCAATGCAGCAAGAAAGGGTGACTACCTAATAACGCGGAGTTCATGTCGTGTTTTAGCAGAATACTAACAACATTGTCTCTAATAGCTACATTTCATAATGCGACTTACAGTGGATTCACAAGAGAATTATTTTTCATATAGGTTTTATTAGAACGCAGGATTTATTTTTACATTTTTGTAAGTCACACTTCTAAACGCTTTACAAACTTCATCTACAGCTTTTCTGAAAGTTAACCTTTCTTGCTGCATTGGTCTATAGGTCCACGGGACAGATCAATATATGGATGCACGGTTACATCCGGTCCCTGCTCAGAATACCCACAATCCAACAGCATGAACACGGGGTGTAGAATGTGGCTATTATCACTCAGAGAGGGATTCAGCCGGGCTTTGGGCACGGGGCGGGCGGGGTGGTGGGGATGGTGGGAGGGAGGAGGGCAGCTGGAGGGTGTGGTGGGAGGATGTAATGGTTACAGTGGTTTACAGAGGTGGGGCATGTTTTGTTAGTTTGACCAGTCTATTGGAACCTGGAGTGCCATAATCATTATGTTGGCACACAGCGTCCGGGAGGTGTAAGGTGACTGCAGGTTAAGGACCGAGGCTGTTCTCAGGGAAACCATCCTTCTCTAATATTGTAAGGCAGTGGTCATGGACACTCTGTCAATTTTCACCGAAGCGCACAGAATTTTTGTCTGACTCCCCAATCTTTGAACTAAATAGTATAAATGCAAAGGCTTTGGTAAAATCTTTCTGCCTCCTATTCTGGAGAGGCCTAAATTCTTGAGCCCCCCCCCCATCTCAGATCTACCAAACCCCATAATTGCCACTTCAGAATAATGAACCCCCCGTTCGGGTACATAGCTTTATTTGACAAAGACTGTAGGACATAATATTCTGGAGGCTCCTTGGTTTGGCCAACTCCAGCCTCCACTTGTTCCCAGGACCCTGACGGCACCTCCATAACATGGCATACCGTACCGTCGTGTTTAAGCGCCCCGGCACTTATAACTTTGGAGGGTTGTTTACCCCCAACGCTTATAAAAGACAGGCGCTTATTCGAGATCTACATTTAGTTCTTAAGAATTGTTTCAAGACCCCCATACCCCCGGCGCTTATTCAAGACCGGCGCTTATTCAAAACCCGGCGCTTAAACGCGACGGTACGGTACTGGAGCTTCAACATGTATCGTCATCATATAGCACTGCTGCCCCTGAACCTGGCTACCCTTCAATGAGAGGGACTGGTATAAGATGCATTTCGGTGCATAGAATATCTCTCAATGCCCATGTACCCTGCGTTTAAATGAAACCCTTACTGTTGCAAAACCTGTAATGCTGTAAATGCAGATAATTTAGCATTGCCCATATTTCGCCGAGAATTTCGCCGAAATGTAAATCCGCGGAAAGATGTACAGCTTGAATATTTATACAGTGTAGTGATAGAACTATACTTTTTCGAAATTCCCAAATTTGAATACACACTCTATAGCAAATTTGCGAAAATGTAAACAGGCAAACATATCTACAGTTAGAGTATGTAGCGAGGGGACAGTATATGACCAGCTTGGAATGGGAGCATCAGCTCCAAAAACAGCATCCACTAAAAAGTCTACATCTATAGATCATGGTAGTTAGGCAGACACTCCTACTACCCTAAATAAAAGTACGATGGCCTGAGTGCATTAAAAGCATAAAAAAAGCCTTTATAATGCCAGACTCTGCTTTATTTAGGGTTATTTCACAATAAGTCCTACCCAGCCTTCTTCCTTAACTCTAGGAAAGGTCCCTGTTGGTTCTGGCCCTACCCAGACTCATGCCACATCTAGGTGAGGGTCCTGGTGGTATATAGTCCTGCCCAGACTACTGCCACAACTAAGTGAGGGTCCTGGTGGTACTTAGTCCTGTACAGACTACTGCCAATACTAGGTAAGGGTCCTGGTGGTACCTAGTCCTGTACAGACTCCTGCCACAACTAGGTAAGGGTCCTGGTGGTACCTAGTCCTGTACAGACTCCTGCCACAACTAGGTAAGGGTCCTGGTGGTACCTAGTCCTGTACAGACTCCTGCCACAACTAGGTAAGGGTCCTGGTGGTACCTAGTCCTGTACAGACTCCTGTCAAAACTAGGTAAGGGTCCTGGTGGTACCTAGTCCTGTACAGACTCCTGCCACAACTAGGTAAGGGTCCTGGTGGTACCTAGTCCTGTACAGACTCCTGTCACAACTAGGTAAGGGTCCTGCTGGTACCTGGTCCTACCAAAACTACTACCACAACTAGGTAAGGGTCCTGGTGGTACCTAGTCCTGTACAATCCCCTGCCACAACTAGGTAAGGGTCCTGGTGGTACCTGGTCCTGTACAGACTCCTGCCACAACTAGGTAAGGGTCCTGGTGGTACCTGGTCCTGTACAGACTCCTGCCACAACTAGGTAAGGGTCCTGGTGGTACCTGGTCCTGTACAGACTCCTGCCACAACTAGGTAAGGGTCCTGGTGGTACCTGGTCCTGTACAGACTCCTGCGACAACTAGGTAAGGGTCCTGATGGTACCTAGTCCTGTACAGACTCCTGCCACAACTAGGTAAGGGTCCTGGTGGTACCTAGTCCTGTACAGACTCCTGTCACAACTAGGTAAGGGTCCTGGTGGTACCTAGTCCTGTACAGACTCCTGCCACAACTAGGTAAGGGTCCTGGTGGTACCTAGTCCTGTACAGACTCCTGTCACAACTAGGTAAGGGTCCTGGTGGTACCTAGTCCTGTACAGACTCCTGCCACAACTAGGTAAGGGTCCTGGTGGTACCTAGTCCTGTACAGACTCCTGCCACAACTAGGCAAGGGTCCTAGTGGTACCTAGTCCTGTACAGACTCCTGCCACAACTAGGTAAGGGTCCTGGTGGTACCTAGTCCTGTACAGACTCCTGCCACAACTAGGTAAGGGTCCTGGTGGTACCTGGTCCTACCCAAACTACTGCCACAACTAGGTAAGGGTCCTGGTGGTACCTAGTCCTGTACAGACCCCTGCCACAACTAGGTAAGGGTCCTGGTGGTACCTAGTCCTACTCACACTCCTGTCACAACTAGGTAAGGGTCCTGGTGGTACCTAGTCCTGTACAGACTCCTGCCACAACTGGGTAAGGGTCCTGGTGTTACCTGGTCCTGTACAGACTCCTGCCACAACTAGGTAAGGGTCCTGGTGGTACCTAGTCCTGTACAGACTCCTGACACAACTAGGTAAGGGTCCTGGTGGTACCTGGTCCTGCCCAGACTCCTGACACAACTAGGTCAGGGTCCTGGTGGTACCTAGTCCTGCCCAGACTCCTACTACATATTAGATATTTATGAGCAGGATTGCAAAGATGGCCAAACCTGGGTGTGGCAGCGCATCTGCTACAAGATGGCGGTGGTACAGTCTAGACCCTACACACACCTGGTGAGTGAAGGTAGAACCACCAGTCTACTATAAATAAGGGGTCTTTAATGTGGCCTGGGGGCCGGCCGGCGGCGGGATGAGTAATAGGTCCTGCTGCCCTTTTGTGTGCGGGATAATGAACTACAGAATTACATGGCCACGTAGAATGGCGATGGCATGTCGAGGGATATCTGTCATCGGGTACACTCTATTTGTGTATTAGAATTCTAATGGTCTCAACTCTAATGCTCTCTTATATCATCTTTTATACTTGTGTTGCACAGCTATGCGCCATGGTGTATTCAATCGTAAAGTGTTATTAGAAACTTGATGATAAATAAAGTGGTACTGGATACAGGGTCAGACATGATATTAAAGGGATTGGCTATGTTTTGAACAACAGGGGTGTTGGTGGTTTTCTGTACCCAGGTTCAAATCTATCCTGGTGACCAATTCTAGCTCAAGTCTTAAGCTTGTCCCCTAAAAAATCCACTCCTGTAATTCATTTAAGGAATTCATACTTAGTGGTAATTTTATGCCTTTTCTTTTTTTGAGATAAAAGATATATTATGCCTAAGTATTGGAAGGGCCATATTGAATGCCCCCCATTGAATACAATGTGGCTGTATTCAATAGACTAGGAAAAAGCTTTTTCCTTCATTAAATGGTTTCAAATAAAGAAATAAATGCAAAGCCAACTACAATAATACCTTTCTGATGTATTTCACTGCTGGAGGCTGAGGGTCGGGCTTCGTGGGATACTGCCCCAGTCCCCACTCGTGAAATACATCAGAGACGGTATCAATGGGCCTTGGCATTTGTCTATTTATTTGCAAATTAGTTGGGAAATCTTAATCAGCATTAAATGGTGCCCACACCCATGAGCCCATGACCCTCCACAGTGCTGTACCACACAAAGAGGTGGGCTGTACTTACAGCCTTACAGCCCCTCTAGGTGGGAGGTGGCAGCCTCGTACGGCGTGAGATAGGAGCCGATAAAAAGGTGAAGTGGTTAGACACTGGAAAGCATCGCGAGCAGCTCACAGAGCCCAAGTCACTCTCCAAGCACATACATGCTCTCTGTATTATCTTGCTGAGCAATCAGATTAATATATATTTATATCTTTGTTTAATCGATTTTTATTATGTATGAGACATTTATTTCAAAACTATTTTTCCCAAATATTTTTTATTGTCAAATGTCAGCCGTACCAGCATTTCAAATGACGTTGCTTGAGTTTTCATTTTTACAGCTTGAGTTTGGGTGTAGGGTGCCTGGGAGGCTGGGGCAGAGATACAAGTTGGGTGCAGAGTGTCTGGGAGCTTGGGGCCGAGATACAAGGTGGGTGCAGAGTGTCTGGGTGCAGAGTGTCGGGGGAGCTTGGGGCAGAGATACAAGGTGGGTGCAGAGTGTCTGGGAGCTTGGGGCCGAGATACAATGTGGGTGCAGAGTGTCTGGGAGCTTGGGGCCGAGATACAATGTGGGTGCAGAGTGTCTGGGAGCTTGGGCAGAGATGCAAGGTGGGTGCAGAGTGTCTGGGTGCAGAGTGCCTGGGAGCTTGGGGCAGAGAAACAAGGTGGGTGCAGAGTGCCTTGGAGCTTGGGGCAGAGATACAAGGTGAATGCAGAGTGTTTGACAATTTGGGGCAAAGGTGGTGTCTGGGTTACAGGGAGGGGGTACAGAGTGTAGCCGATTACCCGGACAGTAATAAATCTCTGCACCACTCTGAGATGATGCACACAATGTGCGCTGAGGGAGCGGAGATGAGGGCCGGCCTTAAGTACCACCAGGAGTACAGGGCCCGCTCGTTGTAGTAGAAACTACGCCTCACACCGGTCTCCATGTGACTGAACAATTACTGCCATACAGGACCGGTTTATTGGGACAACGCTGACAATGTCAGCTCAAGGACCTGTATTTAACTATTCAAGGTTACATCTAATGCTTAATACATAATGCCTTAATACATTATGTCCTTAATACAATCATGATGCCCTGGTGGGTAACTTGGAAGTGTTTTATTCATGTGAGATAAGGACTGATAGCAGTTGTTACATAATGCACCACAAGTAAATGCAGGGGATTATCTCACCAGCTGATAACCGATCCCGCCACATGCCTATAGTAGGACTTCATGGACCCACTCAGACCAGTCAGCAGCTAAAATTGTTGTTGAGGCCAAAGAATTTTACCCATCCTTTTACAGCAATGCTTTCTTTGTGAGGCTCTATATCGGGATGTACCTTCAGGGTTGCTTTTTTAACCCCTCCCCCTGTGAAATTTACCCCCTTGTCCCCAGCCCCGGGCACCAACAGCTTTATAATTTTGTCCCAGTTGAGGCCTATAATATATTGTAACAGTCATTGTTGCAAAACAGGTTATGATCACTTTTCTATGACCCCCCCTCCCCTCGGTGGGCCCTAACCCTAAACCTAACCCTAACCCTAACCACCCCCTGAAAGAAAACCTTGAGGAATAGGCCTCCTGGCTTGTCATAGGGTTGTGAAATGTGTATTTATTATTTTCACAGTCCGTGACGCCAAACAGTGCGCAGCTTCCTGGGATTCATGAAGTTAAAATCATAATCTAATTATTCCAACAGATGATGCTGAATAACCAGTCCCTTTGACTTCCTTCATCTCCCCTGGAGGGTCTTTCAGAAAAGACTCGTCAGTCGTCATGATTGGTTTTTTATCTAAATGTGTCATGAGTGTAAAGTTGGGTGTTGACAAGTGCATTCATGGCTGACAAAAATGTACATTATAAGTGGTCATCAAATGAAAATTAGGACTATTTCACAATGACATTTGACGACCCAACACTCCATGTACATTTGTACTAGTTGGAGCAGGGGTGGCAGCTTGTACTAAGTAGGAGCAGGGGTGGCAGCTTGTTCTAAGTAGGAGTAGGGGTGGGAGCTTGTACTAAGTAGGAGCAGGGGTGGCAGCTGTGCTAAGTAGGAGAATGGGTGGCAGCTTGTACTAAGTAGGAGCAGGGGTGGCAGCTTGTGCTAAGTAGGAGAATGGGTGGCAGCTTGTACTAAGTAGGAGCAGGGGTGGCAGCTTGTGCTAAGTAGGAGAATAGGTGGCAGCTTGTACTAAGTAGGAGAATGGGTGGCAGCTTGTGCTAAGTAGGAGAATGGGTGGCAGCTTGTGCTAAGTAGGAGAATGGGTGGCAGCTGTGCTAAGTAGGAGAATGGGTGGGAGCTTGTGCTAAGTAGGAGAATGGGTGGCAGCTTGTACTAAGTAGGGGCAGGGGTGGCAGCTTGTGCTAAGTAGGAGAAGGGGTGGCAGCTTGTACTTAGTAGGAGAAGGGTGGGAGCTTGTACTAAGTAGGAGAAGGGGTGGCAGCTTGTACTTAGTAGGAGAAGGGTGGCAGCTTGTACTAAGTAGGGGCAGGGGTGGCAGCTTGTACTTAGTAGGAGAAGGGTGGCAGCTTGTACTAAGTAGGGGCAGGGGTGGCAGCTGTGCTAAGTAGGAGAATGGGTGGCAGCTGTGCTACGTAGGAGAATGGGTGGCAGCTTGTGCTAAGTAGGAGAATGGGTGGCAGCTGTGCTAAGTAGGGGCAGGGGTGGCAGCTTGTACTAAGTAGGGGCAGGGGTGGCAGCTTGTGCTAAGTAGGAGAATGGGTGGCAGCTTGTGCTAAGTAGGAGAATGGGTGGCAGCTGTGCTAAGTAGGAGAAGGGGTGGCAGCTGTGCTAAGTAGGAGAATGGGTGGCAGCTTGTGCTAAGTAGGGGCAGGGGTGGCAGCTTGTACTAAGTAGGAGAATGGGTGGCAGCTGTGCTAAGTAGGAGAATGGGTGGCAGCTTGTGCTAAGTAGGGGCAGGGGTGGCAGCTTGTACTAAGTAGGGGCAGGGGTGGCAGCTTGTACTAAGTAGGAGTAGGGGTGGGAGCTTGTACTAAGTAGGAGCAGGGGTGGCAGCTTGTGCTAAGTAGGAGAATGGGTGGCAGCTGTGCTAAGTAGGAGAAGGGGTGGCAGCTTGTACTAAGTAGGGGCAGGGGTGGCAGCTTGTACTAAGTAGGAGAATGGGTGGCAGCTTGTGCTAAGTAGGAGAAGGGGTGGCAGCTTGTACTAAGTAGGGGCAGGGGTGGCAGCTTGTACTAAGTAGGGGCAGGGGTGGCAGCTTGTACTTAGTAGGAGCAGGGGTGGCAGCTTGTGCCAGAGCTACTTAAGGAGGTTTACAGCAGACATGAACGATTCTACTTTTTTCATGATTTCACCTTCTGAAACACGTTTTAATGATACCGCACTCATGGTCGCCAAACAGATTTCGTTTTTGTCGCGTCAAAATTTGCCTTTGACTACGTCATGTCAAAATTTGGTTACGACTACGTCATTGTTTTGAAAGACCACCCAGACCACACAAACAGTGGATTTATTCCTCTTCTCCTTGATCTAAAACTCATCTGATGTCTTTTACGGATGTGATTCTCAGATCTGCCGTCCCAGAAGGAGCCACTCCAGGACGTGGTCGTAGGGAACTGGTGAAGTGACAAAACCTGTTTGAGAAACACTAATAATGTACAACTTTGCCAGCCACTAGTGGACTCGTCAATACCCAAATGACGAAAATCCAATTATGACGATTGACGAGTGCGTTCTGAAAGACCCTCCTGGTTTACTAAGAGGCATGTGAGGGATCGGGCCTTTTGGGGAAGCAGGTTTAAAAACATTAATAACTGTAAATCAAACAATTTCTAATTAGATTTTGAATAAAACTGGTACAAAGTATCCTCGTTCCTATCACACTGGATCTCACTGAGACGAGATCTCACTGAGATGCATTTAAAAGTGCTCAGTGTCTTAGATAACTTTAACCCTTTAAGGGAGTGGTCATTTTTTAACAACTGGGGGGGTTAGTGGATTTGGACCCCTTGAAGGGGGCGGACCTTGCGAAAAAGCCCGCACGTAACTATAGCTCAAAGGGGTTGGCTGCGCTCAATTTCAACTTGCCTGAGGGGGGGGACCAAAAAAATGTCGACCCTTACCGTGGGGGGGATTAAAAAAATTTCGACCCCCTTGCACGAAAATCCACGACCCCCCCCTGTTGTTAAAAAATGACCACTCCCTAAGGACGGCATGTCGCTAAAAGGTGACATTTGTTGTCATGATGCACCAATGCAGCCCCAGTGAGTAACCCGCCAGTGCTACATTGGTGCATCATGCCGACCCTTCGAGAGTGACTCAACCTCGTATGGTCATAAAGATGCTGTAACCGGTGCGGCCTGTCGTCACGCTTCACTGACGGCATTACAGGTTATAAACATAAGTAGCATTTAGCCAAATTGATGTAGGAAATTAACTTTTAAACAGAAATTCAAGCAAAGTATTTTTGTTGGGACATATTTGTGAACATTTTTCTATATTTCTTAACATTCAGGACCCATTAGAGCGGCTCTGAGGTGCTGTGTTATCACTTTCTGGGTGCGCCCTATAAATCTATGTGTGGGGGTTATGGTTGGGGTTTGGTTGGGGTCAGGCCTGATTCAAGAGGACTTTTGAACCCTAGGTTTCTGACTTTGCCCCCTCCGCTCACCGCCTTCATGACTCGAGTCCATGTTTGGGGCATCATGACGAGGCAAGGGGGTGTAGGGGGGGAGGTAGGGGGGAGGTAGAGGGGAGGCAGGGGAGGTAGGGGGAGGTAGGGGGTGGTCATTGTAGTGTCTCCTTCGCTGGTCATCGGTCGTCATACCCAAATCACATCTTCTGTCTGACTGGGCACCAAAGGCACCAGCCACCCGCAGGTCCCACAGCTCAAAATGGCCGCCACCGACACAATCTCCCAGCAGATTCTGCCATCCGTTTGTAACGGCACTACTTCCTTCTCTGCCAAAATGCAGCGGATCACCCTGAGAACTTACCTATGCCATGCTTTCGAGACTTATACAAGTATGAATTGGTTATATCTAAAGGAAGGTATAAACAAATGTTGAAGATATAATATTGGTGAGGGTCTTATGGTAAGAATTTGAAGATTTTCCTGAGAACTACTTTTGGCGTATGGATACTGCAGTGTGTGATGTGGACAGGAGAGCAGTAGTACCATTTTCCTCCCTTCTTCTACAAAAGATTTCCTGAAGTCGGCGCCTGTTGGCAGCGTCTTACTTGAGGCTGTGCTGGGAGAGTGGACACAAAATGGCCGCCACGGACAGAGAATGGCCGCTGCCGCCCGACTGCCCCGTGATAAATGCCACCGCGCCTAATCACACAGAATCAATAAGTCTGAATTGCCGCCATCTTGGATGACTCCTGGGGAGCCGGGATGAGTACCGGGTCCCTCACCGGACTCCTTTAACAACTCAGTACGGGTCCTGGTGGTACTTATACCTTATGTCAGACTAGCTAGTGAGGCTGCCAAAGGGATTTCTTAATGAGGGCACAGCAGGGTAAGGGCATCAGATACTAGAGCCCCTGGGGAAGTCACCCACATTACTGTAGGGGGTGCCAGCCTGAACCATAAAATAACTACTGAAGGTTGTAAAAGATGAGCTTAAAGGCCCAGTGCCCCTATATATAGCGCTGAGTACCTGTCCCGACTCCACTCCGACTGCCGCTGGAGGGGTACCGAGACCTGCGGGTTTAATGAGCCAGTTTCAAGGGATATATGTATCAGTAGCTGGTGTTGATGTGCAATATATTAGATTGCAGGGAGTGGTATCTATGTTTTAATTGATACCAGAAATTGAGGCAATATTGACCTTGCCAGGAAGTCTGACATTCGGTATGGGCGCTATTCACCAAGCGGCACCAATATTGGGATTCTACACTGCACCATTTGGATCAGGGCTGTGCAGAATGCCAATCTGCGCGGAATACAAATATCAGTGAAGCTGTGAGCATTTTATTTCTAATTCTCTTAATCAATGACACCCCAATTAAGTTCAATATAAGAGCGACAGCATCAATCTTCGTGGATCAAATATATTCATTCATCATAAATAGCATAGGCTAAGTAACTTTAATCTATATGAAAAAACTTCAAAACTTGTATCGCATCATGACGATAAATGCATTAAAGCAATATGCGGCCATTAAAGGGTTAAAGGGTCACTATGACGTGCTATGACGTCAGAGGGGAATCCCCCACAAGATGGCTGCTGTCACTATGACGTGCTATGACGTCAGAGGGGAATCCCCCACAAGATGGCTGCTGTCACTATGACGTGCTATGACGTCAGAGGGGAATCTCCCACAAGATGGCTGCTGTCACTATGACGTGCTATGACGTCAGAGGGGAATCCCCCACAAGATGGCTGCTGTCACTATGACGTGCTATGACGTCAGAGGGGAATCCCCCACAAGATGGCTGCCGTCCCGACCCTACACCCCAGTGGCAGCACCTGGTGGAGGCATGCAGAACTAAACACGACTACTAGTGACCGTCGACGCAGACGAGATCAATTTCCTGATTTTCCTCAGTGTAATCTTACAGTTTCTTCCTATTCCGGGGGAATGTGTTTTCAGTGAGGTGCAGGGAACTATTTGGGAAAGTCTGGTTTTCATAGAAGTACGTTTATTATACTGGCACTGCACCGGCTTGTTGTTAAACTTGGAGAATCATCTCCCAAAAACCACCAAAACAAGTATAACAAATTACGCTAGGACAAATATGGTTATTCAAATATAAAGTTGTGCAATATTCTCCACTCTGTCATATTTATAGAACAAAATTTAACGAAACTAAATCATTCACGATTAGGATCCTATCAATGCCTTTTTTTTTGTGCAGTTAAAAATAATATTTATTTTAGAATGATAAAGGATCTAGAAATATGTTTTTGGTTTAATACCAGATCGACTAAGATGCCTGAGTTAACATGGAGCAATAGAGGTTATTGGGACATTTGGTCCTATTGTCTTCGAGAAATTAGTAAGATGAAATAGATGGGCTCATTATAATCCTAAGACTATATAAGTACCGTGAAACCTCACATATATACATAAGTGTTTGCTCCTAAAGTCACCATAATCAGACCCCTGGTGTGGCTTATAAGATTGGCCCAAAGACCAGGTGTGGCTTATATATGAGTTAGGCTTATACGCGAGGTTTTACGGTAGTAATAAAGTGAACGAATATCTCTAAGAAGCCTCACCCCCTTGATGGGGTTGGTTGAAGGATAGTAACATGTCATACACATCAATTTTACTATTAGTGTGGTTCTGCGTGCTTTTAAACCTCATTAACAAAGGTGAGATGATAATAACATGCAATATATTATTTCATCTAGAATAATTCTAAATGCTGCATTCGCTTCAGAAATACCTCACTTGAAAATTAAGTCATTATCTAAATTTTAATAATATTTTTGTTTATTTTAGACATGAGATGACAATTTGAAGAATGTTTTCTTCATATTTGTGTTAAACTAACTGCTGGGGTGTGACCGCTGAGGGGCGTAATGGGGTTACAGGAACTCACACACCCAAACACATCCCCATCAGGTAACCCAGAATTACCGGTGTGTTTCAGGTTACCCAACCCTACCTAGCAAAACAGGACCGACCTTAGACATTTTTATACAATTTTGAAAAATGTCATTTGGGGCGATTTCAGAGTTGATTGGACAATAAAAGAGTTGAGGAAGTTGTCTGCGAATCTACACTGAAATTCCCAAGTGAATTTCTGGGTCCTTTTTAGGCCAAAGTTAAAAAATAATAACTTAAATTCCGACCTACCTACCCTAGATTTTCAAACCATATTTATAACCTGAAACACAACTTCATTTTTTTGGCTTCAGGAGCACAAGGAAAATAATGAAGAAAACAAGCCTTTCTTCAGGGGGAAAACGAAAGCGGAAATGTGTGAGATGAAAGCAGTGTCCGTGAGTCTGTTTGTGGCGTCACGCCGCCCGTTGAGTGGTTGGTTGGTGCCGTCACGCCGCCCGTTGAGTGGTTGGTTGGTGGCGTCACGCCGCCCGTTGAGTGGTTGGTTGAGTGGTTGGTTTGTGGCGTCACGCCGCCTGTTGAGTGGTTGGTTTGTGGCGTCACGCCGCCCGTAGAGTGGTTGGTTTGTGGCGTCACGCCGCTTGTTGATGAGTCGACCCCTTAGCAGCCATTTTAAACTCCCACCATGACGGGACTCTGGGTATCAGCCCGGGCGTCCCTGTGACCCCTGGTGACCTTTGGCAGCGGACCGGGAGAATGGTAGGAGGAGCTGGATGAAGTGGTTCTTATCTAACAGACTTCAATTACTGCGGGAGGGGTAAGAAGGGGGCTAAGGGAGACAAGCTGTCGGGTGTAGGCGAGAGGCGACTGTGTGTCCAGTATTAACGTGGTCACATTGTGTCGGGTGTAGGAGTAGGGACTCCAGAAAAAAGACAATTATTAAAAAGCCAATTTCTTTTATTCTATTATGTAGAACATGAGAAACATAATGCAAATCTTTTGGAATTATTTTTCTATCTATCATACAATCCAGGCAATCACCAGATATGTGTCAAAGAAAACCCACCAAGTTCCCCCAGTACATCTTCTATATAATTGGTATCCAGAGTTGGAGGCACTCTGTAAGGTGGTGGTGCCTATTGGTCTCAGGCAGGTGAGTGGTAGCGGCTTCCTGGGTCCCTAGTAGGAGACAGGGAACACCCTACACATGGCCCTCAAAGATGTGGCTCCTGTGAGCTGCATGGAATAGGAGCCCCTAAAACAGGAGCCCCTAAACAGGAGCCCCTAAACAGGAGCCCCTACCCCTAAACAGGAGTCCCTAAACAGGAGCCCCTACCCCTAAACAGGAGCCCCTAAACAGGAGCCCCTAAACAGGAGCCCCTACCCCTAAACAGGAGTCCCTAAACAGGAGCCCCTACCCCTAAACAGGAGTCCCTAAACAGGAGCCCCTACCCCTAAACAGGAGCCCCTAAACAGGAGCCCCTACCCCTAAACAGGAGTCCCTAAAACAGGAGCCCCTAAACAGGTGCCTACCACCCCTAACAGGGAATAGTTACATAGGGCCCTCTAAGAACATGAGGCCTCAAGGAGGAGCCCCCAAAAGCAGCCCCCAATAAGAGGCCTACAAATAGGAGTCCCTCGAATAAAGGCCAGCCACCTAATAGGAGCCCCATATACAGTGCTCTTAACTTTCTCTTGCCCAGGAATATCTGAAAATGTCTGAACAGTATCTTAGCAATATCTGAGACACCACCTCCCCCACCATACCAGCCTGTCTCTCTCCCTGCCTTTCTCCCTCCCCCTTCCTATCTCTCCCTGCCCCTTTCCCTGACTCTCCCTCCCTGTTGACCCTGCCTCTCTCATTGCCTCTTGCCTTTCTTGCTCTCCCTTTCATTCATCCTCTCTACATATTACGTTTCTAACCTCAGCTGACCCTTCTCCACATAATAGTATCAGAGCAGTTCTCTGGTGTCCATGGCAACCGGAATAATCTAATAGAGGTAATGTATGAGGCGTAATTCCTGATGAGGTAACGCTCCTCGTGAAAGGCGCTCTACTCTCTCCGCACACGGGTAATCCTCGCCAGCCACTGACGGTTAAAGGAGCCTGTGTGTAGGTGCCCACTCTACTGTGGGGGACCTGAGTGGGGGCTATATATGGGGGCACACTACACTGAAGGGAAAGGGGGCCTACATATATATGTATAGGCATTCCCTTCACTATGGGGGAACTGAGGGGGCCTATAACACTATATATGGGGCCTGTAAATAGGCACTATGAGTTCACCAAGGTTGGAGGATGGTCTATCAACAGGATATCACTTCACCAACCATGATTGGGGAAGAGGCCTACTCTTGACTCACTTTACCAGCAGGGCTTATACATGGCCCTCACGTTGCCAGCCACCATACAGGGTTGATACATTCCTGAATGGTCAGCAAGAGGCGAGAATGTAGCCAGAGCTGTGCTAATATATTGCACCCTGTCCATTGCCATGAATTTATACAGGAGATGCGCTTATTGGTTTCTTTTTTATGCTGAAGTGGTGGCGTAGCCACCTGGTGGTGCCCCCAGGCACTACCAGAACAAGGTATATGATGTTTGCACTTTGCCAGAAGTCAGAATGGGCGCCGCCATCTTGGATTGTGCCGCCATCTTGGATTAAGGTGTCACAACACAAATTTATGCTATTTGATAACAATAATATTAATCAACCTTTGATAGTTCCTGAGGTTGATTATAATTATACCTATCCCCCCTAACATTGACCCAAGGAATTCAATGGTTCTATTGGTTTGTTGCTAAGACAGCCAGTTGCCTAGCAACAGCTATTCTAATTGTTTATCTGCATAGCAACACACTTTTCTATGGAGGGGGTTGGTGGATTTTCGCGCGAGTGGGTCGAAATATTTTTGGTCCCCCCCACGGGAGGGGTCAAAATTCTTTCGGTCCCCCCCCCCCTCATGCATTAGACTGGAGGCAGAATTTTAAAAGAGCTCTAGAAATCACTTTATGAGGAACGGAATGTTAGAGGGTGGCATCCATGCCAGACTTGTAGTATGACCCCTACTGATCAGGTTTAGGGTGGATGCCACGCACACAAATCGTTTTTCTTTGAAATAGGGCTCGTTAATGGCAGCCATTACCGAAAATCATGATGTTGGCCATATCTTGGTGAGAAATGATGTTATTCAGTCATTTAAGGTGTCTAAATCCACATTCTCAGGGTCTAGGAATACTATGGCAGCATCAAATTTTATTTTCCATGCTTATATCATACTCTATCAGGGCAGCCATTACCGAGAGTTACAATTTTGGCCATATCTTGGTGAGAAATGATGATATTGAGTCATTTAATGAGTCTAAATCCACATTTTCATGGTCTAGGAATACTATGGAAGCATTAGAATACTTCCCCCATGCACATATTATGTACCTTAATGGGGTAGCCATTACCAAAATTCACGACTTTGGCCATATCTAGGTGAGAAATGATGATAATGAATCATTTAAGGTGTTTAAAGCCACATTTTCAGGGTCTAGGAATACTATGGAAGCATTAAATTACCTTCCCCATATGTATATTGTATCCTATTGGGGTAACTATAACAGAAATGCACTGTTTTTGCCTTAATTTGCCAACAAATGAGGATAGACTCCTACTTGAAGTGGCTACATCCACATTCTAAGGGTATATGAGGACACAATGGTAGTATAATTTATGTTTTCTTAGTCATACATTGCCCATTATATGCATATGCCCAACAATGACCTAATTATACTAGATCTTCCTGGACTTTTCTGACACAATATGGCACTGCTATCTTGATTTCTCTGTTCTCTGAACTAAGGGTAAATATTAGTGTGGTGATGTTCCATTATACATCATTATACTAAACCTCATCAAGGACTACAAATCTGGCAGGTTAATGCATAACCCGGCCCGGCGTATACCACCCAGGTCCTATTACTAAGTTTATTCTAACAACCTAGTACAGATCACATGATCTGGCCTGGGTGGCTAAATATTGCGACTGGAGGCAGCCTGCATATGTAAGGAAGGCCATCGCCAGTCACTGGCAGTTCCCAGTTCTGGCTGTGGGTCCACTCATTGAGTTTGACCTACAGTCAATCAGCTACCAAGACTCATCTGACAGAGCCTGGAACCAGCCTGCCCCCCACATAGACCATCCATTTGGTAGAAGCATCTGCTACCAGTTCTGCCAGGTCCGCCATCTAAAGACAAGAGTCCTCAAAGTGTGGCTATGATCAAGAAAGCCAAAGACTAGGAGTACCTGTAGACTCCACAGAGAAATAAAGGCATTCCTTCATTCCTAAACAAGTGACCTGTGTTTCATTCCTGGGTATAATATCTGGAAGTCAAACGATCCTTACAGATACTTGGACTGTTCCCAACAGTCACAGATTCTGCCCCCTCCCCCATAAGAAGAAACACACCCTACAAAAACTTCAACCTTCCTTATTAGACATAGCTTTTAACTGAAATCTTGTAAGTCTGACTATCCCAGTTGATCTGGTTTATGTACTAGTACTTTCTTCTCACCTGTACTGACTGAACATCATACTAAATATATTTCTTTTCTGGTCTGGGTTAATGTGTCGGATGTCCAGTATGAACTATTGTCTCATCAAGTTTTAAAGGTACCAAGTGAAAAGTGATTCACCAGATTTGGGATGCATACCCATGCTTCCTTCCTCTAGAGTTTAACAGCATAAATTCATACAACAGTATGCCACATGTCAGGAATAATCCATCCCAAAACACCATGACATCCTCTGCCATTCCCGTTTGGTTGGTGTGTGTGTCATTCAAAGGAGTACACATGATTCCAACCTATTATAGTCAGGTTGTCCAGATCTACTCTTACCAACTGATCAAAATCTTTGTCTGCATTAGGATCTGGTCTCCTGGTCCAATCAGGGTTTATTGTTACATAGCACGATCCTTATACTTATTGGTTGCTTGAGATGTATCAATTTCTCCAGGCCAATTTTTAACTTATATGTAGCTATATGAATGGAGAATGGTCCCTAAAAAACACTAGTTGTATTGGGAAAGGAGGTGGAAATGACTTGGTCCCTCCTATCAAACCTCAAAGATATATGCTCCTTATGCCCTGTAAACTCAACCCTGAATGTAAAAGTTCACAATTGCATTTAATGTGAAATTTCTGTATGATTGGGTGGCCTACAGTAGGGCCTGCAGAGTCTTTCAGTCCTGAAAAAAATGCCTTTAGGCCATCCAGTGGATAGGCAAATAGGGGTATGCTCAAGAATGTAAATATATGGGGACACTCAAAAGTGACTTGTTGAAGTTTGAAACCAACTTAATCTTTATTCCATGTCACTTCGAAAATTATGATTAACCTTCAAATATTGAATTAATAATTCCAGAGAGTCACAACAAAGGTGACCAGTGAAAGGGATTAGCCCTGGTATATCTATTCTCAGGTACACTCACCTAAGCATACATTGATACCTATTTAACCTACACCTAAATCTTTCTACCAGATGCCAAAAGCCTCCTTCCCTGTTAATGAAAATATTGTGTTTGGAAATACACTTAGATGAGCATTTAACCCATTCAAAACATGAAAAACACAGACAAGGAGCTCCATAGATTGGGTAATTGCTGGCCCTATGTAATGCAAGGAAAATAAAAGAAATAACAACAACAACAACAACAATATCCCATACTTTTCTGTACATTCTGGCCCCCAATCTGTCATCTTACCCCCTACATACTATTGAGAACGGTTGATATCTACCCTGGAAAAGATACAAAGTATGTTCAACAAACAAACTCAGTGGGTTGAAATTACTGTGGAAAAACTATATCCTATAAACAAACTGATAAATGGATGGTAATGATATGGTTTTTACTGGATATCAAGGCTTAGAGCCATATGAAAATATATCTTGTAAGCTCTCAACATCCATGCTATGGTTTGTTATGCTATAGCTAGGTGGGCAGTTCTATTATTACCAGACAGCAGTTCTTTCAGATATGAAACAATTCTTGATGTGTTTTTATTGTTCAGACTGCAATAGGTCTGGTAGGCATGAGAGAACTTAGGTGATGGCACCAACGTGTTCCAATACCCTGACAATGTGGATGCAGCCATGTCAAAAGAGTGTCTATTGTCAATATTTGCAAAGATATGGCCAAAACCGTGAATTTTGGTAATGGCTACCCCATTAAGGTACATAATATGTGCATGGGGGAAGTATTCTAATGCTTCCATAGTATTCCTAGACCATGAAAATGTGGATTTAGACTCATTAAATGACTCAATATCATCATTTCTCACCAAGATATGGCCAAAATTGTTATTCTCGGTAATGGCTGCCCTGATAGAGTATGATATAAGCATGGAAAATAAAATTTGATGCTGCCATAGTATTCCTAGACCCTGAGAATGTGGATTTAGACACCTTAAATGACTGAATAACATCATTTCTCACCAAGATATGGCCAAAATCATGATTTTCGGTAATGGCTGCCATTAACGAGCCCTATTTCAAAGAAAAACGATTTGTGCGCGTGGCATCCACCCTACACCTGATCAGTAGGGGTCATACTACAAGTCTGGCATGGATGCCACCCTCTAACATTCCGTTCCTCATATGGTGTTATTTCAAAATTCTGCCTCCAGTCTACATGTTGAAATTGAGCGTGGCCGACCCCTTTGAGCTATAGCAACACGTGGGCTTTTTCGCTAAAAAATGGTGCAATTTCATTGGTCCCCCCCTCAAGAGGGGTCCAAATCTTTTGGTCCCCCCCCCAAATCCACTAAAACCCCCTCTGTTGTTAAAAAATGACCACTCCCTTAGCCCTGTACAGTTAGTACACCCTTCCTACGATTGGGGCTTCAAGTGATAGAAATGGGCCAGTATGTTCCCCAATACCATACGTCCATTCTGATCTATTTCATTCATTCTCATTCCCTATCCTTTTACTTCATTTTGATTTCATTGTTCATTTCATGGTCAATTAGGAATAAAATTGTGTACGATTTTATTCCATTGAAATACACTGTAAAATCATATGGCAGGGCCCCATGGGATCCCCATATTGGCCTCTCACCACTCATGGAGACTACTTGACTGTACCCTATTTCCTGAATATTACATTGTTTCAGTGTTTGGAATACATTCGAGTAAGATTTAAAATTTGAAGAATATCAGATATAACCACTTTGAGGACTGCATAGTGCTTTAATGCAGAATGACGGTAGTCATCATGATGCATGAATGAAACCCTGGCAGGTGCTGCATTTATGCATCATGCCGACGTTATGGGTTGAGACACTCCAGTAGGATCAGCATGATGCATTTCATGCAGCACTGGCAAGCTACTTACAAAGGCTGCAACACATGCATCATGATAACCGAGGGCATGATGCATTAAAGCAGTATGCGGTCCTCAAGGGTTAGCGCTGTCAGACGGGGGAGGCGCGTGTAACAGCAGAAACGAGGCAGCTAATATTATGCACATACAGCTCCTGTACATGCAGCTCTTATAGAGCAGTTAGAAGTGGGGAGTTGTTACAGGTGCAGACTGAGGGGGGGGGGGAGACTGGAGGGGAGCTTATGGCTCAGTCTCACGACTTTGTAACAATTAGATAGTCTTTGCCTGGGTGACGTCTTCAACCGGGTGATGTCTTTAACCGAGAAGCATTATTATAGCATAAATTAGACCTAAATAATAAGAAATGGGTGGAAAAGGCGAAGGATATTTTCACACTATATGAAAGGAAATTTATTTAAAGTTTGTTATATCTATATACATGTAGGCCCTTTTAGGTGCATTATAACATTATGTTATATTTTTTCCTCTGCCTGGTCAAATACCTCACTTTCTATATCATGTGGACTTTGAAGAGCTACACTGTCCAAAGTATTATGCAATAACCATCTGAATATTTTCTCAAATAGTAGAGATATCGAAAAAACATTTTAAAAAAATTAAAAATGGCCTTCTCTAGCCTCCCGGTCAAAGAAGTTACCTGGTCAAAGATGTCACTCGATCAAAGACGTCACCCGGTCAAAGACAATCCAATTGTTACAAAGTCGTGAGACTGAGCCTTATGTGTATGAGCCTTATGTGTTTATGTGAGGTGTTTAAGGCACATTCAGCTCTCACAGAGTGCCGCGTAGTAGTCTGCTGTCTAGGTACACTAAAATGTCAGGGGCTGGGCAGAAATACAGGGGGAGTTCAAGATAATTGGTGTATATATCAGCCAAAGTGTAACATGTCGAAACATGCAGACGAATAAAATGATTAAACAAACAAACGAAAAATCTCTAGTAAGCACACACACCCTTATTCCAAATAAGATACCTGGCATGTGAACTCAAAACCTAAAATTCAAGACCTAAAACAAAGCAGTATTAGTCTCTCCACCTAAACTGATAAAAATACATTCCAAATACTCAATTCAGCATATTTTCCGGATGCGGGAAATCCCCTCCATGTCTGACACCGCATTGCTTCCCGTTCAGCTTCCCCCTGCCTCCCACCACCACCGGTCAGCTCTCACTTGGACCGGGCAGGTTTTATCTGAGGGAAATTTGATGATTCCTGGCCATGCCTGCTTTCAGACGCAAAAAAGGAGGCAGTGTCCTATCTGGTTTTGTTTTATGTGATCCTTTTTGTAACTGAAGGTGACCGGAGAGAACCAGAGGACACTTTGAGAGGGTGTCTGTGAGGGTAAGAAGGTCAAAGCGGGTATTTGGGGGTCATTGAGAAGGTCAGGGTGGGTATTTAGGGGTCATTTAGGAGGTCACAGCGGGTATTTGGGGGTTGTTTAGAAGGTCACAGTGGGTATTTAGGGGTCATTTAGGAGGTCACAGCGGGTATGTGGGGGTTGTTTAGAAGGTCACAGTGGGTATTTGGGGGTCATTTAGAAGGTCACAGTGGGTATTTAGGGGTCATTTAGGAGGTCACATTGGGTATTTGGGAGTTGTTTAGAAGGTCACAGCGGGTATTTGGGGGTCGTTTAGAAGGTCAGAGCGGGTATTTGGGGGTCGTTTAGAAGGTCACATTGGGTATTTGGGGGTCGTTTAGAAGGTCACAGTGGGTATTTGGGGTTGTTCGGAAGGTCACAGTGGGTATTTGGGGGTCATTTAGAAGGTCAGAGCGGGTATTTTGGGGTCGTTTAGAAGGCCACAGCGGGTATTTGGGGGTCGTTTAGAAGGTCACAGTGGGTATTTGGGGGTTGTTTAGAAGGTCACAGAGGGTATTTGGGGGTTGTTTAGAAGGTCACAGTGGGTATTTCAGGGTCTTTAATGAAGGGCAGAGCGGGTATTTTGGCGTCGTTTAGGAAATAGGCATGCATATTCAGGTCTAAGGACATCGACTAAGGTCCTTAGTACTCAGCTCTAAGGCCCTCAGATCTAAGGTTCTCATGTCTAATGCCCTCAGGACTAATGCTACCTAAAGCCCTCTTCACTAAGGCCCTAGGCACTAAGGCCCTCAGCACTAAGGCCCTCAGCACTAACGCCCTCAGCACTAACGCCCTCAGCACTAACGCCCTCAGCACTAACGCTCTAAACATGAAGGCCTCAGCGTCAGAGACAAGGGTTGTGCAACCATGAGAAGGATGGATGGATGAACAGGCAATTTCTTCCTGAAGGGATTTTATTTACTTACAAGTAAATGTCATTTTCACCCTGCCCGGTGCGACAAAACCACACGTAATGAGAACTTCAATTAATTTAACGTTTTTCACCTTTATAGAATTAATACCTTGTAAAACCTCGGCGGTATGGAGCTGGGTCCCTTTGATGCTGATTGAGACCAGGTTTGGGCAGAGACAAGAAACATTAATAAGATGAGCACCTACAGGCTGCTGTAACACTGTAAGGACACATGTCACTAAAAGATGACAATTGTCGTCATAATGCACCAATGCAGCCCCAGCGAGTTACTCGCCGGTGCTGCATTGGTGCATCATGCCGACCCTTTGGGAGTGTCTCAACCCTGCAGGGTCTGTATGATGCATGAATGCAGCCCTGGCGAGTTACTCACCAGGGCTGCATTCATGCACCATGACGACCAAGGCATGATGCATCAATGTATCATGCCGTCCTTAAAGGGTTAACACTTTAAGGACAACATTGTACTTTAATGTTGAGGCATGATGCATGAATGCAGCTCTGGTGAGTAACTTGTGAGTAGTGGATTTATACATCATGTCAACCCTATTAGGTTAAGGATCGTCATGATGCACCGATGCAGTCCTGGCGAGTTACTCACTAAGACTAAATCAGGGCATCATCATGACAAACCTTAAGACATTAGGATGTCCTTAAAGGGTTAATGCTTTTTGTGATGACCATTTAGGGATGCGCACCTGAGAGTCGTAACCCTTTAAGGGCGGGATGTCGCTAAAAGGCACCGTTTGTTGTCCTGATGCAGCCCCAGCGAGTAACTCGCCCGTGTTACATTGGTGCATAATGTTGACCCATTGGGAGTGTATCAATCTTATAGGGTCAGCATGATGCATGAATGCAGCACTGGTGAGTTACTTGCATTCCAGCATCATGGGACCAAAGGGCAAAGTGCATTAAACACAATGCGGTCCTTAAAGGGTTAAAAACCCCCCCCCCCCCCCCCCCCCCAGTCCCCATTGTGAGCTCACCGGGGGGCTTTTAATTTCGTCTCATTTATCCAGATTTGTGTCAGACTAAATGAAATGAGTTTAATTAAGGTGTGGGGAGGGATCAGTTCCTGTACCACGGTGGGTGGTGGGGGGGGGGGGGGGTGTGTGCAGCTGTAGCGTAACTGTGTCACTCTGTACTGCTCATTCCAGGCTGTGTCTCATGAGATTGGGCCTATTGAAACGTCTTTGACCGGGGACCAACTTTAGCCGTCCACCATAAAAAAAATATTTAAGAAAAATAAATTTCTTCTTTGATATGTAAGGGATAAAATAAAGAAACTGGCGGTGGTTGTTTCTTCATATATGGCTTTGCCTGCCCTTAATAAACCATTTTATGTCAGCCGGTCAAAGCTGGCACCCGGTCAAAGACATCAAGACCGGGGGGAGGTCTAAAAGATTTAACCTGTTTTGACGCGTAAGGGGGGGGGGGAAAGAATTTGGACCGCTTGATGGGGGGTTGGTGGATATAAAAAAATTTCACTCGCTCTGCGCAGAAACCCACCTGCCCCCCTTGTTAAAAAATGATCACTGCCCATTTTCGCAAGGTTTTCTGCGTAAGTTGCCATGGCAATGTAGTACTGACGTGTAGCGCCCTGACACTAAAAATGGCAGAATCTGGGCATAGGCTAGCTCGGGTTCGCCGTGACATGTCTTTGCTGGGAGAGTGCTCATTTCAGTAACGTTCACTCTCCCAGCACAGTCTCAAATAGGCCCAAAGACCCCGACTACTTAAAGAACACTTCACAAACCCAATACCCACGTCGCTTATACAAGACCAGCGCTCTTTTGAAACCGGCACTATAACGCGACAGTACGGTAGTACCATATAACCTCGCGTATAAGCCTCACCCCGAGTTTGGGCCGATCCTATAAGCCGCACCGCCGATCTGACTCGCGTAGAAGCCGCGGCTTCTACGGTAGCAGTAGTGGGGGAGGTTTGTGTCATACTGTGTGGTTCATGTTGGTAGACATCAGACTGCATGTGGTAGTAGTTAGCCCACCCCAAGGTGGTTGTAGCAGGAGGAGATCAAGCTTCCTGCCAGCAGAACTATTCAACAGGAGCTATTCAGGAGCTAAACATACCGGTAAGTATTTGTTGGAAAGTCGCAACCCCCCCCCCCCCGTCCCCACTTAGATTACTTAAAAGTGTACACTGAAAATTCTGGGGGTTAGTCAATGCTAATATATCTTAGTCAAAACCACTAACTTATCAGCATTATTAAATCGAACTAGGATTTTGCTAAACTCTGACTAACTTTTTACTAACCAGCTACCCACAGGAACTCCACACCAGGTGACAGCACAAGCAAATCATGAGATATTTATCTATATGATAAGATTGTAATTGCAATTGTTACCATGCTTAGAGGTAACCTTTTCTAATTTTGAATATAATATGGGGTGTAACATAATGTATGCATGTATCTACTTAGCTAGATTTTTTTTTTAAACCTGATCAACCTATTCCAATGAGGTTTTCTGAATGGGACACCTTTTTTGTGTTTCTGAAAAATGCATATATCAAAGACAGACTCAAGTCTCTATATGGCCAATTCTACAGGACAATAATTGTTATGTAGACAAACTGGCTTCAATGGATGGAGTTACCATTGCACAGGTAACTCATGAGGTGGTTGTTGCATATTAACCAGGGCCATGCCACTGACTGGTTATAGATGTACCAATCACTAATGAATCACTACCGTAAATTCCTGCATGTAACTTGTGGGTTATACTAGAACCAAACCTCTAGTGCAGGTTATACAATGTTCTCAGGTCTATGGACAGGTAATACAAGGGTTTTTGAAGGTATAGTACAGTACTAACATCACAATTTTCAAGCCCTAGGTAGAGGTTATAGGATTCTCTCAAAGTCGGGGTGTGAGTTATATGTGAGATGCGGGTGTACACCAGATTTTATGGTAGCCTCATAAGTTCAGGTGACCTGGGCTTTGCTAACTTTTAGCTAAGGGTTAGCAGCAAAACGCTAAGATAGGATAGGAACTTTGGGCACGTAATTTTCGCTAATGTTTGTACAAAAGTTAGTAAAAAGTTAGTACAACATACTAACTTTTGACTAACATTTGAGATTCAATATTTTCAGTGTATGTTCAACCAATCTGATATAACAAATCTAGGGAATAACGTCATGAAATAAAACCAACTCACAAGTTGTTCACCACGGAGTATTAACAATTCTCGTAAATATTTGGGGTAGACACTAACATACCACTAACTTTTCACTGAGGTGAGTTGGTCAGTGTTGACCGACCTGACAGTATTAACTAACAGAGGTTGGTTGTATAGGGAGCCAGAAAATGACTAACTAGGTTAGGTACTATTGACTGATTCGTTAGCCGGTACTGACTAAGTTCTGGAGCCTAAAGATCAGTGTAGAGACTCATATAAAGATGTCATTGTATTTGAAGATTACTTTGTGGAAACAAATACTTTTATACACTTTATCTCCATGGATGTTGGTTAGTTGGTTGTTGGGTTGCTTTACGTCCTAGTTAAGAGCTGAGGGTGGTGATGGTGATCGAATCTATGGATGACTGAAGGTAGAAAGCACGCCCCTACACTTTTACTGAGGCCATGGTTCTTTTACATCCCACATTCTAAACTTTTGAATTTTCTTGTCAAGAATGTATTATTTTCACTTGTTTCTATGGAATCCCGGTCATCGCCACCTCACGAGGTGGCACCTGCACTTTGTTGTCATGATGCATAAATGCTGCCCTGGTGAGTAACTCGCTAGTGCTGCATTCATGCATCATGACGGCCCTTGGGACTGCATCAGCCCTGTAGGGTCGGCATGATGCATGAATGCAGCACTGACAAAGTATTATTCATGCATCATGTCGATAAAGGGAAGAATACATTAAAGCAATTTGCGGCCCTTGAAGGGTTTTAAAAGTTAATTCCACCCACTAAACTAAAAACATTGTACAACGTTATATAACGTTTCTTTATGACTCCTTATTATGGCAAAACGTTACATGACGTAAAACCTCGTCTATAGGTCGACCTCTCTTATAGGTCGAATTGGAATTTTGGGGGCTTGACCCCACCCCAGACCCCCCTAAAGCACATTTTGCCCAGCCAAATTGAGCATTACTTATGATATTCTGCCCTTATTACGACAGCCCCTTACTTGTAGAGAAACAAACATGTTATATAGGGGGGAAATCCTAGAAAAAAGGTGTATTTTACAGTATTTGAAATTATTATTTTTGGGACCCTAAAATTTTTATATTTTTTCAAAACCTCACTTATAGGTCGAATTGGATTTTTGAGGAGAAAAATCGACTCATGGCAACATAAAATTCCAAATAAAAATCGACTTATAAGCGAGGTTTTACGGTAACGTTTAAAAAAACGTTATCTTTACATAAAATACCGTATTTTTGTTAGCTGGGCAGTCAGTTTGTGGCCAACCTTTTTTTTTACTACCAAATAAATCGACCCACCGACCGTACTTATTTTTGACTATGTTACTGCAACACAACTTTTGTCTCTGCTTTAGCCACACAGGACGGCCTGAGTGTCAGAAGGCATCTCGTCCGTGCCTCGTTATAATACGTCATCCTCCACACTCGTGCAGTATCCACCAAGTTCCCCCCACTCGGTGAGATCCGTCATGTTACGGACAGAAGAATCCAAACATGAAGTATCAATATTCTTTTATTAATAAATACACAACAAATTCCCACTAAATAGGTAACAATTGACGTGAGTATTTGAATATAATACAACAAAGATCCAATAAATATGATGTAAAGGAGATCAATAAATGCTTAATAATGTCATGTTGGCAAGGAGTGCGGGTAACTGACTAGATGTATAACACAACAGGGGTATAATAACTGTAACATCCACGTAGGTAGATCCTCTGTTCACGCAAGCACATTGACAGCCAAACACACTGTATAAGGCCACTCAATAAAAAGTGGTTTCTCATCACCAAGCAGCGAGAAATATGATGAGGGCATTTTTTATTTAATTCTAATTGTTTTTTCTTTTGGGCTCAAATACAAATTTGGACTTTCCGCAATCACTTTTCACATTTTAGTAATTCGGAGTTTATTAAACAGCAAAAGTTGTTATAATGCACGTTTTCCCTAGCTGACTGCATTACTGACAGCATAAGCTTTAATTTGATACCAAATTTGCCAATGTTTTTCCAATTTTAACATATTTTTCATCAAAATCTTTTTTTTTTTAATTCCTCAAATCATGATTTTCATGATGCGCGCGGTGATGAGAAACAACCTTTTTTTTTGAGTGGCCTAACATTGACGGGAGAGAGACCCGGTAAACTTTCATACTAACATAACCAACACGCGTCCTCCAACGTTAACCACCACTACAGCCACCAGGAGTTAAGTAGTTCTTGCTTTAGTATTATTAATATGATCCCATTATGAACAGGGTCTGAGTCAGGTTTGGCAACAACTAATGTTGACTCTACAGTAAATCCTGCTGTGTAAATCTCGTTCCCTTTACAGCCCAAAAGGAACAAAAGAAATATAAATAATTATGATTAATTGATATATATGTGCCTCTACATGGGTACCCACAATTTCGACCCTGTCGCCGTGTCGACTTTTAGCAAAAGGTCCGTGTCACTGGGTCGATTTTTATGTATATGAGAACTTAGAGAAAGATATCTGCAGGTCGATTTTTAACCTTTTTTTTCTTCTGGGTCCGTCGATTTTTAAAAGGGCCGTGTCGCCCGTGTCGATTTTTACCCATGAAGGGGCACATATATCGTCCACACATTATTCAGATATTAAGTCTGGACGTGATGGGAAGTACAGGATGTGTAAGGCGTCACCACGTCGTCACTCAGTCCACCATACCGGGAGTTGTCCCAAACATCGGGACATTTACCGACATGAGGCATCAACATTCTACATGGTCACCGCAAACTGTGCACTGTAACTGATGACGTCACAAATAATGCTACTTTATAGAGGTACCGGTTAAACACGTGATTGAGGTCAAAGAATATGTGTTTGAGATGTAGGCAGACATACCGGTACCAACACAACACACGTCTGTAGTAAACCTAGCAGACTAGGGCTGCCCAGAGATATTCCCGACCTTTGAAACTATTATTAAAGTACCGGTGGTACATTGTTTTAGACAATTTCAGACCTTCTGACAATCATACGGGTTGATGTGTGAATGCAGCCCTAGCGAGTAACTCACCAGTGCTGCATTCAAGCATCATGGCTGTGACACTCCCAAAGGGTGGGCATGATGCACCCAAACAGCACTGGCGAGTTACTGTCGTCTTTTAGCAACAGTATCCTTAAAGGATAGACCTTGTGGATGAGGAGTGACCCTAGATATATCCAGGACCTTTTAAGCTAAGTACCGGTAGTGCATTTTTAGGCATTTTCAAGGCATTAAATGTCGCCTTAAGGCATCTGATATCATAAGGGTCATCCCAAAATATCTCCAGTACGGTTCCGGCCTCCGCCAAAGTTAGGATAGAATCGGCCCCTCATAGACTCTACATGATGGATATACACATAGACTTATATAAATAAAGAGTAAGGAATTATAAAAGGTTTGAAATTCTGAGATCTACAAACTTGTAAAGCATTGACTTAAAATGAGACGGCCTACATGACATTGAGAAAACACCAGCGTATGATTAGAGATAAACCTAAAACAACAACTACGGTAATTATAATGGTTGGTTTTTACCATAAACCTCAGTGACATAAACAGTCCTCACGTGGACATCTCTAGCACAACGACGACGTAACCATGGTATGTAGACAAACTGTGGACATCTGGAGGTGACTTCATGACAGGGTCCCACAAAAATTTTAGATTGAAATTCCATGACATTTCCATGACATTCCATGACAAAAATCTCGATTTTCCATGACATTTGTTATATTTATGTGGGGGTTAGGGGGCTTGGTCCCCGAAAAAAAAATCTGAAATCTAGGAAGGAAATGGTACATTTGCGGAGATTTTGTAATATTAATTCTTTTACTTTCATTTTCCATGACATTCCATGATACACAGCAAATTTTTACAAAATTCCATGACATTCCATGACTTTCCATGACCCGTGGGAACCCTCCATGACCAGTCATGGTGTCTCATTGTCTGTATGTCTTATTGAGTATTACTGTAGTGTGGGGCGCGGGGCACCCCTCCTGCTTGTCTGCCCATGTCGGTGTACAGAACACGACTACCGTACTTATAAATTTCAACTCCCTGTTACCCCCTGCGCATATACAGAAACCTGCGCTTATATGAGTCCCTTTAAAGAGAGATTTTGGGTCCTAGACCTGCGCTTATACAAGACCTGCGCTCATTTGAGACCCCTACCCTTAACAGGCCATTACGGTAGGGGTGTAGGGTGTAGAGGCCTGGGCTGTAGTCCCCTCTGCTACACTACTACATGTACTACTGGTACCAAGTACTATAGTAGTAGCTGGTAGCCGTGTAGTAGTATAGGGGGACACAGTTTGATGCAGGCAACAACCCCTTTATAAAATGTCTCAGAGTATGTTACTGTATCCTTGGTCGTCATGATGCATGAATGCAGCCCTGGTGAGTAACTCGCCAAGGCTACCTTCATGCATCATTACGATCCTATGGTCCTGATACACTCCCAAAGGGTCGGTATGGTATGATGCACCAATGCATGACCAGCAGGGGCTGCGTTGGTGCATCATGACGACACATGTTGTGTTTTACCAACTTGTGGTCATTGAAGGGTTCAGATCACCATGTCTATGTAGTAGATACCCCATGAGTAACTGAGTGTATGTCAATCTAACCAGGACAGACTCATCGGGTTAACGAGCGGCGTATCGTTGTGGTGGCACCGTGCATGCCGCTCGCTGTGGTAGCAGCACAATGTCTTAGTGCAGGGATACATCCACCTCCTATTAAGTTCTCACTAACGGTGTGAGCGCCTCGAGCAGCCCCTACCGTGGGGGTATGGGAGTCTGCTAATGTACATGTAGCGCTAGGTACTGAGTTGTGAGACCACTCAGGTGCTGCAGGTATATTATACACAGGCACCATAGCCTCATGTACAGGGTAACTGTTACTGCTGGTGTTACTGGTATTGGCAGCAGTAGGGGTGGCGGTAGGACTAGTGCTAGAGGTAAAGGGTTCAGGCTGGGACCCCAGAGGTGCTGGAGGTATTATAGCCCTATGTACTGAGTATCTGTCCCTGGTTGCACTATTGGTATTACTGGTGACATTAGCGGCAGTAGCAGAGATAGCAGTCGGCCTAGCAGTAGAGCTAGTAGTGACGGGTGCTGGTGCTGCCAGTACTATGGCCCTATACACAGGGTATCTGTCCCTGCTGGTACTACTGGTTATGGTGATGGGTGCTGCTGGCACTATAGTATATAACAAGTCACTGATGACAGCAGCAGCAGCAGCAGAGGCAGGTCTAGTGGTAGAGGTAGTAAAGTGCCACGTACCGAGTTTCTCCCGTACCTCCCGTACTTTGGCGGTCCCGTTGACGTACTCGGTGGCGTACTGGGCCCGGTCGTACAGTTGTTGTACCTCCTCGTACCTCAGCCCCCTCCGGGCAATGTCCGTCAGCTCCTTAGACAACAGGTGCGCCCAGTGCTCTATGTCACGCTCCGTGAGGGCCGTGGTCGGCTGGGGCACCTGTAGTAACACCATGACTAGAGCTACCACGTAGCCACACCCCAACACATGGGGGGCACTCAACTTAACACAGCCACTACTATGGGGGCGTGACGGCAGCATTTTGTTGATGGGCAGGGTTTTATTTAGAGTTGATCTCAAAGAGTTGAGTGACATAGTGGGTTTTAATCCATGCGAGTTGTTCCTATATGAGTGGAGGGAGTGTGAGGTTGGTAGGTCCGCCTCGAGGCCCCTCATACCCTTACTACTGATACACCTACTGCTGCTGCTACATCCAGTATTAGTGGGTAACTGTGGGCAGGTAGCTGGGGTGGTGTAGGTGGGGGCAGACCGGGCCCTGGTGCTGCAGCAGTTGTTACCGGTGCTACAGCTAACTCCACTCTCCCCCGACACCTCTGTGTGTACTGCTGCTGTCTGAGTGCCTTCTGACTCCCTAGATGCCCCACGTGCACTCGTCAACAGGCTTAATAGTTTATCATGTGGTGGGGTGCTTGTCTGGCTATCAACCCCTCCTATGCTGCTGCTGCTGCTGCTGTTACTGCTGCTGCTACTGCTGCTGCTGTTACTACTGCTGCTGTTACTGCTGCTGCTGCTGCTGTTACTGTTACTGCTGCTGTTACTACTGCTGCTATTACTGCTGCTGCTGCTGCTGGGTTGGGGCCTGGTGCTGGAATGACAGCAGCATCTACTGGTAGCCACAGCCTCACTGGTGGGAGACCGGGTGGGGGTGGTATGAGTGAGCCGGGCTCCTCTCCGCTTCCTCCCGGCGGCTCGAGGCTCCCTGCCTGCCTCCTCCCTCCTCCGCTCCCCTCCCTCCTCCGTCCAGACGCTGGCACTAGCCCTCTGCACTAGTACACACACACACACTAGAACCACTGTAAAGATGCCACTTATCCTATTCTGAACCCCACTGCTCGTATCCAGGGCTACATCAAACGTAAAGCATCCGGTGGTGGCCACCTCAAACCTGCGACTCCGACAGAACTCCTCCCCACTGCTGTAGAGCTCCCTGATCACGGACCCCTTCAGGATGGCCGAGTTACAGGTGTCATACAGGGCGTCACAGAAGGAGCGGCACACCGTCAGCCTCTCCTGTTTGTAGAAGATGTTCTGGTTAGGCGCACAGATGTAGCACATTAAGTAGTTCACATAGCGTTGACAGGCGAGGGACGCTCCCTTCAGCGGTTTGACTCGGCCAAATGTGGCAGCGATCTCCTGCTGCATGCAGCACGAGTTGTCCTTGAACCAGGTGCAGTTCTTTAACCCTGGGTTGGGCCGGGGAGCCCGGTTGTTGAAGAAGGAGCAGTATTGGATGCTCTCTGAGCTGCCGGACTCGGTGGTAAGTCCAGGGGAGAAGAGAAATCCCAGAAATATGACCGCCGAAATAACACACACGCAGCCGCTGCTACTCGCCATCTTGAAATCAAAACAAACCGCGGCCCGTGGCTCCCCCTGCTCGCGGAGCGCGGAACTACGCGCCGACAAATAATCAAATCCTGCCGCATCTCTGCACACACCCCCGGCACGCACTTCACCTATACTGAATCTGGCATCTCCTGGCGAGCCCCCTGACTGTGAGGGTATTAGTACCTTTATTAGTGGTAATTTTAACACCTACAGGAGGAGGCCAACCTCATCCCTTTGGTGGTGTCATTATAGGCCATAAAACTTTGGGACAGGAGGGAGGGAGTCATTAACACTTCAATTAAATACACTGTAGGATGGGGTCAATAGGGTGTGAAGTCTGGTTTATTTGAGATATCACTGTAACCACTGACCACAGCTATAAGACTCCCACAGAGAACTCATTAGCCAGGCCCTTTGTCGGCCTCGCCAGCAGATGCCAGATTCAGTATATCACGGAGTGGTCATTTACTACATATGTATTAACAGGGGAGGATCGGGGTGGTGGATTAAGGGGGGGGGGCAAAAATTCTTGATCCCTCCAGAGGAGGGGAGGGGCAAAAGAATTCCCATCCCTTTTTAGCAAAAAATGCCCCTTGGGAAGTGTCTCAGCCCTGTAAGGTCGGAATGATGCTTGAAGGTAGTACTGGTGTCCACGCATGTTGTTGACCAAGCCCAAGGGCATGATGATCCAGTCTTAAGGGGGTTATTAATCCTACTCCTTAAAGGAGTAGGATTATCCAAGGTGCACTCAACCCTGCGTTTACTTTTATGTTGGATTCGTCATGTTTAGGTCAACAAAAGTAGGTAATTAGGTACCCAGCAAACAAAAAACGTTAAACAACGTTATATAACGTTTCTCTATGGCTCCTAATCATAGCAAAACGTTATATGATGTAAAAAAAACTGTAATTTTGTTAATTGTTAGCTGGGTATTTGCGTTTTTATCATTAAACTAAAAGACTCAATGCTTCAGCCTTCACTAGCTAGGCTACTGTACGCCCCATGGTCAAGCTGATAGGTGATTATATTTGTAATACATATAGATGACATTGTAATTAGTAGATGTAGTGTAAACGACTGCTAAAGCACCATAAGGACCAAATAGCAGAGAGAACATCTGATCATCGTGTTTGGCCCACACCCATTTGCAGATTAGGAGCTCACGGGCAGGCTATAAATAGCCCAGCGGGACTCCCGGGGGTTCCCCAGGGCCGGCAGACAGCAGGGTGACATTCTACACTGTTGTGGTGAATTCATCACCTCTCTGTCTGCATCCAGCCATCTTTAGCTACCCCTGTATCAGGTATTACGATTAATGCAGTTGGAGGTGAGGCTTGACCAAGTATGTGGGAGGAGGTTGGTGGCTGTGTTGGGGTTTGTTTGGTTTGTTGCACACAGAGAGGCCTCCTGACGCCTCCCCTGCTGCAGAATGGCGGCCTGCCGCGTGAGGTGGCGCCGCGACGTGTGGTGTTTGGGAACTAGTCCCAGTCATGCAGATAAGAGACAGAAAGCTCTGGGTAATCACGTCTACGGGACCCGGGGGGGGGGGGGGGGGGACACTCCCTATCTAAATTTCTATAGTGACCAAACATGTGTGAACATCACCTCAAATTTGGTACCCTTATATCACGGGAGGAAACTTAACAAAATAGCAACTTTTTTTTATGTGTCCTATTTAATATTGAAAAGATCTGAGAGCTTTTCCAGTAATTCATCCATAAAATGTACACGCATTTCCTCCAAAATTGCCTAAAGAGCAACACTTTTCAAGGGCCCTCGCAGGCCCTTGCCTAGGGTGCAAAAACATACCATTTCCCTTGGAATCGTGTTTACTATGTGTTAAAATCCCCCTCACCAAGGGTCACTTCTGACCAAAATCCCCCTCACCACCCAGTGGGCACGGAACATTGAATCAACGTTGATAAGTTGTTGTCAATGTTGATACAATGTTGATTCAACATTGATTCAACGGTGAACTGGATTTTGTGCCCACTGGGCAAGGGTAAGGGTTGTCAACTGCACACCCGTGTCAAAAAAACAAATTGAGTGCCCCCCCCCCCTCACTCGCCAATGTCCCATTAAACAAGAAACGTGTGGCTTTAGCCACAGTTGCCCAACACACAGAAAGGTAAGGGGGTCAACTGTTTCACATGTGGCTTTGGTAAAATTGGAGTGTCCAACAGTCATTCACTTATGTCAAGGGTAAATTTGAGTTAACCCTAGATAGGCCCCTCCCTATTCTGTAGTGATTAACCCATCTTGGATTCTGTTCTTTGCAAAATATGTTGTTTTGATGGTGGGGAGGGGGTTATATTTTAAGCCTACTACAGAAAGGCACCCCTCCCACATGGTCTAGGTCAAATGATTAATATTACACTAACACACAATACATGTACTACAAGGGTCAGCTTTTGCAAAATCTCCCTAATTATTTAAAGGGTCAATTTTCAGCAAAACCTCTCTGAATCAACACCCGTTTTACCAAAATCTCTGCTTAATTTCGAAATGGCCCCTATACACAGAGAATCATTTTTGCCAAAATTTCCACCAGAACTGGTTCATTTTGAAAAAAACCTAAAAAGAAGGTCAATTTTGTCCCAAAATCTCCCTAAGCAAGGGTGAAGGGTTGCAGGGGTCCAGCCGGACACCCCTATCAAAAAAGGGAATTGAGTTCCCCCGGGCCTCTCCCCCCCCCCCCACCCCCCCGCCAGCATGGAGGCTATTCAGTTTTGCCTTCACCTCCCTCCCCCAACAACCGTGGGCCTGTTTTTATGAACCAATAAATGATGTATATCGGAGCTATATGATGAGACCATTTGATATCATGATTATTAGCATCTTGCCTATAATAATGCAATACTTATTACATTTTTGAAATGTGGTATTAACATGAAAACAATCATTAATGTGTTGCATAGATAAAGAAAGGTTATGTTGAATGATGAAGTTGATCAATGGCCAAATTTAGCTAAATTTATAGGAAATCCTGGGGAAACTATGCACTATGTTATGTAATTTCCTGGGGTCTAAGGGGCTAACAAGAATTGCGTTCCTGTGAATTCCTTGGTTCCATGTTTTACTTAAGCAATGATATCACTTACAACAGGTACTGCAATGGTCAGATGGACCACAATGACAATGACCTTGAGCTTCAAATGCTTACTATTTCAAAGGGGATGTCAAAACCAATCATGGTTCTCAATATATACAGGCCTGACAAGGATGGTGATCTCCCGACTGCCATCAGGATATTAAAAGAAAAATTAATGGCATTAGATAAGAATAAATATACCGACATTATAATGCTAGGTGATTTTAATGTAAACTGTCGTGTTGCCAATCCTGAAAAAGAAAAACTCATTAGGATGACCACAGGTCTTGGGCTTAATCAGCTAATTAATGATATTACAAGATACAATCTTAATGGGGAACATACCACCATAGATCTTATTTTTACAAATTCACTACATATTGCCAAAGCCGGGACAGTAAGCACAGGTATAAGTGACCATGAATTGATGTATGTCTCTAGGGAGCATATCTCTCTTCCCAAAATCCCTCTCACTTTTACAGGAAGAACCTACTTAAGATATATTAAAGATAATTTTACAACTGGCCTGAAAAATACAAACTGGACATCGTTTTGGGATGCAACCTGTCCTGAACAAGCCTGGAACATTCTGGAAAAACAAATCTCCTATTTACTAGATTTTACCTGCCCCATAAAGACATTCAATTGTAAGAAAACTAAGGAGCCATGGGTAGATAATAAGTTGCTGGTAGTAATTAATGATAAAAATAGTGCTATGTGCAAATACAAAAGAACTAAGAATGAGGATGATAAGAGAATATCTGAGTTTCAGAAAAAGAGATGTCGGGCACTTTGTAGAAAGGCCAAGCGGGAATATCACCTCAATGAAATTGAAGCAAATAGGCACAAACCTAAAGCATATTGGGCTAGTATTAATAAATTAATGAATCCTAAAATTAATGACCCCACCTACAGTTTGGTTGACCAGGTATCTGGTGAAACAATACCTTCTGATGACACAGCAGATTACATCAATTCCTTCTTTGCCACCATTGGTGACAAACTGGCAGAAAAGATGAACCTCCCATGGTCCCCCCTAGTAGTATAGTATGTATCGGAACGGGACTATAGTTAAGTACTGTTTATTACTCAATCGACATGCAGCCAATCAGAGGCCTCCATTGGGTCACGTGACCCGTTGCCATGGTAACGTGACCTACTTAGGGCTCTCAGCCAATCAGAAGCCAGCATTCTGGGTGACCTACTGACCTACTTAGAAGCTCTCAGCCAATCAGAGGCCGGCATTCTGGTAACCATGGTAACGTGACCTGCTTACGTCACGTGACCTACTTAGGCTCAGCCAATCAGAAGCCGGCATTCTGGTAACTAGGGTAACGTGACCTACTTAGGGTTTGTTTGTAAACAACACCACGTGGCTCTCTTGTTTGTAAACAACACCACGTGACACGTGACTGTTTGTAAACAAACAACTTATATATAGAAAATAAACACAACAAGTTCCATGTTATGTTAAAATTATATTTTCAAAAAAAAAGCACATCTGTTACAGCGTCTATGTGTAACTACGCGCGTTCTCATTCAAACACTATAACACTATCATACCGTAGCAGCAGCAGGTAGGACTGGAAGAAAAGCAAGCGCACGAGCAGAAGCGACGACACCAGTTGCACCATCCGGCCGTCGCGTTGGTAGCCCTACTACTCGTCGCGCGTTCAACTGGAGGTTTAAGAGTGACAAATGACGATTCTTTGTCGACGCGACTGCTAACATCAGCATCGGCAGCAGCATCGGCAGCATCGGCAGCAGCATCGGCAGCAGCGGCAGCAGCCTCGGCAGCAGCGGTAGCAGCAGTAGCAGCAGCTGTAGCAGCAGTAGCGTGAGCATTAGCAACAACAGCAGCAGCGACAGTAGCAAGGGCGGCAGAGCGGGCACTAGCAGCGTTATCAGCGGCGTCATCGGCAGCCGCAACAGCATCAGCAGCAGCAGCGTCGGCATCGGTGGCATGAGTAGCTGCATCGGCGGCAGCAACAGCAGCAGTCACAGCCGCAGCGGCAACAACAACAACGTCATCACAACCAGCGTCACTAACAGCCGCAGTAAATGCAGCAGTAGCACGCTGAGCAGCACTAGCAGCAGCAGTAGCAGAGGCTACAGCATCAGCTTCACATTCGCGCGCCTCTTCGTCATTCCGCTTCATGTCACGGTAGCAACTTTCCATCATGGGGATCTGCAAATTGAGGCGCGGTGCTGGTGGTGGTAGTAGTAGTAGTAGTGGTAGTAGTAGTAGTAGTAGTAGTAGTAGTAGCGTGAACGATGATGACGATGCCGAATACGGTTTCACTCCCCCTTATATACTCTTACTCCCCTCCCCCCCCCCTTTTTTTTTCAAGCTACTGGCCAGCTGCCCCCTCACGGCAGGTCTTTAGATCAGCCTTAAGTCGCTTACTACGCGGCTCATCATCCCTCTAATCGCATTTTCCAGCCGCCGGCCGGCTGACTGCTGACGACAGGAGAGGGTGATTTGTTTTTCTTTAGATTTAAGCCGCTTACCACACGCACACCCTCTAGTCACAGACAGAGTGACAGAAAGGGAGGGGGTCGCTTTGTTCACGCTACCTGTAGTTGTTTTTCTATACACACGCTGAGCCCATGACCCGCTAATCCTTTATACAGGTAACACGCGTTCAACTAATTACTCTATTGTATGACAGTCGGTACACGGATTTAATTTTAAACCACCTTCCCATCTGGATCCATGTCTGGCGGGGTGGAAGGATCCAGCTGAAAAGCGTGATTAGGGCTTTTGTTTCTCTTATGATAGCAGCAGGTCAGCATGCGACAGCTGAAAATGTCAGACTCGCCGCTCCTATAAAAGACTGAGATGCGTCTCTCTTTCCACACACCCTTCTACCATCGCCGCCGACACCGCCACCGCCGGCCAGCCGACCGCCGCCACCGCCTGCAGTCACCGCCATCACGCCAGCAGGGAATTTCGAGCTGAGTCTGCTTATTGCTTATTTTTTTTCTTTGAGCTTTTTGTTTTCTTAAATTTTTATTTTCACTCAGTCTTTTTTGTTTCGGAGGAAAGAAATATGGCGCTGCAGAGGGCGCGAGTTTCTAAAAGACGGTCGCGCGAACAAAGTGCTCTCCTCAACTGCCCGGCTATTTTTTTATCTCAAAGGAGAGAGCGTCACGTAGTTGAGGTTCACGCTTCTCTTGAAGCGTACCGAATTCTCGAGAAATGCAAAGCTGAGCGCCATCGTCGTTATACAAGAGCGGAAAAGGAAAACGTAGCGACATGGCCGAGAGCCGTCTTCTCAGAACAGCATTTACTCTACTATTGCATAACAGCTGCTCTCAGCGCCCCCACTCGTTGGGCGTTTCATGAAAAGAAAGAGCGCCGCTACTCTCCTCACCCTGCCTCCTCTTATAAAGTGAGAATAAGTGCTATGAAACGATTCGACAAGCCGATCGGTTTCTTGGGAGCGACTGCAGCTCCCACTCGGTGGGCGCGCGTTGTGGCCGACGTGAACACGGTCTCTAAACGTTTCGACGTCGTCACTTGTTATCCCGCATATTGCAACGCAGCCGAATTGAAGAAGATAGGGACGCACTATTTTAAACCATACGCTCCAATATGTATTTGTCACCGCCGCGCTCACACGCCTTATTGCTTTTTCGAGACGATCGTGTCACAACACAGAAATAGAAAAAAAAACGGCAAAGCGACGAGCTTTGCCTAAATGATCAAAAAAAAAAAAAAAAAAAAATTAATCTCCTCCTCCTCCTCCTCCTCCTCCTCCTCCTCCTCTTCTTCTTCTTTTTAAAAAAAAAAAAAAATATTTGTATCAGACTCCTCTGGAGTCTGATACAAACATTTATGACTATTGAGTGAAAATAGAATTTTATCGCAAAAAAAGTCACTTCTGCCGCCGCTACTGTGACACCGGCCGGTATCAATAAAAAGGTCGGCTGACTTTTCTCCACAACCATTCACTACCGACCGTTCGAGTGAGAAACACAGCAGACAGTCAGACACACAACCGCTCTCTGACGCGTCCTGAAAAAAAAAAAAAAAAAATGTCCAGTAGTAAAAGCAAACTCTTCACAGAAATTCATTTCGACGCTCGACTACAAGGACCCTTTAGTTGTATCATTAGCGGTCCGTCGGGTTGTGGAAAATCGCGCTTGGTGGATCAATTTCTGAGCGACGTGAACAATTTGGTCACGCCGCCGGTGGAAAAGACTTTTTACCATTACGGCGAGTGGCAACCTCTGTTTGAAAAAATGCAAAATCAGTACGGTGTGGAATTCAGAGAAGGTCTTCCTAGCAAAGAGTCTATAGCGGGAGACGTGGAAGTAGCAGAAGACGCTTTACGACCCCACACTCTACTGATATTGGACGATCTGATGAGCAGTTCCAATCAGCAAGTGGTAGCCGACATCTTTACTAAATACTCGCATCACTGGAACGTGAGCGTCATATACATCACTCAGAACCTATTCCAGAAATCACCCGACTTTCGAACTATGAGTCTGAATGCTCACTACATGATCGTTTTCAAGAACCCGCGCGACATGGGGCAAATAGCTAGTCTGTCTCGCCAGGTGTTTCCGTCCAACGCGGCGGCCCTCTCTAGTATATTTACCCATGAACTCAAGCGACCTCACTCATACCTCCTTCTGGACTTCAAGCAGTCAACACCTGACGATCTGAGAATACGCTCCTCTTTGACGTCCATACACTCTCAGCTAGTGTTCGTACCGCTAGACAAAAAAAAGAACAAGAGAAAGCAGTAGCAAAAAAAATGTCTTCTCATCTACTCGAAAGACACTTTGGTACTCTCAAGCACTTAGCTAAGTGCTCGCCAAAGGACTGCTCGCATCTAATAGACTCTGGAAGCGACGATCTGATCGCAGCGTTAAGTGAGATCTGTCACAATTTACTGGTAGGGAACATCCCGCTCAGCGACAAACAACTGGACAAGCTTCGAGAATCGGCTGACGTGTTGAGGGAGGTCGGCAAAAAATCTACGCCCATCAAAAAAAAGAGACGCGTCTTGGTACAAGAGGGAGGTTTCCTCATTCCGGCTCTCATAGGGATGGCCTTACCGCTTATAAAGAGCATTCTCCGTATATGAGACACCTCATTCGACACCTACTCGCCGACAGCACCACCACCACCACCACCACCACTACCGCCACCACCAGCGTCATTGCCACCGTCGTCCCCATGACGGACTCAGAGCAGCAACAACACTACAAACGTTTAGCGCTCGTGGATCCTGAGACGCTCTACAAATCATCACGAGCAGGTCTACTTCATCATGTGCCCGCTGCTGCTGCTACTACTAGCGCTGCTACTACTGCAGTCGCTGCTGCTAGTACTTCTACTGCTCCAAACCTTCCTCCTCTTCCTGATGAGCGCACTGAAAAGAACGAGAGTTCCGCTCCTGCCACCGCCGCCCGCCTACCTGCCGACATGGCCTATTACCACAAGCAGGCAGAGCAGTCCCTTCATCCCGACGCGGCCTTGCACCAGGTGCTACAGTTTATCTACAGGGACTTGGATTTAGTGTTGAACGACCCCACTTTGGAATCGCGCGAGAAAATGTTGAAATACCGAAGGTTGTTGAATAGATTGCAATTTTTTCTCGCGAATCCCCACAACAGCAACATCTCTTCGTCCTACTCTTCTTCGCCCCCGGCTCACCTCCGTCAGTCTGCTGAAGAGGCCAGCGCGTCCCTACTCGAGCGGTTGGTGAACCAAGTTCCCAAGAGGAATCGCACCCGGACCGTGGCGCTGTACAAACAATTGGAGAAATCCGGAGTGATCAAGTGGAACGAGGACGGTGCGGTGCGCGAGATGTCGGGTCGGAGAATACCACCTGAGCGTCGCATCAACATAGTGGACTTACTGAACGACGCCGCCAGGTTCAGGAAGACGGCGCCCAGACCGGCGGGCTACTCGCCGTTCACGAAAGCGCTGCGCGAAGCAGTTCCCACAGACTCCTTGATCGGAAACCATCTGTATAAAGCGAGCGGACCTGGCCAAAGTTTGGACACATGGCTTGCTGACAGAGGTCGGAAACGACCGAGCTTCGACTCGGAAGAAGGAGAAGCAGCAGCAGCAGCAGCAGCAGCAGCAGTAGCAGCAGCAGACTCTTCTCTCCAGGTGGTGGACGATCAATCCTCTGAAGACGAGGAGGACGACCGTGAACTTTTCCAAACTCCGACTTCCTATAGGAGCGTGCCGCGTAAGAAAAGGAAAGGGCGCAACCGCCTAGCGGCGAGCTCGTCGTTCACGCCCTCAACAAGCCCACCATGGGCAAACCAGTGAAGAGACTGACCAAGAAGGAAAAAGAAAAGAAGCGCGTAGTAGCTAGATATACCGACGTCAAAGCGCCCTCCAGTTTCACTAGCGTGACTAAACTCCAGAAACATCATTTTCGCCACCTGAACCCGGCCGTCATCCGAGATGCTTTAGTGTCGCTGGACGCCTACACTAAACATAAACCCATTCGGAGAAAATTCGCAAGGAACAAGACTATAACCGGCGCAATCGATCAGCAGTGGCAGATAGATCTGATGGACATGCAAGCTTTGGCGTCTCACAACGACCGCTTCCGGTACGTGGTGACGGCGATCGACGTTTTCTCTAGGTACGCGTGGGCCGTTCCCATTAAATCCAAGAGCGGCGCTGATGTCACCGAGGCCTTCCGAGAGATGACAGGCACTGGCGAGAGACGACCGCGCACTGTTCAGACAGACAAGGGGAAAGAGTTTTTGAACAAGATCTTTCAAGATCACTTGAAGAGCGAGGGCATAGAGTTCTTCACTGGCGAGAACGACGACATCAAAGCTAGTCTAGTGGAGCGCTTGAACCGCAGTCTGAAGGAGAAGCTGTGGCGTTATTTCACACACAAGCGCACGTATCGCTACGTAGACGTACTGCACCATGTAGTGTCTTCTTACAATCGCACTCACCACAAGACGTTGAAAATGGCGCCGGCTCAAGTCAGCTCGGAAAACAGCGAAACAGTTTTCTACCGACAAGATCTCCCAACTAACAAACAAATCGACGAAATATGGAAAAAGAAGAAAAAAACAAAGACGTCCGCCGTCGACGTCATCGCTCCGGGTGACAGAGTGAGGATGTTGAGAACTAAAGGCGCCTTCGACAAAGGGTACGAGGGAAACTGGCGCGAGGAAGTGGTCGACGTTGCTAAGACGTTGGGAAGCAGAGGGTTCGAGCTGAAAGACGACAAGGGCGAGGAGATAAAAGGCGTCTTCTACCCGGAAGAGGTTCAGAAGGTGTACAAGAGTCGTTACGACAACAACTACCTGATAGACGAGGTGTTGCGCCGCAAGACCGTCGACGGTAAAGAGTTAGCTTTCGTACGTTGGTTAGGTTACGACGACAAGTTCAACGAGTGGATCCCCGTCAAAAAAATAACGTAGAAAAAAAAAAAAAAAAAAAATGAACATCACTCTACCTAGCAACAGCTCTATGGAGTATTATCCTGACAACAGCTTGACGTCTTTCCGAACTCACTTCGACTCGCCGCTCCTTCTGCCCGAAGCGTACGAAGCGGCTCTGACTGAGATCATCCTCCCTACAGAATGGACTAACGTGCACGACGACGACTTGATCATCGTTGTTCCTCTGCGCACCAAAGGTTCGCTAGAGGAGGCGATCCAGGTTTTAAAAGAAACTAAATTCTCCGAAGGAAAAAAACCACAGGTAGACTGGAGGGGAATGAAAAACGCGAACGGTCTGAGCAAGCTAACGTTCAGCTCAAAATTCCCGCTGAGCTGGAAGGAAGCGAGCTATGTAACGGTGGAAGAGATATCAGACACGTCGGAAGAGCAGCAATTGAAACCGGAAACAAAAAGGTTCAAGAGAGAGGTCGACTTGAGACAGACGAATGCCGTATACAAGCAGTTCTTGTCCCCGGCGGTGAAGAAGAAGGCGATCAGCGATCAAGCAAGACAAATGATCGAAAAGATGGAGAAAGACATGGGAGTGCGCAGTTTCATGCCAAACATATTCGAGATACCTCCTATTTTCACCGGAAGCAACCACACCCTAATCGAGCGCTTGAGTGAGACGTTGCGAGATGACAGACTAGAGGGCGACAGCTTCTTGCTCAAACCGATGCGGATCTTATCGTACGACGCCAAGACGAAACGCGTCACCATCAAACCGCCGAGACACTGTGCTGTCCTGCTGAGTCAGCATCTCGCATGCGTTCTAGGCTTCGGAGAGAAGACGTGTTTCGCGTCGCCGACTACCGGCGCCTACTCGATGGATGTTTACGGGGACGTGCACTCTGTGTACATATACACCGACATGATCCAGGAGAGACGTGTGGGCGACATGCAAGTGCCGCTGTTGCGCTGCGTGGCGGTGGACAGAGGCGGAAAGCGTCGAGGTGGCGTGCAAGCTATCAGTTTTCCCCATTTGGATTATTTCCCCTTGAAATCCAAGAGGTTTACCGAGGTCGGCATCTATTTAAGAGACCGATCCGGTCATTCCATCCCATTCGGTAGAGGCGAGGTGACCGTGACACTTCATCTGAGACCTATTGAGCGCTGAAAGAGAGAAAAATGATGCGTCAACGCGTTCCGTACTTTCCACCCAGGCGCACCGTCGGCAGAGGGTACAGCGATTACTACAACGCGCAGCTGGGCAACGGCGTCAACGTGTACAGCGGGCGCTCTTTCCAGAGCGGGCACGGTTTGGGCGGCGCTCTGTTAGGTCTGATGCGCTCGGCTACCCCGCTATTGAAGTCGGTGGGAAAAACGCTGCTCCGCGCCGGTGTGGGCGTAGCTAAAGATGTGCTGGCGGGTCGGACTTTAAAGAGCAGCGTGAAAGACCGAGGCGCAGGCGCTCTGAAGAGACTGGCGAGTACGGCGTTCTCGGGAGGAAAGACGTCTGTCGCGTCTAAGAAAGGGTCGAAACGTCGCCGCCATTTTCCTCAGACGGGCGGTGGCTCTTGCAAGAGACGTAGAGGGGATGTATTCGACCGGTAAGCGCCTAGGCGTTCAGGTATAAATAAAAAGACTGGAGGCGGCCGGCGTCAGTCTGTCGGCCGCATGAAGAGAGAACACAATGGCTTACGTACACGAGAGCAGTAACGAGTGCGCGCTCTCTGAGCTCGACCTGCACACCGTAGCGCCGACTCAGACTACTATCTTAAAGTCGTCTTTCCTGGGGATAGAAACAAAAAACTCTTTAGAGGATGGAGGTAACATAAATTTCACCATCAACAAGTCACAAGAGTACACAGACCTGAACGAGAATTACCTTCATCTGGAATGTCAAGTGCTTAAGGACGGAGCGGCGATCGAGGACACCGACGCGGTAGCTCCGGTGAACAACTTGGCTCACTCGCTCTTCAAAGACGTCCAAGTCTCCATCGGCGGTTTCAAAGTGTCTGGCAACACCGAGACCTACCCTTACCGAGCTTACTTGGAAGGGTTACTCAACTACAACAAAGACGTGAAGGACGGCGTCATGAGCGCCCAGGGGTGGCATGAAGATACGCCCGGTCAGTTTGACACGTTGACTGACGCGAATGCGGGGTACAAAGCGCGCAAGAAGCTAATCTCCAACAAGCGCTTTTCGCTGATGGCGCGACTGCACTTTGACCTGGCTCATCAACCGAAGCTCATCGTTGGAGAGACAGAAATCAATCTCACTCTGAAACAAGCGGCGCCCTCTTTCTATCTGATGTGCGCCGCTGACGGAGGCTACAGCTTGAAGATCTACAAAGCAAAGCTCTACGTGCGACGCGTGCTGGTGGCGGACGCTGTAGCGGAAACGCACGAGAGAGCGGTGATAGAACACGGGCCCTTCGACTACCCGGTGAACAGAGTGGAGGTGACGACCTACGCCATCCCTCAAGGTAACAGAGATCACAGCTACACGCACTCCAACACAGGCCAGCTTCCCAAGTCGATGATGATTTGCTTCCTTGACCACGACGCCTTCAACGGTAGCTACACCAAGAACCCGTTCGAGATGAAGCATTACGACATCAGCTCGCTTCAAGTGATAGTGAACGATCAGAAAGTGCCGAACGACGCCTACGTGCCCGACTTTAAGACCAAAGCGGCCGTGAGAGAGTACTTGGCGCTACACACGGAAACGGGGATGTACGAGGGCGCGCGCTCCTGCGGTATTTCATACGATCAATTCCTGAACGGTTACACGGTGTTCCCCCTCGACTTAACCCCAGACAGATCGCACGACGGGTGTCGCGTGAACCTTATAAGAGCGGGTCAGCTGAGGGTGGAAGTCAGTTTCCGCTCGGCGCTACAAGCGACAACAACGGTGCTACTCTACTTGGTGTACGACAACGTCGTCGAGCTGACCCGAGATCGACACCCCGTCACCGACTACCACATGAACTGAAGACAAGACGGCGGTACTCGGCGTATCGTATGAACACGCTTGAAATAAGCAGAGTGTTGAAGGAAAACGTTCACACAAAACATCGTTTCTTGGGCGTTTTCTCTTGTGACACTATTCCGAAGCACCCTATCAAAGACACTTGTTTCGTGAGCAACACAGATCCGCAACATTTACCAGGTCAGCATTGGGTGGCGTTTTACGTGTCGAGCACGGGTGAAGTGTACACTGTAAATAGTTACTGTTAGTTTACAGCACAATATACTGTAAATTTACAGAACATTTTGCTGTAGTCGGAAATACAGAACTATTTGCTGTATATTTACCGACTTCTGTGCTGTAAATCATATTTACAGTAATGTTGCTGTAAATTTACAGCACATTATCTGTAGATTTCTGCCACATGGTGGCAGCACTATATCATTTTGTGTAACAATTCTTGTACACACTGTATTTTGGGGGGTAAATAAAGCCCCTTGATTGTCAAAACATAGTAAAATAAGAATGTGTGAGAGAGACTTAAGCAAGATATTGTATAAGGTATTTCAACCTGCACAAATGTGTCAAATAATGCAAATATCAGCAGAAGTATACACTAGATACCACATCTGTGGAAAAATCAAATCCTTAACTGTCTGAACTGTGTAGTGCTGGTATCACATACAGTTTAGCTGGACAAGTATTAAAACCATTACATTGTGTAATGTTTGTTATCCATAATGCAACTGAAGTAATGCAGGAAGGTTCTCTCCATGCATATCAATTGAGATCAATTGATAATAACAATAATTAATGATAAAAAAAACTCAACTTATGGCATCTACAGTACTTTCTGCTGTTTAAATTACAGCATACAATATACTGTAAATTTACAGCAAAATGTGCTGGCAGTTTAGGTTCCAGTAGATTTTGCTGTAATTGAACAGAAGAATATACTGTAAAATTACAGCACATTCTTCTGTTTAAATTACAGCAAATGAGTTGCTGTAAATTTACAGCAAAATGTGCTGGAACCAAAACTGCCAGCACATTTTGCTGTAAATCTACAGTGGTTACTTCTAACAGTGTACTACTTTGATTCCTTCGGCTTACCGCCGCTGAGTGCGGAGTTCTTGTCTTTCGTGGAACGCTCTGCTCCGTTCAAGTGGCAAAGAAACCGCATTCAACTACAAGACACTTCTGCTGACACCTGTGGACCTCATTGCGTTCATTTCCTAATTGAAGCATGTCGAACAAGAAACCCCAAGAAGTGCGTCATGCGCATGAGCAAAATCCCAAAGCTGAGCGACCGGGCCGTGAGTCAGAAGCTATCGATGATGCTGTTGTGACGGGTTGTTGCGATGGCGGCCGTTTCATGGAGGCAAAGATTCTCTGCCTTGCCGAAATGGTGTTGGATTTATCCAAAGTCGTGCAATGTCTATTGGAGAGAAGTCGTCCAGGGTGTGGTGGTGCGAGTGACGGCGGCGTGAGACTTTGCGGCCTGTTGAGTTGCTGCAAATCGAAGAAGCAAGCTAAAAAAGCATAAACTTGTGTGTTTTTTCTGATTGAAATGAAAATAAAGAATAAAATGAAAAGAAAAGAAATTATCTTGTTGTGTTTTTATTTCTATATATAAGTTACATAACTTTTTTTTGTTTGTTTGTTTACAAACAGTCACGTGTCACGTGGTGTTGTTTACAAACAAGAGAGCCACGTGGTGTTGTTTACAAACAAACCCTAAGTAGGTCACGTTACCCTAGTTACCAGAATGCCGGCTTCTGATTGGCTGAGCCTAAGTAGGTCACGTGACGTAAGTAGGTCACGTTACCATGGTTACCAGAATGCCGGCCTCTGATTGGCTGAGAGCTTCTAAGTAGGTCAGTAGGTCACCCAGAATGCTGGCTTCCGATTGGCTGAGAGCCCTAAGTAGGTCACGTTACCATGGCAACGGGTCACGTGACCAAATGGAGGCCTCTGATTGGCTGCATGTCGATTGAGTAATAAACAGTACTTAACTATAGTCCCGTTCCGATACATACTATACTACTCCCCCTTGGTGATAAGATAAATCCTAATTTCACATTACTACCTGTTACTAGAGATGATATAATCCCCATAATTAAAAAAATAAACACTAACAAATCATCGGGTCTAGAACATATTAATACACAAACTCTTAAGGATACTCTACTAGCTATCTCTGGACACTTCCTACATATAATTAATTTAGTACTAACTACATCAACTTTTCCTGACAAATGGAAGATTGCTCTAGTCAAACCCCTCCCCAAAGGTGGGGACACCACAGACGTAAATAACCTCCGTCCCATCTCCACCTTACCACTACCAGCCAAACTAACTGAAAAAATAATTCATAAACAAACCATTACTTACTTAAATAATAATAACCTTCTCTCTGAAAACCAGGATGGCTTCAGACCAGCCCGCTCCACCTTAAATAGTCTTGAAAAATTTACAAACACAGTTTATCTCAACTTAAATAAACAAACAATTACCACAGCCACCTTCCTAGATTTCAAAAAAGCCTTTGATAACAATATAGAAATCACACCATCATACAACTATCTTGGAATCACATTGGACAATCAGTTAAATCTTAAAAAACAAATAGGCATCACCAGAAGAAACTCTGAACATAAACTCTATATTTTTCGTAGAAACAGCAAAATGCTCCCAGAAAAAGCCAAATTAGATGTAGTTAAAACCATGTTATTACCCATAATGGACTATGGGGATATAATCTATAATGTAGCCCCTGCCACAACCCTGGATACCCTCCAACCTATAGTTAGTAATGCCCTAAGAGCTATCTATTGGAATAAAGGCACTAAAAACCATGAAAAATTGCACAAGCTGGTTGAGTTAAATCTCATGAAACATAGGAGGGAAATTCACCTTCTAAAGCATGCATTCAATACATCACTGATTGATATAAATGTTGATAAAAGACCTCTCCGGACAAGAGCACATGATGCTCCTCTGCTTAAAATAAAAAGGGTACATAACCCAATTTATAGGAAAAGTCTTGAACATATGGATGCCATACTATGGAACCAACAGCTAGTCTCTACTAGAAAGCATAGGACTGCGATAGGATTCAACTCTTGGTTGAAAAAGGAATATGACAAAAAAATCAAGTCCTTACCTGATGTATGACCGACCCCCCACCCCTCTCCTACTCCAACCCCTGGCAAAATGGGGGGGTGAGTAAAACTACACACACATTATATTTCCCTTATAACATTGTTTGTATTTACTGCCCTATATTATAACATCTGAGGCTCTTGCATATATGATGGGGGGGGCGCCACTGATGTGGCCCCACTCCATCCATTATATATTTCTACCTCCCAACCTTTCTTCCCTACTCTCTCTTCCCTATCCCCCTCTTTTTTCTTTTCTATCTCTTTTTTTCCATTCTCTATGTCTTCTCTTTTTACTGTCTTGTTTACATATACACTGTATATATGAGGCTGTCAGTACTCTATGTACACTTTGACAAAGAACATTCTATATTGCCTCCATGGGCACGCAAGCCCAATTTACCTTTTCCAAATTATGTTAACAAGTCTCATTAAAACTAACAAATGGTAGAGGGACTGACCATACACACCTTGGTCAGTGCCTCATCCTATTACCACCTCCCACAAGGAGAGGTGGATAGTTCTCCGATTAACGGAATATATTTTATAAGTGAATGCTGTGGAATACAGAAATACAATCTATAATGGTTATGTATCTCCTCAGGATAAAAATAAATGAAATAACAACAACAACAACCCCTTAAAATGGCTCTAGACGCCTAAATTTGATATGGCGACATGGGCATTTCTTAAATCCGACATGCGACATGAGGCCTAGTGACATGCGACATGAGGCTTAGTGACAGGGGACATGGCCATCTCTTGAAATTGACATGGGACATGAGCATTTTAGGCGACATAGACATGCGACATGGTCATTTCTTAAAATCGACATGTGACATTGGAGTAGTATTGTATGTATCGGAACGGGACTATAGTTAAGTACTGTTTATTACTCAATCGACCTGCAGCCAATCAGAGGCCTCCCTTTTGGCGGGAAATTCAAAAGCAGCCAATGAGAGGCCTCCCTTTTGGCGGGAAATTCAAATAGGTCACGTGACCGGAAGTGACCTACTTCCGGTCACGTGACCTTTGGGCGGGAAATTCAAATAGGTCACGTGACCGGAAGTGACCTACTTAAGAGGGTCACGTGACCACCATGTTGGCGGGAAATTCAAATAGGTCACGTGACGGGAAGTGACCTACTTAAGGGGGTCACGTGACTACTAGGTTGGCTTTCAAAATAAGTCACTTGAGATTTTGATGGATAAATAAATTTAAAAAAAGAAAAAAAAAGCAAGCTGAAAAAGCTTGCTAAAAAATAATTTAAAAATACGGCTCTTTTTTTCTAGGAGGGGGGGAGAGGGGCACTCTGGGGGGCACTCTTTAAGATGCATGGGGGGGGAGGGGGGGGAGGGGGGGAGGGGCAGGGTTTTTTAAGAGTGAGACTCGCTTCTCTGCCCTCTCTAAAAGAGAGGGCAGAGAGGCGAGTCTACTTACAATGAAAGGTATCATGATTGCGTTTATGATGATGTGCATCATGATGTGACTATCTTACAACCCTATGAGAAATAAGCAAGACATGGGCGTACTTACACGGGCTATTTGTAAACTAATTTCTCTTGAATCTATTAACAGCTCACATTTTTTTCTTAGATGACATCTGACAGCTGCTTGCTAGGCTAAGATATTGTTAAATAAACAACTTGGAAAGCTAATTACAGTTTTCTGGCTTGAAATAAAGTCTTTCAACAGACTTTTTTTTCTCATCTTACACAGAGGCAAATATCAGAGACACCCAATGGCGCTTAAACTGCTCTCAGCCAAGGGTCGGGCACTGCTGGACTATAATAGACGGGTCAAGGACCGTTCTACTGTGGGTCAGGCTAGGTCGGACATTCAATAACGCGACTTTAGCAAAACTTGCTTGAAAGTCTGACCATGCGAGATCCTTATGCCCCAGTCTGTCAATGCTGTCCAGACTTTCAAGCAAGGTTGTCAAACACCTACCTGTCATTGAATGTCCGACTTAGCCTGCCTGACCCTCAGTAGAACGGTCCTTGACTCATCTATTATAGTCCAGCAGCGCCCGACCCTTGTATGAGAGGGGTATTGACACCATTGGCTGACTCTGATAATTCGCCTGTGTGCACGAGGGGAGGAGAGGGTTTACAGCTTGCGCTTATAGAGCACTACTAGTGGAGGTTTGGATGAGGAGGCTATGACATATGATGTTTGTCTTAAAAAATAGCCATGGCTCATGTCGATGTCGCTTAATTATGCTCATATCTCATGTCGATTTTAAGAATTGCTCATGTCACCTGTCACTGTGTTTTTCAAGCTTCATGTCAAATGTCACTAGGCTTCATCTCGACTTTAGTGGTCCACACCGCTGCTGCTGCTGCTGCTGCTGTCGGTGCTGCTGCTTGTGCTGCTTGTGCTGCTCATGCAGCAGCTGCTGGCTGCTTGTGCTGCTGCTGCTGCTGCTGACAGATGCTACTGCTTGTGCTACTGCTCGTGCAGCAGCTGCCAGCACATGCCACCTGACTACTGCGGGAGGGTTTAGACTTAAGCAGCTTAGTGCACACACGTGTCTGTTAGAAAAGCTACCTGCACACCTGCCTTCCTTTTTCACTAGTATTTACCCCCTGCCGACTTATAAGGCACCTATACACGCCTTCTTGCTTCTAGAGCTAAGCTGACTGGCAGCTATTTTAAAAGAGAATACTCGTTACCTGTATAACGGATAAGGGGGTTATGAGATTAGCGTGTGTATACAAAAAAAAACAAAAAAAAAGCTACAGGGGGCGCGTGTCTGTCTGTGAGGTAGAGACCATGTGGTAAGCGACTCAAGTGTAAAACAACAGCACCTCCTCTTGTCGCAGTGAGCGGTGTGGACGGCGGCTGGCTAGTTGAATTTAAGCGTCAGCTTGAAAGATAAGGCCAAATAAAAAAAAAGGTTTGTTTCAGGTCACCCGACCAACCCTAGCAAAACAGGGTCGACCCTACGTTTTTTTTTAAGCAAGTTTGAAGAAAATTTCATATTTTTATACTTTTTGGGTCATTTTTAGAATTTCCACGGAGGATGGCTAGTACTTTCATGTTAAAAAAATAAAATAAAATAAAATAAAAATCCGACCTACCGACTCCAGTCTTTCTGCCCATGTTACCTGAAACATACCTTTTTATTTTTTTTTGGCTTAATCCGTTCACGGGCTGGCGCGTCACACCTGTCGTTAATCACCCCCTGTAGTCTTTGTATACACAGGTGACTCGGCTTTATCTCTTCACCAGCTATAATCCCATATACATGTAGCGCACGTTACACTCGTTAATTCTCTTTTCATGCTGATGGATTAGGGGTGGAAGGGTTCAGGTGAAAAGCGATTTGATTCTCTCTGGAAGAGGGTTGGAGCTCTAGGTGAAAACAAGCTTAGAACATCCAGATTAGCTGCTCTCTCGGCTATATAAAGAGCTTCATTTTTTCTAATCTCTGCCCACTTCGTCTTGTTGTACACTATCAGTCACGAGGCAGACGCTGGAAGTAGCAGATGTTTGCAGTATGGTTTACACAGAGGTTACCTGCTAATAGGATTTTGTCAGAATAGGGTGAGTTGCTATTAAAATGAACATTTAAATGGGTTGTTAATATGGTATCTGATGTTAATGAGCTAACACCTAACATTGAGGATTATGACCTCCCAGAGGGGCGTCTCGCCAAATTCTCCAGTCTTGACTATAGTCTTAACTGTCTAAAGACTGTGGAGCACGTTAATGGGTGGTCTCCTTACTAATTTCACTTGACCAGGCCGGCAGGGTCAACTAGGCTAGGTAATTACAACCACAAGGGCGGCTACTCAACATGCAAGTAGACCTACTACTACGAGATTGTCTTTTGACCACTCTGCCGCCGCCTGCTGGTCTGGCGATTACATGCTCTAGTATAGTTCTCCGCTCTTTTCGTCAGATGACGCCACAATAGGGTTTTTGTACATTTCCACGATACTCGCGAACATTTTAAACGCATAATGACCTATAATAAGCAACAAAGCACACTTCTAATATATTGAATATAAGAAACATGTCAACGTTGTGTATTTCTGATAGAATGAGGCAGATTCTTTGAAATATCAACTAAACTATAGTGAGATTGAAAATACTACACCATATCTAAAGCGATATAAAAGCTATATAAAGTCAGAACCTCTGACGGATCGGTAGGATCACTCAACCATTCGTCCTCGAAAGCAACACAGGGTTCCCGTCCAACAGGACTTTGAGCCTTGACGCTTTTGAGGAGGTTTGATCTCATGCTGCTTAACATGTGGTGTAATTAATCAACACCGCGGCCCCTCTTTAGGGGCCACACAATAAACAAAGAATAAAAAAGGGTAGGACTTAGGTTTAAAGTGAATCTCCCAGGATTTTGGCGAGGTCGACAAAGGAGGAGATAACAGATTAAACTGCAGGAGACTATACGCAAACCTTGATACTCTCAGAGGGGGAGCTCCATATTGCGGACCTGTGGTCAAGGTAATTACAACCACAAGGGTGGCTACTCAACATGCAAGTAGACCTACTACTACGACATTGTCTTTTGACCACTCTGCTGCCGCCTGCTGGTCTGGCCATTACATGCTCTAGTGTAGTTCTCCGCTCTTTTCGTCAGATGACGCCACAATAGGGTTTTTGTACATTTCCACGATACTCGCGAACATTTTAAACGCATAATGACCTATAATAAGCAACAAAGCACACTTCTAATATATTGAATATAAGAAACATGTCAACGCTGTGTATTTCTGATAGAATGAGGCAGATTCTTTGAAATATCAACTAAACTATAGTGAGATTGAAAATACTACACCATATCTAAAGCGATATAAAAGCTATATAAAGTCAGAACTTCTCACGGAACGGCATCTGCAACAGATCACTCAACCATTCGTCTTCAAATGCCACACAGGGTTCCCGTCCAACAGGACTCTGAGCCTTGTCGCTTTTGAGGAAGGTTTGATCTCATGTTGCTTAACATGTGATGTAATTAATCAACACCGCGGCCCCTCTTTAGGGGCCACACAATAAACAAAGAATAAAAAGGGTAGACCTTAGGTTTAAAGTGAATCTCCCAGGATTTTGGCGAAGTCGACAAAGGGGTAGATAACAGATTAACCTGCAAGAGACTATACGCAAACCTTGATACTCTCAGAGGGGGAGTCCCATATTGCGGACTTGTGGTCAGATCTATCCCTTCTAGGGGGCAAGTTGCATGTCGTAAATGTCTACTACAGACATTGGGATATATTGTTAATCTTACTCTAGGGTCTCCATAATTAGACCCTGAATCCGTTGTTAAACGGGTGTGAGGGGGTGGTAACTAATACTTATGAGATGTTAGCTTAGTTCATAGTCTCCTTACCAATTTTCACTTGACCAGGCTGGCAGAGCCAACTAGTCTAGGTAATTATAACCACAAGGGCGGCTACTCAAGATCTAAGTAGACCTACTACTACGAGATTGTCTTTTTGGTCCTTCTGCTGCTTAGTTATTACATCCTCCAGTCTAGCTCGCCACACCCTTTGAGCAGCACCACCATTGCCTCGGTAAAAGTGTAGGGTGTGTGCTTTCCACCTTCAGGTATCCATAGATTCGATCACTATCACCCCCCTTGAAATGACTTCAGCTGTTAATTAGGGCGTAAAGCCACCAACCAAGTCCCTGTCAAAAGATGTGAATAACGAAACGCGCTAGTATAGTTCTCCGCTCTTTCGTCAGATGGTGCCACAATAGGGGTTTTGTACATTCCTACGATGCTCGCGAACATTTCAACGCATAATGAGCTACATAGGCAACAAAGCGCGCTTCTAATATATTAAAATATAAAAAACAATTCAATATTGTGTATTTCTGATAGAAATGAGGCGGTTTCCTTAAATACCGACTAAACTATAGCGAGATGAAAAATACCACACCATATCTAAGGCTTTATAAAAAACTATAGAAAGTCAGAACCTCACACGGATCAGCATTCTGTTTGCAACGGATCACCCCTGACCCACTGGTCCTCGCATGCCACACACGGCTCTGCCGTGTTTGAGCTTTGAGGTATCACCCATCAAGTGATCCATGCCGCCCAACATGAAGCGTAATTAATAGCTGCTGTTGCATAGCACAGTGGCAGCATCTAACTAACTCTAAAGAGTTAGTCGGCCCCTCTTTAGGGGCCACACAATAAACAAAGAATACCCTGAATCTGGGACCTGCGGGCGAGGGCCCCAACTGTGAAGTCATTATTGGCCACATTGGTAATATCAATTAAAACTTTAGACAACACCCACCTTAAGTATCATTAACGGACAATATCAATGAACTCAGCATCCGCCTGGTTACCACATTTAGCACCAATTTTACAACTCACAGGGGCCACACTAGCCTCACCGCGCTTTTTTATTGCTCTGCTGATTTCTCCAATCCAAAACATGAGGTATCTAGTCTAGCTGTGAGCTCATTGGGCCAAACAAAAAAATAATCCGTGTTCAGGTAACATGGTCCAAAAAAAAATAGGGTAGGTCTACGTCGCCTAAGGCGACGAAAGCGCGTCAAAGCGTTTACAGGGTTCGAGCCCGTGAGCTGCTCCTTGGGGCTGCAAAAAACGCTTAGACACTGAAATCCCATAGGGAAAAAATTTTGGGTTTTTGGACTTTAGGCCTTAATTTGAGGGTGATCCCGGGCTGATAGAAAAATAATTCTTGGACGAGCGGATAGCTCTGGATCTCTTTTATCTAAAACAGCGAAAAATTGATTATGGTTTCGCCGCAATTCATCCGACGGGGGGTAATCAGCCCCCCCCTCTGCCAATCAAGGCAGTGAATCTTGGCGACCGTGCGATCACTCACGGCCACCGCGACGAACCGACAGAAGAGATCGGCATCTTAGTATGATTCGTGTGACCTACTTAGAGGCTCACACGGTGGAGGTGTGTCCGGCGTTCGGCGCGCTGATTGGCTACTGGTGGGAGGCGCTGTGCCGCGTCAAGAACTTCACCTATTTGGGGCGGCTGTTAAAGGCGCACTGAGTTGAGGTGCACCTTTAAGCAAGAGCGCGATCCGGCCTAGTCTTGCGGACCTCTGTTTAGAGAGTGTAGCAAGCGGCTATGTCGCGCTCTCCAACCACAGGCTTAACAGTGGTCCGCAAGACTAGAGTGCAAGACGCGTGCACACACAGACCGAACAGACACACACAGACCCACACACCCACACACTCCTATCAGTGAGACGTCTAGCAGATTCGGGAGAGGCGACCAGGGAGGTACTCTCGGCTAGCGGCCACTAATTGCCTGTTTAGATAAGGCACAGAAACAAGGGTGATGACAGACTACGTGTTCAAGCAGCCAACATGCCCTGACACTTGATAATGGGTGTGGACCGCTAAATTCGATATGGTGACATGACCATTTCTTATAATCGACAAACGACATGAGGTCTAATGACAAGTGACATGAGGCCCAAAAAATCATAGTGACAGGTGACATGAACATTTCTTAAAATCGACATGGGATATGAACATTATTAAGTGACATTGTCATGTGACATGGTCATTTTCTAAGATCGACATTCGACATGGGGACCCCCTATCCAGAGCCCCTTGATAGATGACAGCTGTTGTGTGTAAGAAAAGTGTATGCCTCACAATCAAAAGATGATAAAAGGCTTTATCCCACTCGATGTGGGTTTTGAATCAAATATCAAGGGATCAAATATCAGATCGATATTTGACGTCGTCAAGTGATATCTGACGTTGTCAATCACTTTTACTATGTAGTCAAGGTCGTAAAAACAGAGCCCCCTGATTGGTCAACAGCATGAATGAAAGTTGCATCTCAAACTTTTAATACTCGGTATGGGGCCCCGTGGGGCTGGGACCAATATTTGCAATTTTCGGAAATACTGTCGAGAATTTCTAGATGGAAACACCTTGTCTGGGGTAATTTGACCTCTACTCTTCGATATTCAAGTAATACTCAAGCTATTCTGACTCTAAACATGAGTAAAACGGTCATTTACCAGCGTTATCGGCAGCGCCGACATCAACAACTGCTGATCTCCCTTGGTTACATGACCCAGCTCCGTTTCTAAGGCCTCATGGATCGGGGCCCTGAAGGGGGATCTGCAGAGGCCCTATATCGGGCCCTAGATATGTACATTATATTAATATCTCATAACTTAATTTACTCTAAAATCTTTTGATAGTTCATAACCTTGACCCTTATCTCCTTTTCTCGCGGGATAAAGATAGAATTTGGTTGTTAGCGTGGCCTCTCGTGGATATCTGCTCTTCTCCACGGCACCTCTCGAGCCCCCTGCGGGGCCTCTAGGGGCTGCTAGACGTCTCTCTGCTATGTAGTGTGGGATGTAAAAGAACCCTTGTCTCGGTAAAAGGGCCAATAGATTCGATCACCATCACCGCTCTTGAAATGACCATAGCTGTTAACTAAGGCGTAAAGCAACCCACACACCCACACACCCACACACCCACACATTTTTCTGTATGAGCCTTCAGACCTCAAGCTGCTCAGTGTACGGGACTAGGTTTTGTCATAGGCCCTACGGACGCTACTCAAGGTAAAAATAAGAGAGCTGTCTCACCATGACATTGGGCTGGCTGTAGTTTTTTATGTTTCGGTACCTACAACCAAAACAGCCAGTACCCGCCCCAGGGCTTCATGTCGCACGCGGGAAAAGTATAACGGTGGCGCCAACTGTCGGAATAGCGGGTACACTACGTCAGTAGTTCTTTTGTTCTCCGCTGAGTGACTGGGCGAAATGTAGTCGGTAGCTCTATTTTCTGTGCACTGTTCTGTTCATTTTCTACACTTAACACTTAAATAGACCGCGTGTTTGTACAAGCTAACCGTTTTTATCAGTGCAAAAATTAAATAAGCATCGGATAGAACACTAAAAAAATGAGAAAGTAATCCAGCGCTTAGTATAAGGCACCAGTTTTATCATGAGACACCGAAAGTCTGTTTTTTTTTAAGGTGGATAAGACAGTCGACTGAGAGCTCCAAACTAACCAAAAACGTACCAGAGGGAGAACGTACCCGACAGGGCAGGGGCCTTCTACACCCCGGCTCTGATTGATGAGCAAGCGACAAGTGCTACAGAGGGCCTATTCCTCTTTTGAGGTGGGCCCGAAATTGAACAAAAGAATAAACTCAAGAAAAAGCCTTAGGCTTAAAAGAGTTGTAGATACTGATTTTAACGAAGAAGTCACATTCATTAGTTTACAAATAGCCCGTGTAAGTACGCCCATGTCTTGCTTATTTCTCATAGGGTTGTAAGATAGTCACATCATGATGCACATCATCATAAACGCAATCATGATACCTTTCATTGTAAGTAGACTCGCCTCTCTGCCCTCTCTTTTAGAGAGGGCAGAGAAGCGAGTCTCACTCTTAAAAAACCCTGCCCCTCCCCCCCTCCCCCCCTCCCCCCCCATGCATCTTAAAGAGTGCCCCCCAGAGTGCCCCTCTCCCCCCCTCCTAGAAAAAAAGAGCCGTATTTTTAAATTATTTTTTAGCAAGCTTTTTCAGCTTGCTTTTTTTTTCTTTTTTTAAATTTATTTATCCATCAAAATCTCAAGTGACTTATTTTGAAAGCCAACCTAGTAGTCACGTGACCCCCTTAAGTAGGTCACTTCCCGTCACGTGACCTATTTGAATTTCCCGCCAACATGGTGGTCACGTGACCCTCTTAAGTAGGTCACTTCCGGTCACGTGACCTATTTGAATTTCCCGCCCAAAGGTCACGTGACCGGAAGTAGGTCACTTCCGGTCACGTGACCTATTTGAATTTCCCGCCAAAAGGGAGGCCTCTCATTGGCTGCTTTTGAATTTCCCGCCAAAAGGGAGGCCTCTGATTGGCTGCAGGTCGATTGAGTAATAAACAGTACTTAACTATAGTCCCGTTCCGATACATACTATACTACTCATTGGGACCCCCCTATCAAGGGCCCCCTTAAAACAAAATGGCGGCACCCATACTGACTTCCTGTTAAGTGAAAACAATATAAGGCCTCAGCCTGGTGGTTCGCAGGCTCACCACCAGGGCCCCTCCGGGGCCTTTCGGCCTTAAAAAAACTTGGTAAGGCGACAGTCCTATGACATCATACCTCAGTAACCGTACTTACATAATGCTTTAAGGTGCTGCCCTCTGCTGGGTTCAGCTGGAGGCCCAATGATAAAAGTCTTGTCAGCCAAGTTAGCTCTGTGTCAAATTACATCTCCCCTGTGGTTCTGTGCTTCAGTTCAATGATTGACAACCTATTAAGTTGACCCCTTTGTCCACAGAGTGTGTTATGCAAGAAAATTGAGGTCAGCTTGGGGTCAGGGAGTTACTCGATTATTCAGATATATACTGGAGGGTTATGTTGACGAACATCCCATTATCCGCTACCAAAAGATTCTGTGTATAGGACAAAAGAAGATTGTTTTTTGTTCTCTTTTAATATCTGCTGACTATGCTGACTAGTTAGTTTTCTATTGTTGCTTTAAAACTCACAATTACAACCAGAAACATATCACACCTTTCTGATAGCAGTGAGTAATGTGCAGGCAAGGCAACTTTGTTTGCTTATGAAGAAAAATAAAGTTTATTTATTGTTTTT
>OX381706.1:1178005-1210005 GCA_947462335.1 Harmothoe impar | reverse complement strand
CAAACGAAGCCAATGAAAAAAAGTATCATGACGACGAATTCGTAACGAAAACATCGCGCAACGTCCGGGAATCGAACCCGGGCCGCGGCGGTTGAAGGCGAGAGCCCTAACCACTCAGCCATTTCGGCCAGACTAGCTTTGGAAGGCTCTGTTGGGGATTTTGAACCGCTGACCTCAGGTATCCTTGCGCCAGACCGGAAGTGAAGTTTTTGCGAAATACGGAGGTTTGAGGAAATACGGGGGCTAGTTATTCAGCTTTTGTGAAATGCTAGGATCAGTGCTTAAGCCTACCTGACTTGATATTCCGTCAAACCATTTAAAAATAAAGAAATGGTAGGACCATCAGTAAACTGTTATTAGAGTCCTACCATAATAATTATGGTTTTATCAGAAGGTTTAAGACATAACAATTCTTGTCCACAAGAGGCACCAAGAAAAATAGTACATGAGTGTATTTAACATCTAGATTCAAGATACCCCATCCCTTTAAAATAAGAAATACTAAGTAAAACCAACTGGTTCAATACCGGTTTAATTGACAGGTTTTTCGGGAATTGTGTCTAGAAGAGATTTTCTAACCAGGGTTCTAAATTCATTAATGTTGTCAGCTGCTCGTTCGTGAGGTGAAAGGGAGTTCCAGCTCTGTGCACATGTTACCTCTGGGCTTTTTTCATATGCTGTACAGTGTATCGTCATATATTTTAACACAGGTGATATATTTTGCCTAGTAGGGCGAACAGGTCTCGTGATAAAGGACTCTTGGCTCTGTCTCACCATTCCAATGCATCCCAGTAAACACCCTACGTAATTCCAACGTAGCTCTGAGGTTTCTCTAGGTAGTTTTCCAACCAAAGGTTTGAGATTTGGAAGGTTTGTAGACGTCAAAACATGAAGGTTTATTTACGTTCAACAGACGTAGAAGTCTTATTTACGTTTATCTACCTCATTCGGATGTAAATTTACGTAACAAATCTACGTAAATCAGCGTTAAACTACGTAATTTTTCAACTTCAATTGGGTATATAACTTCTCATTTTCACACTAGGTGGCAGCACTTTCAACTGTGGAGAGAATATGACAGCTCTTTAACGAATCTACCATATTCAAGCAGTAATTTCTCATTAATTATGAATTAAATGTTATGCAAATGAACCATATAGGATTTGATAATTATATATTATGGACAGCAGGTTAAAGAATTAAGCATCGATATGCACATTAAAGCACTTTACTTGGCAGACACCACATTGGTGGTAATGGAAGAAATACAAAGCCTCTCTGCAACCAAAACTATGCAATAGATCTATACTTTCAGGCTGTTCAGTTAAACTATAAAGATGTACTATATATATGTATAGAAAGAAATGTGGTTAAGAATGATAGTAGTTTGTATAAATATTGTCTGTTAATGTAAATGTGTCTGTGATATCTTTGTCTGAATCCCACTATGTAATATTATATTAATGTGTTTACAAAGTTGGACGTAGATTTACGTCTGAGCTATGTAAGTCAGACCTGCAGGTTTGAGATTGGTAAATAAACCTTAACGTTCTAACGTTGATAAACCTTCCAAAATTACGTAGTTCAGACCAAAAAGCAATGTTAATATACGTCTGACCAACGTAATTGTGTTTACTGGGATATGGGCCTGGGGGGTGCCAAAAAATATCTTTATATATATCCAAATAACGTTTAGGGGGTACTCTACAGGTGTTACTAGGTCCATCTAGCCCGTTGGATTCATTTAAATATTCCTACTGTATCCATAGCAACAACCCCAAGTGTAAGTCGTCGGCCCATGACCGGTTCCTAACTGGATCTAATGCATTTCAGTACAGTACCTACCCCATCTAATATATTAATAATGTTGTACTATATTTTCAACAGCATCCCTATGTAGTGTAAGCGTAATGTAGTAATTAACTTTAAATCTAACCATTTCTACCCCTCCCTTATAGGAAAAAAATGGATTTTTTGTATATTTTGATAAGATTTTTACCCTATTTTTCAAAGTTTTTTCCTGGGTACTATGTATGGTGAAGACTATTTTTATATACTTATACAGGTATGGCTAACCCTTCTACAAGATAGCCTTCCATTTTTCATCAAATATTTAAACTGTATGTAAAATATTACCAAAATGCAGGACTGACATATTGCCAAAATGCCGACCTGTTCCTAACCGGTTAGGAACAAGCTTTAAAAGTGCTTTAAAACGACATTATGTGGAAATGCTTAGCACTGGCATCTGCACAAGGATGTATAATACACTCTCTTACTATCCTTCTAATCATGCTACCTATATCTATAATTTTTTTGGTCATTCTAGTGAGGCATGTGCTACCGTTGACCTGTTCCTAACTGGTTAGGAACAGGTCGTAAGCGGTTCGGAACAAGCTTTAAAAGTGCTTCAAAATGACACTACTTGGAAATGCTTAGTACTGGCATCTGCACAAGGATGTCTAATACGCTCTCTCACTATCCTTCTAATTATTCTATCTATATTTATACTTTTTTTTATCCTTTAAGTGAGGTGTGTGCTACTGTTGACCTGTTCCTAACCGGTTAGGTTGACCTGTTCCTGACCTGTTAGGAACAAGCTTTGGAAGTGCTTTAAAATGACATTACTTGGAAATGCTTAGCACTGGCATCTGCACAAGGATGTCTAATATCTTTCTTACTATCCTTCTAATCATTCCACCTATATTGTACTTTTTTTTATCCTTTTAGTGAGGTGTGTGCTACCGTTGACCTGTTCCTAACCGGTTAGGTTGACCTGTTCCTAACCAGTTAGGAACAAGCTTAAGAAGTGCTTTAAAATGACATTACTTGGAAATGCTTAGCACTGGCATCTGCACAAAGATGTCTTATACACTCTCTTACTATCCTTCTAATCATGCTACCTATATTTATAATTTTTTTGATCCTTTTAGTGAGGTGTGTGCTACCATTGACCTATTCCTAACCGGTTAGGAACAAGCTTTAGAAGTGCTTTAAAATGACATATCTTGGAAATGCTTAGCACTGGCATCTGCAAAAGGATGTCTAATACGCTCTCTTACTATCCTTCTAATCATTCTACCTATAGTTATAATTTTTTTGGGCCATTCTAGTGAGGTGTGTGCTACCGTTGACCTGTTCCTAACTGGTTAGGAACAGGTCGTAAGCGGTTCGGAACAAACTTTAAAAGTGCTTCAAAATGACACTACTCGGAAATGCCTAGCACTGGCATCTGCACAAGGATGTCTAATACACTCTCTTACTATCCTTCTAATCATGCTACCTATATCTATACTTTTTTTTATCCTTTAAGTGAGGTGTGTGCTACTGTTGACCTGTTCCTAACCGGCTAGGTTGACCTGTTCCTAACCGGTTAGGAACAAGCTTTAGAAGTGCTTAAAAATGAGATTACTTGGAAATGCTTAGCACTGGCATTTGCACAAGGATGTCTAATATCTTTCTTACTATCCTTCCAATCATTCCACCTACATTGTACTTTTTTTTATCCTTTTAGTGAGGTGTGTGCAACTGTTGACCTGTTCCTAACCGATTAGGAACAGGTCCAAAACATGAGGAGAGTTAGGATTACGGGTTGATTGTAGGTGCTGCTTTTTTTTTTCAGGAGGAATAGGGAGGGGAGGGGACTATCTGATCTAGTGTAGTGTTGTTTTAAATATGCTTGGGGGCAGAGATATGAACGTAATCAAGTTACTCGGTTAGGAACAGGTCATTTCAGTTTCAGAAAGTAAAGATGGCGGGGAGAGGAATCATGATATATCACAGAAGAGAAATGGGTTGGGTATTGTAGAAATACAATGTAGGGATACGGGAAACTACATAATGCCATGTTTGATACAGAAGAAAGGTGACAGGGTAGCCAGAAGTGTGGGGATCAGGATACCGTTAGGAACAGGTCATATATCGAGAAATTTATATCTGCTGGGCACAGTCAGATATTGGGAGGAGGATTGAGAAAATGATACTTATTGGAGGAAATGGCATTGTTTACATGGGAAAAAAAGAAAAACAAGAATTGTGCCAAAAGCATGTGTTTTATTGAGCTATGAATGCCGAAAACTGCAAAAAATTGCATTTTTTCCATATTTTCGTCGCCCTAGACCCCGATACGTTACAATAAAATGTAGAAAAGTATACATTTCTAGATGGGCCAAACCTTTGGGGTCATGATAGAATTTTTTTTTAGGGGGGGGAAATGGATTGGGTAACTACTGGATCAGTACAAAGCTGATGGGACCCAAAATATCATATGCATTAGACTCATGAGACTGAGCCTCTTGTCTAGACCTTTTAAAGGCGTAGATTTTTACATGTGCTTTCCTTCTTTCTACAAGCATAGGAAGACGTGCTAGGGCATGAACATAATCTGTCGGAGTTAAAATATGTTTATCTTAACAAGTCTTTAAAGCTTGGGTCTGCTGACTTTGCAGTTTTTCTAGAGAATCACTGGTTGCATTGGTGTATAAGATGTCCGCATAATCTATGACTGATAAGGCATGGCTTATGTACACTTTCAGTAGGGCCTCACAGGTCATCTTGAGGTATGGGCCTTTTGTTTATAATGACCACCCTTTGACGAAGGTATGACTCGACTCCTTTAGCCTTTGCTAGGAAGTTCATTGATCTCAAGTCTAGAAACTCACGTCTCTCCACCTCATCCAGTTCGTCCCCTACAGACACATTTTTCCAGGCGTCTCCCTCAACAGTCTTTAGATGCTTCAGTCCCTTCATGAGGGCTGGCTTCACCATTACATCAGTAAAAGTTACCTTTACCGGCTGTGGTTTGCGAGGTCGTGTGTTTACGTCGCCATCTTGGTTGTTGACATTCGGGTTGGGCCGCGGCTTGAGGGGCGGAGGTCCTTCTCTGCCCATCGACACAACTTTTTCTAGGCCAAAGTTGACACAAGTATCCTTTAGGAGGTTCGTCATCACTATACTTAGGTCTTCGTCCTCTTGCTCAGTTAATCCTCAATCATAATCACCTTCTTTTTTCCCGACGATTCCATACGCTTAAACTTCAGACTGTGGGAAGTCAACACTCATGTCTGGGCTTGACAGGTGACTCCTATCTCTTTAAGGGTAGTGTCAGCGGTGTCCATGGCTGTTGACAGACTGGCTAGTTCTGCCGTGTGTCCTTTTATTGAGTTTATAACGTATTTTATTCACGGAGTGATGTTTCAAAATATGATACAGTTCAATGGACGTTTAGTCCGCCAGGTTTATGCAATGATAATGATGTACGATTGAATATCCTTATGAGTGATATACATGAGAACTGCCATTGCATTGAGATGTAGTCGGAACACAGTAGTTGTGCTAGTCATTTATAGATGACTGTTACATATATTATGTGAGACAGCAGACAATGCATACATGTTACACAGTAGGGATCACAGGATATATGGTAATACATACAATAGAATAGGTTCATAGTACATTCATACAGTGTTATGGATCATTTGACAGACAGACAATACATAAAGTTATATGGCGGTCGATTAAGTTTACAAATCAGAAAGGCTTTGACTATGGCCGGTTTGACTTTAGATTTAAATACATCCCGGTCTGTGGCCAGACGACAGGAGCTATTGAGTGAACTCCATAGAGTTATACCTCTATACAAAGGGCTTTTTCTATAGCCAAAAGTTCTTGCGGGGGGGTATTCTAGCAGACCAGTATTAGTAGATCTGGTCTCCCGACCGCAGGCTAAAGGTTGCTGAAAATGTAGTCCCAGGTCTGCAGGGCAATGGGTTCCATCATACATGTATTTATGAATGAGTAGAACTAATTGCATATCATAGCGGATCCCCAAGTGATCAACACTTGATTCTCTATGCAGGTCATCAATATGATAGCGCCTCTGTACATTAAGGCTAATGCGGAGACATCTGTTTTGCACCAATTGTAACCTTTTGTGCTGAGTATACACCATTAAATAAATATCCACAATATTCTAGGACTGGCATTATTGTTTGTTTGTATACTAGTATAGCTATGTGTCTGGACATTTTACGTCTCAGGTAACCTAACATGTAACATCTATTAGAGGCATTGCTCACATTTTTACTTTTGAGCGTTATTTTGTCGTCCAGTATAATACCCAGGTATTCATAGCTTGTACAATTTTCTAATAAAGAACTACCCATACGAATCTTCGGCAAGGTTGGGCTATTTGAAGGTGGGTTAAACAATTCAATTTTGGTCTTGGCAGTGTTAATACATAAGCCACTTGCACAGAACCAATTGTATACACGGTTGGCATCTTGTTGGAGCATGGTATGGGATACAGATAGGTTTTCAGACGTTGTATAAAAAACTACATCATCTGCATACATGATAATATTACAATTTTCAAGCACATCAGGTAAGTTGTTTACGAAGCATATGAATAATAGGGGGCCTAAAATGGACCCTTGGGGGACACCGTAGGACACAGGCAGGGTGCTAGAGAGGGTGCCGTTACAAACTACCCTTTGGCTCCTGTTCCCTAGATAAGCGTATAGCCAGTCAGTATATATGGGAGGTAAATTAAGAGATTTTATCCTGGCTATCACCTCCAGGTGGTGTATGCTATCAAAAGCCTTCCGCACGTCCAGGAAGCAGGCCAGTAGATGTTCACCCCTGTCTCTTGCCTTGTAGACATCATTGATGAATCTGAAGACCGCATCATTTGTGCCCCTGGACGCACGGAAGCCGTATTAATATTTACTTAGAATATTCTTATTTTCTAGAAATGAATAAATACGTTCGTATATAATGCGTTCCATAATTTTACTGGGGGCAGGCAACAGAGATATTGGCCTCCAGTTGCCTATGTCGGCCAGGTTACCAGCTTTTGGTACGGGCACCACTTTAGCGCACGCCCATTCTTTGGGGAAGCTGATAGTGTGAAGGCCAGTATTAATGAGATGTGTTAGTTGGGGGGCTAGTATTAGTGATATCCTTTAGGATTGAAGCACTTATATTGTCAAGGCCACTAGATTTATGCACATCAATGGCCTTGACAAGCTCAAGTACCCTCGAGTAGGTGACTTGCGACAAGCTAGTTAAATCATATGCATCATTGGTTAGAGAATTTGTATGGGACACCTTTGGAAGATTGCCCAGTGACTCAAATAACTTGGAGCCAATACAAGTGAAGAACTCGTTTATGTATGGAGGTACCCTATCACCTCGTAATTCTTCACCGGTTTCAGAATGGGTAAGGACAATTTCCGGCTTATTTTTCCCCACTTTCCCTAGTAGTAGGGCAAGCTCTCGCCAGAATTTAGAAGGATTGTTCGCCAGATTTTTGAGTTTGGTCCGAAAATACTCGTCCTCAGAGGTACGGGTCTTGGCATTAATGTCACGCCTTTTATAACTCCGTCCATGATGGCAATGGCGTTGTTTGTCTTAGTAGTGAACGCGTCATACTTTTCAAGGGATTTCTCCATTTTTATGACTGCTTCAGAGGTGGTAGTGGCAATATCTTCTACTGTCACAAGTCGCATTTGCAGGTCGTTGACGGCCATGATGACATCGTCCAATTCAGCCCCAGGTTGGAGCGTGACCGCCTTCGTTTTCCGTTTTTTATCTCTTTGAGACATTTTTCGAGGTTTTTGATAAGCTATGCAGGTGTCCAAGCCCTTTAACTACAACTTTGTCGCGAAAATATTAACTCGGGTTCAAGAAGTCTTTGTTAATTGTCCATAATCTCCGGGTGCTCCTTCACCACACGTCTAACCTCTCAGTGCCATCTTGTCATCAGTGACGTTGGACTTGATCAAAGAGAGTGGAGAATCTAATCAGGTTCTGAAGTACCTCCTCAAGCCTATATCTGATAGGGTTGCATTGGACAAGAGGGTGGCTCGACTGTTGTCTCATGTAACAGGGTAAGTTTAAGTCGTTCTAAAAAGTTTCTTTACTGTAAAAAATGTTATAGGACAGGATGACAAATGTGCTCATTATAAACAAGTGCTCGTTGTAGACATGCTTTTTATAGCCAAGTTTTCTCCAGGTGGCACCACAGATGACATCCTGCAGCAAAGGGAGTGATCAGAAGGCCTCTCTGCTGGATGCAAATATCAAGCAGAGGCATAACTCCTGATAGATTATTGGTTGTAGTAGATCTACAAACCCGGCTGCATTAATAAGCTCGCATTGTTGGTTGATAAATGAAGAAGACCATATCCATACAGACTGACAAGTGACCTTGACAGATGATGCCTCACTACAGAACAAGGCGGCACTACTGGTGCCCCTCCTCCCGATGGAGGAACCCTCAACTTTTTTTTCTCTTTTTTAAAAAAAAGATTTTGACGTGTTTATTTCAACGCATGATTTCAGTTAACAATTAGAATCCATCCACAAGTGTTCATTTCACAACATATGACGTATGATTGTATAAAATAACCATTACATACTTATTTCTAAGGAAAATATTAAATCATGAACAATATGAGGATCATGAATGGATCACGTATGTAAATATTGTGTTGAAAAAACAGTCCTGGAAGGCCTTCAGCCAATGCCTGGTATATAAGACCTACCGATACAAGTCACATTAGTTGATAAATAATATGTTTACATTTTTCTTTTGCATTGGCAAGATAGAGGACTTCATTATTATATTACAGTGTACTAAGGGTGATTAGAGTAATAAAATATTCCCTAAAGATTAAATAAGACACAATATAGTAGTTTCATTACTGTATAGAAAATGGTTTAAATGCTGATTTTACCGGTATTGAATTAATTTTCTTCTAAATGTATTTTACTTAATGGAGCTTTTTTGGCAAGGTATTTGAACTCAAGAAAATGTTCAATGTTTCTGTTATATGGGGAGTCGCTAGCCATTCCCATGCTCATTGTGCCTCTAGACTGTGTTGGTATGTGTTACAATGGACAGTATGATACTGTAGTACCGGTCCATCAGCCAGACAAGTAGCTCTAACAGTTATCCTTCTTAGGGTCTTGTGCTCTTTGATATGCTACAAGACTAACACTGGTACTAAGCTCCTCTCCAGGTGGCACCCAAGCCGACATTCTGCAGCACAGGGAGTGATTTTATATGCTACAAGACTAACACTGGTACTAAGCTCCTCTCCAGGTGGCACCCAAGCCGACATTCTGCAGCAGAGGGAGTGATCTCTTTGGGGGGTTCAAATCTTATATACGATGTGTTGAACTCTTGTGCCAGCAGTGACATAGCCAGGACAACAGTGATCAATGCAGCTCATCACAAATGCCGATTGAATAAGTGAAGATTGCTGTCATAAATTAATAATTTAGCTTGATGTATGACAATCATGATTCAACATGAGTTACTCTGAGTAAACTGCAATGACAGTCAGTGTCTCTGGATGTATTCCAGCTAGCAAAACTCGTAATCACAACATTTTTACATCATTTTCTGATTGGTAATGACATCATTTTATGATTTCATTTTTCGTTCCCAAGATGTCGCATATGCAAGGAGTTAATACGTGTCCTTCTGCATGGCTTTTTCATGTAAGAATATTATTTGACATAAACATATTTAGATAAAAAAGAATACATTTGAATTTAACAATAATGATATATAATGACATATATATATATGACCAGCTGTAAAACATTTAACTTTAGACACATCAGAAATATGTGATATGGAGATATCTACAGGGCATGTTGCAGGGAAGACCTTTATACCAGTCTTGAGTATCCCCCCTCCCCCCGCCAGTAGTGATTATGAAGCAGATAGCATAATTAGGATACCTCTGAGAGATTTTTTAGACATCATAAAATTATGTCCATTTTATGTCAATGTATGACATGTCTATTGGCACTCTGCATTGGAAACAAGTAACACCTGCTCTGTCAAAAAAATGTTGCAGGCATTTTCCATTCCATACAGACACATCATCCTAGCCAAGAGGCCCAGATGTGATATCAGCCCAAAGGAAGAATTCCTACTTATACAATTTCAAAGGACACAGAAAAGGTGTCCTATTAAGTGCCTTGGTTGTAAAAACTCAGTGCACCACTATCATGTTTTATCATCATTGTCATGTACAACAGACCAAAAGAAAAGGTGTGTTTCAGGCAACATGGTGCCGAGACTTGGGTATGTAGATCGGTTTTCTTTTTTTTTTAGTGAAAGTACATCTAGTAAAAAGGATTAAAGTTTAATGCTCAATTGACTTTCTACCTAAACCACTTCTTTAAACATAGCCCTGTGTGCTAGATCTTATGTTCATGTTGAGCATGCTCTCTTAAGACATCATAGCACACATGCACCCTAACCCTAATCAAGTATCAGGGGTTTTTGTTCCAATTCTGATCATGTAACTGTGGATCTCTAGGCTTTATGGTTCGGATATACAGCAGTTGACTGAATGAAGGGTTATAGTATGGTAGGCATATAGCCTACCTTCATCTGCCTCATCCAATGGTGCTACCCCCTGGGACATCTACCCCCTGGGACATCTACCCCCTGGGACATCTACCCCATGGGACATTTACCCCCTGGGACATTTACCCCCTGGGACATCTACCCCCTGGGACATCTACCCCCTGGGACATCTACCTCCTGGGACATTTAGCCCCTGGGACATCTACCCCCTGGGACATCTACCTCCTGGGACATCTACCCCCTGGGACATCTACCCCCTGGGACATCTACCCCCTGGGACATCTACCCCCTGGGACATCTACCCCCTGGGACATCTACCCCCTGGGACATCTACCTCCTGGGACATTTACCTACTAAGACTTGTATCCCCTTTGGCATCTATCCCCTGTACTTTTACCACCTTATGACATCTACCCTCTAGGACATCGATCCCCTTGGACATCTACACCCTTAACCCTATAATAGGACTTCTACCCGTGGGGACACCAACCGACTCCACATGTCATATCGCATATAAAATCTTTAAAACACATACTTTTAGAACTGCTCCCATTTCCTTACTATTTGGAGTATCGCATATCTGAAATATGCTACTGGAAGAGTAAATGTATGCGCACCACCCTGATGCATCAAAATAGATGTATCATACTTTTAGATACTTCTCCTGATGCTGTGAAGTTCTCTAAAAATCAGAAAACGGAACCTATGATCAGTGAGTAGCCATGCAGTACACACTGTCTATGGCTCACTCTCACCAGATCGATGCAACTATTATTTGGCCGTACATGATCGGCGGCCGTACATGATCGGTGGCCGTACATGATCGGCGGCCGTACATGATCGGTGACGTACATGATCGGTGACGTACATGATCGGTGACGTACATGATCGGTGACGTACATGATCGGTGACGTACATGATCGGTGACGTACATGATCGGTGACGTACATGATCGGGGATTATTGACTGCTCTACCCTTTTTGACCAGGATAAACCATAGATAAACCTTACCAAGGTGTACATATAATGTATGTCTTGGTATTTAAAATGGTTTAAATGTGTAGATGAGTCTAGTATGAGTATTTTACATGACATTTCAATACCGATCATGTACATCATGTGACGTACATGATCGGCCATTATTTATTGACTGCTTTAATTACCTTTTCTGACCATATATAAAACATAAATCAATCATAGCAAGGTGTACATACGATGTAAGTCTTAACATGTATTATCAGAAACATGTGCAGCAGTGGGGTAATAAGAAAATTTTACATGCCATTCCCAGCCGGTCATGTACGTCATGTGACGTATATGATCAGTCGTGCATTAAGGCACTCCCCTGAGGCCCCTATAAATATTTTGGGAGTGTTCTTTTCCTAATAAACTCCTCAAAAATACATTACAGCTATTAGGTATGGTTAGAAGAGTTAAATAGTGGAGTGCATGGGGTAACTGGTGGATTTCATAGTCTTCCGATCATGTACGGCCACCGATCATGTACGGCCACCGATCATGTACAGCCACATTTTAGTTGCATTGGTTTGGTGAGAGTGAGCCTTATATATAGTTTTCGCTCCCACGCCATTAAAGATACAGCTTCACCACTGTAAGCAGAACATTCAGAACATTTAATTTTTAGATTAAACAATAACATTTTTTAGTCAATTTTCAGCACTCTTTTTGGAACATTTCAAAAATGTTAGATACACATATTTGAGGCTATTTGTAAGGGATTTCATTGCTCTATAAGATGCACTAACTACTTTGCTGATATGATTAACGGTGTCAGAGCCACAGTAGAATAAAGCACCTGAACCCTTTCACGTCAGTCCAGGTCTGAAGGCATGTGTCCTCACATATTGGTCATAAAGGTTACATTACAAGCTAAATTGATACATAGGATATGTATATACCCCTCAGGATTCTCATACATGTGGTTCGATACAAATATATCAATTGCAACCCCATTTCTTTCCAGTGTAGAAAACCACAGTATAAGGATTAGTAAATCATTATGTAATGGATCTAAGAGTCACATAATCGTCTTGTTACATAATAGGAATAGTATGAATGAGTTGAAATACCGAGTTAGCTTCAGAGATCAAAAATAGATTTTGTCCAAAGCTGCTATAAAGTAGCATGATATCAGCAATATTTTAGCAATTTCAGAGAATTTCATGATTTTATTAGATCACTCAGTATTATCTAATACTTTAAATATATAAAAGTTGCTTGGAACTGATGTATACCATATTGAACTATCGCTATAAAAAAAATCCAACTTGATATTTTAAACAACAGTTGTGTGGTGTTGATTTGGAGTCATTTTCACTGTTCTGGGACATTGGGAAAACTAGTATTTTCCTCATTTTTAAATGAAAATTGTGAAGTCATCCTTGATTGTAATGAGCAGGAAAAAAATAAGCACTGTCTCTATGACTTGTACAAATGAATCCCCCAGAACCACTGGGATATCTGACACATTGATGAAATGAGAATCTACCAAATTTGTGATATTCAAGCATTTCTATGCAAGATCTGTGAGTATACATCTAATATATCAAGACTTTGATGGTCTGTTAAAATAAAAGTTGAAGTCTGCACTTACTGAGTCTTCTCTGAGTGAAAGATGTATATATATAGCAATCAAGGTTTAAGCATTTTCCACGATCTAAGTCCAAACAACAGTTTTACATGTTCAAATGGCTCCCAAATCCAAACCGCTGGACCGATTTCTATGATATTTGACAAGTTTTTCTCTTTTAACATGGTCTATCCACCTAACCAGTTTGCACATGTGTGACAATAATATCTGAAAATGACCTGGGATACCTATTTGTACCGGGGGAGAAGTCCAAGGGGGTCCAAGGGAATGGATATCCTAAGGGGTAAAGGCTCAGGGGGTAGAAGTAATAGGGGCAGATGCCCAAAGGGGTACCCAGCTAACAAAAAAACGTTATTTTACGTCAAAATAACGTTTTAGAATGTATATAACGTTTTTGCCATGGCATGGAGCCTTACATAAACGTTATATACCGTTATATAACGTTATAAAATTATGTATAACGTTTTTTTGTTTACTGGGTAAAGGTCTTAGGGGGGTAGATGTCCTGGGGGTAGATTGTCGGCCCTGGTGTAGATGTCTTAGGGGGGTAGATGCTAGGGGGGCACTTGTCCTAACTTACTGTATTAGCATTAAATTCATAGTCACCTGACTACATCAGCTGAGTTAATGCTTGACTATAGGTTGACTATATGACTAACTTACATTAGACATAGGTGACTCACTAGGTCTAGCCGTTTTTGCTACATTCACGCAACTATAGAAATAAAGTCCATAGGAACTAACGTTTCCAGGTCCATTATCATCAGTGTATACACTTCAATATTGACCATGGCTGTACCACTCCTCAACTACCCAAATACCTGATTCTTACATCTTGATCAAACCTTTAGCAGGCTATGTAGGTTTTGCATGCTGTGGAGGGACCTGCTCGTAAACCAACCTCTTACATAATTAATACACTAATTACCTAGACATGCACTGGTATTGACTTGCTATGTGTTATGACTCACTGTAGGTGTCCGATATCTGCACTCGCAGGTTGCCTTGATAACAGAAACACCCTCCCATGCAGGGAGCACATTAAAGTCGGCTACACATGACCTGCATCGGGTCATGTGGTCCCCTTAAGGGGGACTATTTGAATAAAAAATATTGCAATTTTACCTTTGATTTTCACTGTATTTCTCTTAGCCAAAACCATGTGGGATACTCTCGTAGGCTTATCAGTTGGACCGAAGAAAATTAAGCTAATGTCTAAATTTATCAATACACCCTTAATGTTTGATTCTATAGTGTAAATTATGTAAAATGAAACCTGTGACAAGGAGAAGGGTCAGTCACTAATTCATGCAAGCTGTTCAAGTTCAAGTTTAAGTTTTTCAAGACACTTATTTTATTTTGATACTAAGGTGATCTTACTGTAACCAATTTCAACACCCTTATGTGAACATGTCTGGTATGATGAGCAATAACATAAACGATGCGTACCGACTATATGTATTACACATAATAAATAATCACATAATACGCTTAATAAAACTAATATTTCATCACTGGTTTACAACAATAGCTGAAAACATCACAAGAACCAGCATTCCTACATCAATTACCCAACAATAAACAGTAAACAGTAGAATCGTAAAACTTCGAGTATAAGCCGAGTCTTTTACGTGAAAATAATTCAAAATAAATATGTGTTCCACGATCACAACAGTCCTGTTGGGGGGAAAGAAGTAATAGACAAAGCAGCATTGACCTATTATGAGAGAGGTATGATGTGCACTGTGCTACATAGCATCAGTGGTGAGAAGAAACCCAGCCATGGCCGTGCGTGACCTCCCAGCCATGGCCGTGCTTGACCTCCCCGGCCACCAGGTGTCTCACAGTCTGCTGCTGTGTACATATTTACACCACAGTTAGCTGGGTGAAAAAACAACATGTGTTGTGTAAAAAAACAATCACTCGGGTATTAAGTGCTGCAGTAACCTAATTCCCTGGGCAGCACGGTGAATACTGGCTCACTGTGAGGGTATGACGTGTTGGCTACTAGTCCTGCTGTATCACAGCCTCACTATAAGTGTGTCAAACGGTGGTTTGCTGAAGTCATTGTGTTTCGTGATCACAAAGTCAAGTTTCTTGTAAAGATCTGAATCTTTTGAATTCACATAACTAGAGAAAGGAAAGTCAACATTGACTTTGTGTGGGTACTCGAACCGAGCATCCTGAATGTTGAGCATTGTTCCTGCCTCATTGTATACTGCCTCCTTTAGGTAGACAGTCAGGGTCTCCGGCTGCACCTCTAGACTCTCAATGATGGAGCCGTAGGACACCAGGAATGAGCCAGGTTCTGTGAATGTTAGTCCTATAAGTGTGAACCCCTGCGTTGTACACTTTATGGAGAAGGTGTACACTCCACCCTGATTGATGTCCCATACATCCGGTAACTTAACTGACACTGTCAGGTCCTTTGTCTCCCACTGCTTCATACACGGGAACGGTGGGTTAGATTTATCAGCAGAACAAAGGTAGCGTAACACTTGTAACTCCTCCTGTCCATTCAGAAAGTTATGCCCGGAGACCTCAGTCACAAACTCCTCTTGTTTCATGCTGCAAAATGGAATTTTCCTCAGTAGGGGACCCAACATTTTACGTTTATTTTCCATATTGACAGGAATATCTTTTTCCTCACATTCCTGCTCTGACCAGGATTGACAGAACTTGAAGATATCTACCTCCCTCACAGAAAGTTGGTCATAATCCAGGATCACCTCGACAGTCTGTCTGGTGATATGATACTCGTCTAGTCCCTCAGTTTCTAAACTCTTATTGCAGGTTAAATACCGCAGGCAGGCCTTGGTGAGAGATGCCTCATTGAAGAAGACTGCATGGTCTAGGATCTCTGCCCATGTCAGCTCATTGACAGAGCCCAGCAGGAACTCGATACACTTTGCCTTCAGGACCTTGACATCATACTTCTCAGCACAGTAAGTCAGGTGCAGAGCCTTGGTGGTTGTCAGAACGGTTTCGTCAAGGTAGAGATATCTGCAACAAGATTGATATTTGACAAAGTAAGGCAATGTTACCAGCTCCTACCGATAACAACAGTATTAACAGAGGTTGACAAACAAAGACAAACTCTCTTTAACGCTTAACCTTAGGACTGCCAGTGCTTTCTGGAGGGGCACTGCCATAGCGTATTGTTTCCAATGCAAACGCAAAATCCTGGCTTTCAGGAGGCCCTTTTTACTATACACATTGGCCCGCTATGGCAGTGCTAAGGTTAAAGGATGGCACTGTGATCTACACTGTAAAAAGTAAGTGTAGGCACACAGTATAATCCACTGTAACTTTACAGCATGTACTGTAGCTTTACAAAATATTCTACTGTGCACCTACAATAAACTGTACACTTACAAAAGGTGCAACCAAGATAAGATACAATGAGGCTATACCTGAGGAATTCCTTAAAGATGTCCGGCTCTATGTCAGTAATCTCCATGTCCTCCCCCGGCTGTCCCAGCTCACTGTGGAACATGGTGAAGAAGACGCGGCTCCTGGCCTTCAGGATGAGGCGGTGTGCCTTGATGGTCTCTGTAGTGTTTTGGAACCTGAACGTGATGTCTGTGTCAATTTCCTTCTCAAACATGAAGCAGATACTGGCAGACAAGGTTTTACCGGACTGCCAGTCAGTGGCCATGGCCATTATAGATCAGTGTCTGTGTTATATGTGTGGGGTGTTCCTGTGTTTTCCCTTCTTGCAAAAGTCTGTGTTAAATGAAAACATTGAGATACTATATTTTAAAGTTAGCCCTTTGAAGGATGTCATGGCCATTTGTCAACATGATGCACCAGTGCAGTGAATAACTAACGAGTGCTCTATTCAGGAATTTGTGCATCATGGCGACCCTTTGTTTTCAACAAGGCCGTGGTGGCATGATGCATGCATGCAGCGAGTTACTCACTCATACAACATTAACATGACTACTGAATGGGAGGAGGCAGTAACACTGTATATGGCACGTTCAACAGATAACACAGCAAGATCATATCTATCTATTACACCAAGATAGTTGTTATATCAATCAGCATATATCTTAAATATGGATAACTCCTGAGAGGGAAATGCTTGGTGGTTACTTGTAATAGAAATTGTAAATTTACCTTGACAACTGTGTCCCCTGGGTACTACAGACCCTATAAGATGTGCAACTATATCATGAACGATGCAGTCTAATGTAGGCTTAGACTTTTCGTTGGGCCCTTGTCAAGTCTACCCAATGCTATCGCAATAGGACCAACTAGTGGAGGGCCAATGGTAGGAAAACCAAGCCCCGTAGGAATTTCATGATCATTTTAGTTTCTCTACTGGATTTTATGCTTTGAAGGATGCTGAAAAAGATAGGATGACCGCTCAAATTTACAGTTCAGTTTTTAGGCTGTGTCTCTAGAGGCAAGTCAAAAAAGTTACCATAGCAACCAGTCAATTCGGGCCATAACTCTACAGGAAATTGAGCTATCCAAATTCCAAAGATACCTACCCCCCTAAATTGAGTCCAAGGAATCCACTGGTATCAGCCATGGTTGCTATGGAAAAATAGCAATAAGAGCCCGTTGCTAGGCAAGCGATGAGCACAGATAAAAACTGCTGATACCAGTGGATTCCTTGGACTCAATCTAGAGGGGGTAGGTATCTTTATAATTCGGATAGCACAAAACATCTGGCACCCATCACCAGGAAATTTCTCTTAGGTCTGCCTTAAAGGTGTAAGGGTCTAATCCGGTCTGCCCTATGGGAGCCACCCTGTTTTTTTCTCCTGGGCTGCCAAGTAGACCCTATATGGATATGCCCAGAAGTGCCCAGATCCAACCCACTATATACTTTTTGAAATACCCCCTATATACTTTTTGAAAATAATAAGAGATAAGAATGATTAATGTACAGTATTTGCAATATATCTTAAGAAAAAGAGCACCAAAATTATATGGGTTCTCACTAGCGGGCCTGGACAAGAGTGGTCTAAACCCAGGTCTTGGTAAGGAATTATGCAGCCCATCAAGCAATCTGTACTAGACAAACTCCCTCTAATGTGATAACCATCTAAAGAAATACATGGGATGTGTGTTGCTAGGCAACAGTAGTATAGTATGTATCGGAACGGGACTATAGTTAAGTACTGTTTATTACTCAATCGACATGCAGCCAATCAGAGGCCTCCATTTGGTCACGTGACCGGAAGTGACCTACTTAGGGGATTAGTGGTGACGTCACGTGACCTAGTTAGCCAATCAGAGGCCTCCATTTGGTCACGTGACCGGAAGTGACCTACTTAGGGGATTAGCGGTGCATTCTGGGTAACCCTGCAGCCAATCAGAGGCCTCCATTGGGTGACCGGAAGTGACCTACTTAGGGGATGGTGCATTCTGGGTAACCTACTGACCTACTTAGGGGACCGGAAGTGACGTCATATGACCTAATTTAGGATCACGTGATCGGAAGTGACCTGATGAGTCACGTGACCGGAAGTGACGTCACACGACTTAATGGCCAACCGGAAGCGACCTGATTGATCACGTGACCGGAAGAAGAAGAAGTTTTTTTTTTTGTTTAGGATCCCGTGACTGGAAGCGACGTCGTCACATGAGTGACGCTTTAAGAGACTGCGCGACTTACTAGTAAAAGAAGCCGTATGATAATAAAAACACAACAATATTTTCTTTTAATTTTTTTTTATTTATTTTTTTTTCAATCTTGATAAACACTCTATTTTTGAAAAGATGCACACGCTTATTTTTTTTTTTTTTTTTTTTTTTTTTTCATATCTCTAAAGGACTCGTTGTCACACCGTCAGAATGCACGCGACGCTTATAATACAAGTAGCGCACGCCGTCTTTCTCTATGGTGTAGGTGACCATTTTGTTTCGCACCACTTTGAAATTTCTATTTACAGCAATGAGAGTTTTTCGTTGGCGAAGAACATCCAAGAAGGCGTCTGGTTCCTGGGGGTTTTGTTTCTTCTGTACGCCTTTTGCACTCCATTTTTTGGATTTTCTTTCACCGGTGTCGCTGACTCGATCGTAGCAAATGTAAGTCTTAGGGTTGAGACTTAGGATCCCGTCACCTTCCCACTCCGCTTTCATGAGCCCCGAAGTTCTCAGATCGTGAAGGTACCGTCTCTCACAACATCCGCCGGGCGGCGCACACCATTCTCGCACTCTTTCCGTTTTTGTCTTCACGAAAAGCTCTAAGTGCTCGTCGCACACCGCTGTCGGAAGCCACTTTCGTTTCTCTCTGAAGTACGTCTCTCTCAGGCGAGGTTTCACTAGGTCATCCAACGTGGCACCGCTGAGAGCCATGTAAAGACTGTCGGTGTCCATTTGACAAAGGGCATAATCGCGCCGATCGACGAATCTATCCAAGAAGTCGTATGTGAACTCTAACATTTTCAACTTCGCGTACTGGTATACCATGAACCCTATCTGAATAGGGAGGTTGTTCTTGACCGTTTTCGGTTGTAGTTCGACTTCAAACAGATCGGAAGTCAACTCGGACGCCTTTTTGAAGCGCCACGAATTGGCCAATAGTTCGAACTTCCGACTGTCAGTGTATCTCACCGCCGTGTGTTTTTCTTTGTTGCAGATTGTTTTACCGTACGTAGCGTTTCCCATTAACTTGTAACAGTCTGACAGAATTTTCTCGTTCTCGTTCACGTCGCCACGTCTTCGCGCCGCCGTCACTTCGTCCGCGAAACCGGCAAAGGAGCGTTTAGGTAGGTATTCTACCACCAGCTGCACTTTGGTGACTATCAAACCGTGCTCTAAATACCACTTGAGAAGCGGCGTTCCCAAGAGAATATTTTTTCCGTGGTAACTCCCTATCAGACATCTCTGAGGCGTGCTCAACAGCTTTTCTTCCTGCGCAAAGTCTGACATGTGAGGGCCTATGTCCGATTTTGAAACGGTCGCGTTCTTGAAAACGGGGGTCATTTCTTCGAAGTACTCTCGTAGGTGAGGCGGCGTAGTGATGTCCACTTGAACTAAACCGAACATTTTCTCCTCTTTCACAGCGGAAAGGATGTCGCTCTCGCTCATCGCGTTTCGAGACACTTTCAAAGCGTCAACCTTCCAGCGTTGTTGGGAGGCCTTGACCTGCTCATCTCGACGCTTCATCTCTCGCCATTCGCACTCCCACACGACGACCAGCTTGTAACCTAACGCTTTCAAGTAAGCGCTTACTCTGGTCGTTCTGTCGCGTCTCTCCTCTCTCAGTGAAGCGCACTGATATCGGTGCGACGGTATGCACTCGTGAGCGTGGAACCAACACCCGTGAAACTGGAAAACCGTATTAGAGGCCGCGTGAAATCCGTCCACGCGAATTCTCCGACAGCCTACCGCCATCTCGCCGCCGTTCAGAGCGTGGCGCAGTTTCACGTCGCGGTCGTGCTCTACGAAGCGTAACCACTCCAAAGCGCTGTGAGAGTTTCTTTGCCTGATTTCGGGCTTGAACTCGGTCTCGGGCCGTCTCACCGCGTAATAGCCCGTGCAGTGCGCTTCGCTCATGCAGCGCAAGTACAGTGAGTTAGCGTCTAGTCCTAGGATGTGTTGGCACGGTCTCACTTCTTCGCCGTACTTGTGCTCCCTTATCCGCGTGGTGCCCTTCTCGTGAAATCTATGGAAGATGATGGAAGGACCGCCGACTAGATTCTCTTTGATCAGAGCGTGGAGGACGGCGTCGAACTGGGGAAACGTTGTGAACGCGTCTTCTAGGTTTTGGAAGAGGAAGCGTAAAGTCAAACCGGCGAGAGAAACTCCGTCTTTCAACATGTCGATGCCGCGATCTTGGAAAAATTTAGCGTGATTTTTCAGAGCTTCTATGAAAGGTTTCACGTCTTTGTTGTTGTAGTGGATCAAGTAGTCTTCCATAGTTTGCATCTTCTCGTCGGACCAAACTTTCTGACATGCGGCGTAGTCGGATTCGGACATTTTGACGCCCGTCAGCTCGCTGTCGAAAGCCGATCTCGGCGGCAGCGTTCTGTTTGCCAGTTTCCTGGTAGACGTCATCCATTCGTAAGGAAAGTGACCTTTCTCTTCGTTCCTGGTGAAAGCTCGCAAATAGGTCGCGTAGTTGTAACCGGGTGCCAAATAGTTGACTACGTCCAAGAAAACCGTGTGCTGTGTGTAAACCGCCAAGTATTGATTGCTTCTCTTTATGACGCTGAATTCTTGGTTTCTTCGGTCTCCGGAGGCGAAGAACGAGTGAAGGCGTATTTTGATCAGGTTCAAGTCGTAACGCCCCGAGTTGAAGCCCACCACTGGAGCTTGACGGATGTATCTCAGAAGACGCTTCTTCAGTTGAACTAACGGGTGTCTGGTCTGAGCCGCAGCGAAGCCGCCTGGAGAAGGGGTGGTGAACGTCGCCTCCTCCAGCAGGAGAGCTTCACCTATCGCCGCATCTAACTTCGCTAACGTCGGTCGGTAAAGTTCTAGCACAGCTTCCCCGATCGCTTTGGCGTTCTCGTTTATGTGATTTAAAACTCGGTCCAACAAGGGGTCGGAATCTGCGTCGGACGCTCTGACGAAGCAGACGGGCCCCTCCCACCCCGGAAAGTCGGATGCGACGCTAGCCGACAAAGGGACGTGATCCCACAGCAGGGACACGTGCTCCGTCGACGGTTCTTTGCACGGTCTGAAGAAAGCCTCGAAATCGAAGGCGATCTTGTAAGGGTAGATTCCGGAATGTCCGTCGGGGGGAAAAATGGAGAAGTCTGCTAGCGCTTCGAAAATCGTTCTCGAATTTTGGTAGATGCCACCTACGTAGCGCAACTTGACTTGTCGGCAAGAGGAAAGCTGGTTCCTGTGTCTCTTCAGCAAGAACTCGGTGGTGAACGCCGCCTTACACTTGCAACATTCGTATATGCCCGCGTACGCGTTGAAGTCCGTGACGAGAGAGACGTGCAAACCGCCTTTCGCCGTCAGGTGTAGGTTGACTTTACCTCGGGCGGCCACAGTTCTGGAAGGCGGTCTGATCAGAGTAACGCGTCTTCTCAACTTCCGCCCCGGCACTTGACGCGACGCGGTGTAAACCGCTATTTGTACGTCAAACAAGTTCTCTAACGCGGGTAAGTCGCGGATGTTCAGACCCGGAAAGGATTCAGGTGTGGCAGCGGGACAGAACTGACGTAACAAATCTGAAGCGCGCTTGCTGGTGTTGTATAAGTGAAAGGAAATGCAGCGGAAGATGCAGAGGTTGTCCTTGTTGGGAAAATCTAACACGCCGCTTCTCTTTCCAACTCGACCGGCCTGAGTGATCCTACCGCCTATGGGGAATTCCCCCGGTCCCATGTAAACGCAAATGTTCAAATTGGTAGGAAAAAGAATGTGCCACTTGGTGTCAGCGTCGCAAAGTTTCCGTACTTCCTCGCAAGCGACGGTGTTTTCCATCTTTGAGAGGAGCTCTTCCAAAGTTTCTGAATTAGTTATAGTAGGGAGCGGTTGTATGAGAGTTGCGTTGTTCTGGGAGGCGTGAAAGTAGCGCAGTTTGCTCTTGTCTTCTCTGTGTTGTAAGAGTAAGCCTACCGAGAAACCCACTTTGTATCTGAATCTTTGTGTCAAGTGAATGCGACGCATAGTATCTACAGCGTCACTCAACTCGCCGGTTGGTAGCCTGAAGTTTGTTACACTCACGCGAGTCCCGTGCATCCTGACGCCCGTTTGTATCGCAGGCCAATTCGCCGTGAACGTTTCCTCCCCGTTCGGTACAGCACATATGCGCGGAGGGACGGTCACCCCGTCCAGAGATTCGCGTCGACAGGCGATCTTTCGGCAATCGCCTTCGCCGCATAGAGGGCAAAACTTAGGTACTACTCTACAATTTTCTACGTGTCTCTCGTGGTTGTACGGTCTTTTAAACATTTTGAAACACTTTTCGCATACGTACTGTGTCATGTTTTTTTTTCACTCAGTTACCAACTACTTAGCCGTCTAACTATCTATCTATCTATCAATCTATCTGTCTATCTATCTATCTATTTATCTTTCTGTCTGCTGTCTGTGTATCCGTCTGTCTGTCTCATACAGCGTACGTCAAACGCTGTGTGTGTGTGTGTGCGCGCGTGAGCGTTGAGCGTCTCTCATTCCGAATCTATGCCGAGATATTTCAGAATGATCTCTGTTTTGTCATCCAACTCTTTGAGCGCTCTGGCGGACAGCGTCACCCCCTGCTGTGTGGGTTTTTTGTCAGGACCTTCGTACTTGCGCACGTGGACGAGGTTCTTACCGCTGTAGTAGCTCACAGCTGCGTACACTTCGCCCGCCTCATCCAGCACTGCGAACCAGGGGGTGTGATTAGGTTTTCCTTGCGCGGCCGCTGTGTCGGGTATGCGCACCACTGCGCGGATATCGGCGATGCGTGCTATGAGCTCGCGCAGCGCATCGGCCGTGAAGTGCACTCGCTTGCTTCTGGTCAGAGACGCCTCTTTCACCTGGCCGTCTTTTGTGTAGCGCGGCCTCCTAGACAGTCTAGCCACGTCCTCCCAGATCTCCAGCGATAAAGCTCCGTCTAAGCAGAACTCTAACCCGAGTGTTTTCTCTGCTTCTTCTCGTCCATCTCCTTCTTTTTCTTGTATTTTTCTCTTCTTAGTGGGCCTTGTTGTTCTGGAACTCACCTTAGAACGTTTCACACCCGCAGGATGAGTAACACCATCAGCGTGAGCTGAATCAGCAGCAGAACCGATAGCAGGAGCAGCGTCAGCGCTGGTGGTATCGGAGGTCTCGTTGTTGGAACAGCGCAGCCACACGCCGTCCGTGCTGTGTGTAGCGGTAGAAGATGAAGCGCCGCCGCCGCCCTCGTAAGGTGGCGGTGAGGGCAGTCGCCACGGACCGGACGGGGGGGCGCTAGCAGTGGAGGAAGTGAGGTCGAAAGGTCGAAGAGGGAAGCCGAAAAACGTACCGCTCACCCCTTGCCCTTCGGGTTCTTCGTACGCCTCGTCGTCAGCGTCGTTCTCTGTCTCACCCTGTTGCTGCTCCTCCTCCTCCTCTTCTTCTCGGTTCAGGGGCTGAGTGTCCGAATAGCTGTAACTCTCAGCGCGAGCGGCGTCGAGGGCGTCCGTCGATGTAGTGGTGGAGGAGAGGGGCTGTGCAACGTGCGGCAGGTCATCAAAGTCATCAACAGTAGTGGGGAGGTAAAAACCCGGTTGCCAGTACTGCGCTGTGCCAGGAGCGTTGTCGTCAGTAGAAGTAGCAGTAGCAGCAGGTGCAGCAGAAGCAGCCGCAGCAGGCGCAGCCGCAGCAGACGCAACAGTAGCAGGCGCAGCAGCAGCCTCAGCAGGCGCAGCCGTAGCAAGCGCAGCAGTAGCAGGCGCAGCAGCAGCAGCAGCAGCAGCAGCAGCGGCAGGCGGGACGGCGGTAGCAGCGGCAGCGCGCTTAGCAGCAACGTGTACCGTCGCGAGTGTAACAACGTCGCTAGCACGACGACTGCTACCAGTAGTACTACTAGTACTACTACCACTACTACTACTACTGCTACTACTAGTGCTACTGCTACTACTACTACTACTACTACTGCCGCGAGCGCTCGCTACAGCAGGAGGGTGATAAGACCAACCGGCTGCGGCGGTAGTCTCATGTTCAGTAGCAAGAGCAGGCACTGACGCTAAACGAACGCTGTTCCGCGTAGTCTTCTTGTTCTTGAACGCCGCTAGCTGTTGTCTTTTGCTCATGGTGGTGACTGTAGAGAGCAGCAAAAAAGAATGAGTGAGTGAATGGAGGTTTCCAAGCCCCTTATATACGCCTTCTCGCTTCTAGAGCTAAGCTACTTACCGACCCTGTTCAGCTGCCGCCGGCTGGCCGGCGGCCATTCACAAAGAGAAACAAAAAGACATAAGGCATGACGTTTTCAGCTGGATCCCTTTCCCCCCCCCTCTTTTGAGAGATCGACTGTGATGATGAGCTAAGCCGCTTACCACCCTGTTCAGCAATTCAACGCGCATTAGCTGTATAAAGGGTTAAGCGGTTGCTGCCTGCCGTCGACTGACCGGCGGCGGCCATTCACAAAGACATAAGGTATGACGTTTTCAGCTGGATCCCTTTTTGAGGGATCCACTGTGGTGAGCTAAGCCGCTTACCACCCTGTTCAGCCATTCAGCGCGCGTTAGCTGTATAAAGGATTAACGGTAACGGTGATGAGCTTACAGTGTGTATACAAAAAAAAACTACAGGAGGCGTGTGGCGTGAAGCAGGACCCCCCTAAGACGAACGTGTCTGTCTGTGAGTAGAGGCGTGTGCATGTGGTGAGCGACTTAAGTGTAAGACAAAAATCGCCACCTCCTGCCGTGGTGAGTAGACCGGGCCGGCCAGGCGGGCGGGCGGCCGGCTAGTTCAATAGGGAGGGGTGACAGCTGCCTAAGGCTGTGCATGAAAAAAAAATCCGATTTTCACCTGACCTCTGACGTTTGTTACAATGAATGTCAGAGGGAGGGAGACGTCCTCGGGTAGGGGGTAGGAGGTATTAAGGCTATGAGTGAGGAAAAAACACCGTTTTCAGCTGGTCTCCACGGATAGCGATGCCACACCCCCTCGTCATCTAAGCTCTTAAGGAGCGGAGCGGCTGAAAAAGCGTCATGCGGACAGGGCGCTAGACAGCTGGAGCGCTGTTGGAAATGGGATTAAACTCCCTCTGTATAAAAAGCTCTCATTTCTGTTGGAAAAAAAACATATCGCCTCTGACCCCAGTAACGGCTACTACCACCACCACCGCCACCACCACCACCGCCGCCACCGCCGCCGCCACCGCCGCCGCCGCTGCCGCCGCCGCCAAGACGAGACGAGATGGCTCAAGCTATTCCACTTTCAAGCTCGCCTTCACCGCCCGGTGCGCCTGAAAAAAAGTTAATGCGGCTTGACGACGTGAGACGCGGCGCGAGGCAGCAGACCGATGATGGGGAGACCCGACAGGTAGGACAGCGGCGGTTAGCCTATAGCGACGCCTTGCTTCGTCAACTAGGTAAAGAGTTGAGCGGCTGTTGGAGAGAGTTGAGCAGTAGCTTAAAAGTCAGCGCCGCCCGTATGGATGCTCTAGTAGAGCGCAGTGTCAAGACACCGGAGGAGCTGTGTACGGCGATGTTCCGAGTGTGGTGGGGTGAAACCCCGCATCGTCATAGATGGGGCGAGCTCGGTCGCGTCTTCACCCGCATTAGACGCATGGAACTGTTGGCTCAGTGGATGGCCCTTCTCCACAGACAGGGGTTGGATTTCGAAAACCCCGACTCGCGCGCGATGCATAAGCACTTGGGCACCCTCGGCAGACGTCTGGGTAGCAGGTGGAAAGAGGTGGGGGACCATTTAAAATTGTCGCCTGAGAGGTTAGATAAGATCGCTGAAGAATGCAAATACGGAGGAAGTCCCGCTGAGTGGGCCTTCCGAGTGTTGAAAATGTGGCAAGATGAAGCTGACGGCGCCGGCGGTACGCCTTTTGAACTCCTTCGAGTGTTGACTGAGGACATGGGAAAGTTTGGCCTCGGCATCGCGATATTACTTGACTTTATCAAGCAAGAAACAACGAGAACGACGGACATGTGAATTGTTGTGTTTTATTTTCATACGTCTTCTTTATTAGTAAGTAAAAAAAAAAATATATATCATAACAATTAAGACGCGCGATCTCTTAAAGTGTCACTTCCTCCAGTCGCAGCTGATCGCCTCATCGCAGCACGTGATAAACAAAAAAAAAACACGAAGAGACACGCTTCTTCCTCTCGAGAGGAAGAAGCGTGTCTCTCGATTGAAAATCTTTTTCTTTCTTAAAAGAGACAAACGCACCCCTTAGAGTGCCCCCCCCCCTAGAGTGCCCCCCTCCCCCCCCCTCCCCCCCTCCCCCACTCGCCCCATGCATCCTAAAAGCGCCCCCCTCCCCATGCATGTTAAAAGGGCCCCCCTCCCCCCCTCCCCTCCCCTCCTTCCCCTCCTTCCCCCTTATACACTCTAAAGAACGCTTCTAACTAGTTCAATAAGTCACTTCCAGTCGCTCGTAAAACAATAAAAAATGAAAAAAAACTTATATCGTGGTGTTTTTTATTAGTTTACCGAAAAAAAATAAGAGACTCGCCTCCTCCTCCAAAAAAAAAGATATCACATTTTAAAGCCCGTGACCCCTTAAAGACGCTCATCTCTTCATTAAGTCGCGTGACGTCACTTCTTCTTCTTCTTCCGGTCACGTGATCAATCAGGTCACTTCCGGTCACGTGATCCTCAATGAGGTCACTTCCGGTTGGCCATTAGGTCATGTGACGTCACTTCCGGTCCCCTAAGTAGGTCAGTAGGTTACCCAGAATGCACCATCCCCTAAGTAGGTCACTTCCGGTCACCCAATGGAGGCCTCTGATTGGCTGCAGGGTTACCCAGAATGCACCGCTAATCCCCTAAGTAGGTCACTTCCGGTCACGTGACCCAATGGCGGCCTCTGATTGGCTAACTAGGTCACGTGACGTCACCACTAATCCCCTAAGTAGGTCACTTCCGGTCACGTGACCAAATGGAGGCCTCTGATTGGCTGCATGTCGATTGAGTAATAAACAGTACTTAACTATAGTCCCGTTCCGATACATACTATACTACTGGCAACTAGCAATGCTATATTAGAGTGCTATCCTCTTAAAGTATACTGGGATAGTGCAGGTTGTTCCATTTGACGTACATGACCCATCTGTCTTTATATTTTCTGTCATACTATCATATTTGCCATGGTTGCTATGGAAAAATAGCAATAAGAGCCCGTTGCTAGGCAAGCGATGAGCACAGATAAAAACTGCTGATACCAGTGGATTCCTTGGACTCAATTTAGAGGGGGTAGGTATTTTTAAAATTTGGATAGCACAATTTTCTGTAGAGTTATAGCCCGAATTAACTGGCTGCTATGGTAACTTTTTTGATTTGCTAGAAACAGCCTAAAAAGTTAAATGTAAATTGGAGCGGTCATCCTATTTTTTTCAGCATCCTTCATTGCATAGAATCCAGTAGAGAAACTAAAATGATCATGAAATTCCCACGGGATTACAATTGGCCCTCCAATAAACATTCAGTAGTTTATTTTCTTTGGAAAAATGAATAAGGACAATAAGTTGTTATGCCTATAATGCTTCTGAGGTGTCAATTAACAAAACTTGTTGTTACAGTTATGATACAACATTCTTTGAATACTTTATTTGTATAATAATATTATGTTTTTAGATAAATCCACCAATGTGAGGACTTAAGCAAGTCTGATACCTGTGGCTCTTCTTACCTTCACCTGGCCTTGAGACCTGTGATATTAGCCAATGAGGGCCCTGGTTACAAAACCTACCTTAGTAAAGTGTAAACATCTCCCTGGACACCTCTCTCCTGGGATGGTCACATAGCACAATGAGAGTTTTGTAGTGGTTACTAACCCTGGTTGTGTCTATAGTGGTGTGTCTATATGTGTGTATTGGTCCTGGGTGTGTCTCTAGTGGTGTGTGTGTGTATTGGTGCAGTAAGTGTAGCAGTCTCCTGCCCGGTCCTGCTGCACGACTCACCCTCTTACCCTGCCTGGTGGTCTTCGTGCCTGTGCTCTGCCCTTTACTTATTCATGATATTAGATCAGGCATGCAAGGGGGTAACAGTGCAGGCCCAGCCGATCGACAGTTTGCATGCATTCACTACCGAGCGTTAATAATTAAACCACCACGTCTTTTCACACAGGATGATGTCCTATAGAAGAGGAACTCTCTCTCCTGTGAAAGATACATCACTTTAACCTTTCATGTATGCCTCTCACATCACCTGCCTCTCACATCACCCACCTCTCACATCACCTACCTCTCACATCACCTGCCTCTCACATCACCCACCTCTCACATCACCTACCTCTCACATCACCTGCCTCTCACATCACCCACCTCTCACATCACCTACCTCTCACATCACCTGCCTCTCACATCACCCACCTCTCACATCACCTGCCTCTCACATCACCCACCTCTCACATCACCTGCCTCTCACATCACCTGCCTCTCACATCACCTGCCTCTCACATCACCTGCCTCTCACATCACCTGCCTCTCACATCACCTACCTCTCACATCACCTGCCTCTCACATCACCTGCCTCTCACATCACCTACCTCTCACATCACCTACCTCTCACATCACCTGCCTCTCACATCACCTGCCTCTCACATCACCTACCTCTCACATCACCTACCTCTCACATCACCCACCTCTCAAATCACCTACCTCTCACATCACCTACCTCTCACATCACCTACCCCTCACATCACCTACCTCTCACATCACCTGCCTCTCACATCACCCACCTCTCAAATCACCTACCTCTCACATCACCTGCCTCTCACATCACCTACCTCTCACATCACCTGCCTCTCACATCACCTGCCTCTCACATCACCTACCTCTCACATCACCTGCCTCTCACATCACCCACCTCTCACATCACCTACCTCTCACATCACCCACCTCTCAAATCACCTACCTCTCACATCACCTGCCTCTCACATCACCCACCTCTCACATCACCTACCTCTCACATCACCTACCTCTCACATCACCTGCCTCTCACATCATCCACCTCTCACATCACCTACCCCTCACATCACCCATCTCTCACATCACCTGCCTCTCACATCACCTGCCTCTCACATCACCTGCCTCTCACATCACCCACCTCTCACATCACCTGCCTCTCACATCACCTGCCTCTCACATCACCTGCCTCTCACATCACCCACCTCTCACATCACCTACACATCACCTACCTCTCACATCACCCACCTCTCACATCACCTACCCCTCACATCACCTGCCTCTCACATCACCTGCCTCTCACATCACCCACCTCTCACATCACCTACCTCTCACATCACCCACCTCTCACATCACCTACCTCTCACATGACCTACCCCTCACATCACCCACCTCTCACATCACCTACACATCACCTACCTCTCACATCACCCACCTCTCATATCACCTACCTCTCACATCACCCACCTCTCACATCACCTGCCTCTCACATCACCTGCCTCTCACATCACCTGCCTCTCACATGACCCACCTCTCACATCACCCACCTCTCACATCACCTGCCTCTCACATCACCTACACATCACCTACCTCTCACATCACCCACCTCTCACATCACCTACCTCTCACATCACCCACCTCTCACATCACCTACCTCTCACATCACCCACCTCTCACATCACCTACCCCTCACATCACCTGCCTCTCACATCACCTGCCTCTCACATCACCCACCTCTCACATCACCTACCTCTCACATCACCCACCTCTCACATCACCTACACATCACCTACCTCTCACATCACCCACCTCTCACATCACCTACCTCTCACATCACCCACCTCTCACATCACCTACCTCTCACATCACCCACCTCTCACATCACCTACCCCTCACATCACCTGCCTCTCACATCACCTGCCTCTCACATCACCCACCTCTCACATCACCTACCTCTCACATCACCCACCTCTCACATCACCTACACATCACCTACCTCTCACATCACCCACCTCTCACATCACCTACCCCTCACATCACCCACCTCTCACATCACCTACACATCACCTGCCTCTCACATCACCTACCCCTCACATCACCTACCTCTCACATCACCTGCCTCTCACATCACCTACCCCTCACATCACCTGCCTCTCACATCACCTGCCTCTCACATCACCTGCCTCTCACATGACCCACCTCTCACATCACCTGCCTCTCACATCACCTGCCTCTCACATCACCTGCCTTTCACATCACCTGCCCCTCACATCACCTGCCTCTCACATCACCTACCTCTCACATCACCCACCTCTCACATCACCTACCTCTCACATCACCTGCCTCTCACATCACCTACCTCTCACATCACCTACCTCTCACATCACCTACCTCTCACGTTTTTTTAAATAGCTGTATTGACATATCTCATGTAGTGCAGATATGTTCTACAGAAATTGTCATAGGGGTGATAGTGGTCAATAAATGAGAAGAGATATATACAGGATAAATGAAGCTTCGTTGATGATGTTTTAAGAGTTGCCACTTTTGTATGTTCAAAGTATGATGTTCTGTATCGTGCCATTCAATACTAATATTAGATGAGATCTCTCGTAAAAGTTCAATTCCATAAAATAGAGTTGCAGTTGGCTTCTCCTTCGATGACCTACCCCTCACATGACCTACCCCTCACCTGACCTACCCCTCACCTGACCTACATGACCTACCCCTCACATGACCTACCCCTCACCTGACCTACCCCTCACCTGACCTACATGACCTACCCCTCACCTGACCTACCCCTCACCTGACCTACCCCTCACATGACCTACCCCTCACATGACCTACCCCTCACATGACCTACCCCTCACATGACCTACCCCTCACATGACCTACCCCTCACATGACCTACCCCTCACATGACCTACATGACCTACATGACCTACCCCCCATGTGCTGTATGAGTCAGTAATGGCCACTAGCTGACATACTAAGGTACTAATATACTGATGTACTGATGTACTGATGTACTGATGTACTGACGTACTGACGTACTCATGTACTCAGGTACAGACGTACTGACGTACTGACGTACTGACGTACTGACGTACTGACGTACTGACGTACTGACGTACTGACGTACTGACGTACTGACGTACTGACGTACTGACGTACTGACATACTCAGGTACTCAGGTACTGATTTTTTAACAACAGGAGGAAGGGGGGTTAGTGGATTTAATGGGAACAAACAATATTGGACACCGTGAGAAGGGACCAAGGACACGTCTGCCTGATCACACAGTGGTGCACATCTCTACCTAGCTCCTATAGAATAGCATTGACGGCAGTTGTTGTGGTTAACACCAGATGGCAGCACCTTAGTAGGCCGGCCACTCCTGATCCGTCACTCCTACAGGCATGGGCACAGAGGGGGGCAGGTAGACAGACAGACAGATAGGCAGACAGACAGCACGACAGACAGACAG